>BTHU01000012.1:6749226-7071726 GCA_036184795.1 Tokudaia tokunoshimensis | reverse complement strand
GTTTCCATGAATTTCAGCATGACAGTCCCCGGCCCCTTGGTGCTAAAGTTCGAGCATACTGCCTAGGTCCTTGCTTAAGCTCAACAGCACTTGACTGCTGAGCCACATCCCTTGACCCCAAATGTTCTCAAAGGGTCTCTCATAGTAAACTAAACTCGAAGCGGAGACTGGCAGGTTTTATTTGGGCAGCTGTCACTGTTATGATGTGGGGTTCTGGAATCATCACTAAGGAAGTAGGTCTTAAAAGTTTCCCCAGTGTCGTCATACGCTGGAGATTGCAAGTGCTTTGTAACTGATATTGCCAAATGAAAAATGCATTTGCTCGCTAAGGTGACCAGACAGCCCCAAATTGTTTTCTTGCTTTACAAGCATCAGAATGTACATGCATGAGTCAGGGTCTTAAAACAAATATGCCAGGACGCCTTATAGATGAGTGTAAGAGTCCATGCTAAGGAACAGCTGGAGAGACCCTACCTTTCAGGATAACCGGAAAAGCTGTCTAGAAGCTTGCTGGTTTATCTAGAGCTCCCCACCCCCATCTCCCTGAGTTTAACTCGGTCTCGGTGAACTCTGCGAGTTCTGCGGATACAGCACATTTTTAAATTCTAGAAGATAGGGGAGCAGGAGTGCAGCTTTGGGAATGTGTGGAACTTGAGGCCCGCGCAAGGAAGAAGCACTTGTGCCTTTTGTTTGTGTTCGTCTCCATCCCATTCATTATCTTGGCACATCCTTGCTGAGGCCCAGACAAGGGCAAAGTCTCTTAGTCTGTAAGTTGATTTTAAAGGAAAGGCTTCCACTGATTTTTGAAGGACAAAACATGTCATTGTGTCTTTTCTTTTCATTTTTCTTTTACTAGTGCCTGGCATCTACATAGCGGATTGGATATTGTTCAAATTTTCAGAGAGAGAGAGAGAGAGAGAGAGAGAGAGAGAGAGAGAGAGAGAGAGAGTGAGCGTGAAAGAGAGAGAGGCTAATTTTTCATAAATATGGGAGCAGCAAATGGCAGAATGGCAGTGATAAAATCTGCCCATAGCCTGCCGATACCACACTGCGAAAGCCCAACTACACACACACCTGTCATTTCCAAAAGAAAAACAAGGATCTGGAAACCTATTGATTCCCACCGGGCTTGAGGTTTTTCTCCTTTGAGAACTAGCGTTACTGCTCCACCTCCCTTGCACATGAACTGACAAACTAAAGTTTATAGAAAGCCTGTTCTGAGAAAGGGTGGTGCTGCAAGGGAGTCTGCAAGGCGAGCGGGCGAACAGTACACATGTTCATGTCGTCGCACAGGTGGGAAGCAGTGCAGATCTGAGGAGGCCGGGTTCCTGTGTGGATGCCGACAGTTTAGGAAGTGATCCTGCTGCAGTTGAGTGGGAATTGTGGCATAGACTTAAATAGTCTGTGGAAGGGAAGTAAGTAATGCTTACCTGAATGGCTGCTGCTGAGAGCACAGTTTTTGGCGTGGCCTCTGTAGGCACTTTGTTTTTTTCTTTATCTAGCTTCCCTCTGGCTGGGACAGAGGACTGGCTCCAAGTGTGACCAAAGGACTCTGCCATATGAAGGTGAAGTCCTAGTAGAGCAAAGGACACGAAGAGTTTCTTCTCCCAATCCAGGCTCGGCCTGTTTTTGGCACTTGGATCATGCTTTCTGGATCTGGAAGGCATCTCCTGTATATGGGGGATATATTGAAAAAGGTTAGTCACTATTGAGAGTGGCAGAGTGAGGGACTCTGGTAAACAGGAGCATGCTTGAGTGAAAAGTTGGGACATGGGTCTGGGCTAACTCAGAGCAGCACTCACTGTTCAGAATAATAAAAGTGACCAGGTGAGCTGGGGACTGCTTTGGTCTCGGTGCTGGTTAACTTGGTGGTGTTTGGGTACTCAGCTCAGCTGTCACAGGGGAGCCACCAAGGACTGGACTTCTTTCCAAGTTAGGAGATCTAGTGTGTCAGGGTGACAGAATGCTGCTCCATCTGTTCCTCTGACCTCCATTGGGACTTGGGGTAGGAAATTAGGGACTCATTCCTGGTCTCTTAAATAGGAGCTAACCTGTGCGGTATCCAACTCTCATCCTTTGGGCTCCAGTCTGTGCCTCTGACTGATATTTTTACGGTACTTGGAGTTAAACATTAAAGTTGGACTGTTTGCATGCTCAGAACATGACAAGTCAAGCTGAGACAGAGAGATAAAGACAGTCTGACACAGCACAGCTGACTGCCCATTGCAGACTTGCAGGCACACACAGCCTCACCGCGGGGTTAAGGCATCTGGCTGGTGAACGCTCTTTAGGTGAACAGTGAAAGTCAGCAACAGATATGGATAATGTAATCACTTTCTGGTACCATCTATAGCTCAGCCTATGCATCTAAGGAAGCTATGGCTTGTCCCAAGGTACTTAAGATGAAAAACAGGCTATCAACACAGCACTTAGAGTGGACGTAGATCCTCAAAAGTTCTTCTGCAGCACATCAGCTCCTCATTCAGTAGACATTAACTGATGGTGTTCTAGGCCCTGCGTTAGCTGTTAAAGCTCTGATGACTTAGATCTTGCAGGCAGAACCATAATCACTTGGGCTACTCTTCATCTGTCTCTCAATGGGAATCAGTTGTAATGGTGTGTCCAAGGCGATGGGTTACCCAAGCCTTACACCAGATGCTTTTGAAATGGCCATTTGGAAAGTGGTCCTACTAGACCTTTCTATAAATAGTTCTGACGTCTTTTGAACACACAAACAGGAATTCATGATGTTCGTAAACAGAGGTATATCATATCTATTTTGGTGTTCATGTTTATGCTGGTGAGACAGGCCCCACCAGATTGCTAGAGAAATCACATCTGGGAGAATATTCCAGAGTATGTCTGGCTCTGCTGGTTATCCCTTTCTTAGCCTGAGGTGAGACCAACGGACTCAGGGCTCAGGTTCTCTCTTGGTGTCATACTGTCCAGGACCACATGAATGGACACAAAAGGACTGAGAAGGTACATGTGCACAGACATGGGGGGGGCTGTGATGTCTATACCCCAAAATGTCTGGTGTCCCTCTGTGCATAGCTATCAATCCTTACTCTAGTGATACACAGCATCTGAGCCATTCATTTCACCCTGATGACTTCCCATCTTAGGTTATGAGTGGCCTTTGCATACATTGGCTTCTCTTCTCAGCTGCCCTGCCCTGCCCTAGCATTGTGGACACAGAGTTTTCTTCCCAGAAATTCTTTGTGGGGAACAAACTTGTGTTTCTTTTGTGTTTACAAAATGATGATGATGGTCTTATTAACATTCATAAATTATGAATTGATGTGTTGAAATTAAAATGGCTCTATGAAGTCATCACCAACATACAACAAACCTTATATTTGAAGTCACAATTTTTTTTTTAGTATAGAATAGAGTTTATTTAGGCCATGGGGAGGGGAATTAAGAGAGTAGTAGAGGCAGAGAAAGGTAGAGAGGGGGAGAGAGTAGAGAAGTAGAGGCCGGCCATGACCACGTGGAGAGAGGGGAGAGAGGGGGAGCAAGCGGGCAAGAGGAAAGAGATAGAGTAAGAAAGTGAGAGCTGAAGTGACAATTTTTGAGTTTGAACTTGATAAACTGATTTCTCATTCATCCTCCCCTAGCCTGCCACAGGCCACAATAGGTTTAGTGGTTGTATGAACTGTGTGTCTCACAGGGTAGGCAAGAGACTCTGATATCTGGGTTACAGGATATAACATGACTTTTACGTGGCAACCCTATTCTTGTTTTCTTCTGTGGTAAAACAGCTGTTCCTAGAGTGCAGTAAAGACTATTCATTGATAGACACATGTACAAAACCAACCACCCACTCACCCACCCATCCATCCATCCATCCACCTACCCACTCACCTATCATCCATCCATCCATCCATCCATCCATCCATCCATCCATCCATCATCCATCCATCCATTCACCTACCTATCCAGCCTCCCATCCATCCATCAACCCACCCACCCACTCACTGATCCATCCATTTATCTATCTGTCCAAACCTCTACCCATTTATCTATCTTACCGTGCTGGGACTTGAACCCTGGACTTAATTCATACGTGGTGAGAATTCTGCCATGCTCAATGGTAGAGGGTACTCCCAGCCCTCATTATTTCTTTGATTTTTTTTTTAAATGGGGAAAGAGTTTATCATGGTATCAACAACTAGAGGCCCTTGATTTCTCTTGACAAAGGCAGCCAAGATTTGACTTCCTAAGGGTGTTGGCTGGCTTGGGTGGGGTTGAAAGGTTTGTCAGGGTCAGTAAGGTTATAGGGAAATCACTGCAGACTCATCTACCACTACAGGATCTCTTTCTCTCAGGAGTCCTCTTTGATTTTCACCAGGGCTGAGCAAGTCCTGAAGGCAGCTCAGTGCCAGGGCAGCCCAGCTGAATTTTAATTGATTCTAATTAGCACCCCTGTGGACTGGAAACAGTTTTCCCCAAGTCATGGGCCAAGTGGCTTTAGGAAATGTGAGATATCTTTCTTTGGATTCACCAAAAGGGTGAAACTATTCTCAGATTTTTTCTTTGCAGGTCCTGTTTTCCTCAGAAACTGGGAGTCAGGGAGATGAGGAAGGAAGGAAGGAAGGAAGGAAGGAAGGAAGAACCTGGGGAGGAAGGTGTCAGGCACCAACATCCTAGATCCACAGTGGGCCTAGGAGTGCAGGGAAATGATCCGTGGTCTTTGGTCTCACAGACCTTAGTCTCTGGTTGGAAGTAATGAAAGGTGGGGTGTAACCAGGCCTTTGTAGTTTCTTTTCTTTTCTTCCCTCTTGAGACAGGATTCTATGTTTTCAAGACTGGCCATGAGTTTACTATGTAACCAAGAATGACCTTGAACTATTCCTCCCTGTGTCTGCAAATCTGGGACTTGCAAACCTGGTTATTTCAATGCTGGGGCATGAACCCGAGGACTTCTTGTATGCTCTACCCGCAGAGCTACATCCCCAGCCCGTATTTTTGTTTGGTTAGATAGGGTCTTCTGGTAGCCTGGAACTCACCAGGTTTGGTTGGCTTGGAGTTCACTATTCTTTCTCTCCCGTATCCAGTGAAGGGATTACAGGAATATGCCACCATTCCTGGCTAATGCATTGATTCTCGGACATAATATTTATGGCTGTCTTAGAAAGCATCCCTTTATAACCTTGTATGAGTTACTACACCTAGAATTGTATCCTGACATCAAGTGAATGCTGTCTAAATGAACAGTCAGTCCCCTGACAATCTTGAGTGTCCCCTCAGTCACACTCACCTGGATACAGTGTCTGCCTTTAGTGGGGTGTCCCTGGATTCCCATCCCTTGTCTGGACACACATTTTCCAGAAATAGCTGGTTCTTGGTTATTTGTGGTGGGGACTGAAAAAGTCTGGGATGCTAAAACCACAATCAACCAGACATGATTAGCCTGCAGCTGGAGAGTAGGAGCTCGGGGGTGGGGAGGAAGAAGAGGCTGTATCAGAGTGGGACAGAGGATGACCATACGGGATGGACGGATGACTTCTGTGCTCCTAGTGACGGTGGTCTCCAGCTGCCCAAGGCATGCGTTCTCTGGAACATCCACAGGGGACACTTAGCCCAAGAGCATCAGCCAATCAGTACCCCTTGCAGAACCTTGATCTTTTTGAGTGTAGTGAGTACAGAGGTCATGGCCCCTGGTTAAGGAATAAAATCTGTGAGGGGAAAGGCAGTCAGATTGTGAAACTGGGCCTGGGGTCGGCTGCCTAAGAGAACAGGCAGACTGGAGACCTGGCTTTAGGAAGCTGGCCTGGACTCCTGGCTGCTTCTCTACATGTGAGGCCCCTGTCTGTGTTAATAGCCCATTATTTAATTACAGTGTTGCCTGTCCTCTCAATCGATTTCATCATCCAGTAGTGACATGTGATCGACGGGCACAGCCAAGCTAAGGCTTTCGACTTTTTTCATACCTGACTGTGCGATTTGTGGGGGCAGGGTGTATGTGTGCAGACCTGTGGGCCTGAACCTCGACACTCTTTTCTCTTTACAACTGGACACTCCATTCAGATGGTACTTTTGATAATGCATGCAGGGTGACCTGTGTGTCCAAGATGAGGAGGCGCAGGACTTGTGTGCCCTGCAAGCCTTTCGTCATTACAATAGGACGTGTGGGGCTGGCAGCATGCCTGCAGGGCAGCCTGCAGAAGAACACGAGGTGACATGCCCCAGGTGAGAGGAGGCCAGGGGGACGGCTGCCTACATGACTCTGGCACTCCGTGCAGGAGCTATTCCTGGCTTCCCTCAGTCCCTTCCCCGCTGCTGTTTGTGGTCTGAAAATTGGCCAACAAAGGGGAAGTTGCTGAGCTGAGCTGAGAAGCTGAGGCCCAGGTGACCTAACACTGCCAGGGACTCTTAGATAACCCACATTTGGCCAAAAGGAAGAGTTGGGTTCCTCTCTGTGTAAAGGATGAATGGGATCAGGCCCGTGTTGGAAACGGAAGTTACTGTTATGAAGTTGACCGACAGCTATCCCTGGGACCAAGGCAGATCCTGTGTTGTTTAAGTTTGTGCTTTTATTTATTGTGGAATACAGTGGTTCCTAATTTGAAAGGGGGAGGGGAGGATGCTAGCCTAGTGAAGTGGCACATGCTTATCAGTGCAGCACTTGGGAAACTGAGGCAGTATGATTACCATGAGTTCCATGCTAATTTAGGCTATACAGCAAGGCTCTCTGGTGCGCAAACACAAAACAAACAACAACAAAAAGATAAGGAATGTAGGTAGGAAATGTGGTTTGGTAGTAGAGTCCTCGATAGCATGCACAGGGCCCTGGGGTCCACCCCTCGATCTAAATGTGCTCACGTGCATGGTACCCTCGCTGGGGTCGTCTGACTTTTCTCCAAGCTCATTACTCAGCAGATATCTCCCGAAAGCTGAGAAGACACAACTGCTCTCTGATCCAGATAATGGCCATTGCGCCAGGAGGGAGTGCTGGGGAGTTAATTAAAGCAAACAGAACATCTGGCAGGTTTCCGAGGGCAAGAAAAATAGTTTTCTTTTCCCCTCATGCTCCTGATAACATCCCGCAAAGCGTGGCCATTTCTTTTGTGTTACACCAAGTTTGTTGTTTAGCAGATACCTGTTGAATTTCCATCATGACCCAGGATACTGACTGGGCACCAGGGATGGAGCAGGATGGACAAGTCTATGGGGCGGGGCTGGGGTTGGGCAAGTAAACTGCTGCACGAACAGAAAAGAGGGCCCCAGATATTTCTATGGCGGCCAGGTTGGGTGCCACTTAATATATACCAATTAGAAGTTAGAGTGCCTGCCTGAAAGAGGAAAGCCAAGTGAGCAGAAAGTTAATGGTGATATTTACCCATTATCAGCAGGTTTTCAAAGAGTGGGGAAGGGAACCAAGGGGAGGCCGGACTCCTGCTGGCAGCCTCCTCTTGGCCTCTAGTCACCTGTAACACCCTCCCTCCAGCCAGCATGCTGCCAGCCCTTCACATTTCTCATTGATAACAAGTAGGTGGGATTTCTATGATGTCTCATGGATACATTAGGCATTGGCTTTATGTAGCATTCCCTAAGGACTAATGCCATCTCTAAGGTATGGCGTTCATTGACCTGGTTCCAGAAGGCTGCTATAACTCCAGCTGTCACATATTCATTCTAAGAGGAAGGTGAGGAAGGCATTCTTGTTTGTTTAAGTGTGTACACGCGTTTGTGCACACGCCCCTGGCAGTGCTTCTCCCAGCACGCATGCGTATGGCAGCCAGAGGGTGATGTCAGCATCTCTGTCTATTGCACACATCTTAATTTTCAAGTCTGGGTCTCTTACTGAACCTGGAAGTCACTCATGCTGTCGCCTGTCTGGCTAGTGAGCTCCAGGAGTCCTCTTGTTCCTGCTGCCCAATTCTAGGATTGCAAGTGCCATGACCCTGCCCAGTTCTCTACAGGACCGCTAGGGGTCCAAACTCAGGGCCTCCTGCATGCATAGCAAGACCTTTACTGAGCCATCTCTCCAGCTCTTTGTACTTGCTTTAATGGAAGCTTTGGAAATATTTATTCTAGATATTTATTTGCATAGCTAAAATTTGAGAGTTATTCTTTAGGAAGATGTGGGGAGGGCCAATGGATGTTTTGGTGGATAACTGGTGGTCTTTTGCCATATGTGCAGAGCCGTGGTGCAGGAAGGCTCTGAAGGAGTATGGAGCATGACTTAGGCCTTCCTGGCATGGCTGGCATGTGGATGTGGCTGCCTGAGACCCTGCACACTGCAGACTGGATAGGTGC
The DNA here is from genome assembly GCA_036184795.1 of Tokudaia tokunoshimensis. Lineage (NCBI taxonomy): Eukaryota > Metazoa > Chordata > Mammalia > Rodentia > Muridae > Tokudaia > Tokudaia tokunoshimensis. The sequence continues at coordinate 7,063,461 of BTHU01000012.1, read as the reverse complement.
TGTCTGCTAGGTGCATACACCTGCCTGTTCAGGACATACTTGGCAGATCCTACCTACTGGAAGTATGCTGACCACTCAGGAGTCCCAAGGCACAAATAGTTCACTAGGTTTTGGCCATTACTATCATTTAAAAATTGAAGTAGAGAGAATTTGGCAGGAAAAATGGAGAAAATCACATAGGAAGTGTTTCGAATGCAACCTTAGTCCCTTGTTTTATATTTGACCTCCACAAAACACATGCCTGTCCCTTTAATGTGTGGTAACCTTTAAGAGGAGAAGGAGGGAAGCAGAAACCCAGAGAAAGCATGAGGAGGGCAGTGCAGCAGAGGAGCCTAGAGAAAGACCCCGACTGCCCAGTGATCTTCCTGCCCAGGTTCTGTTTTCCGGGGACTCCAGAGCGGAGATCTGCACCTTGACTTCTCCCTTCGCTTGTCTCCTCTCCTCAGGGTTTGGAGAACACAAAGACAGCAAGATGACATGAGGCTTAAGGGGCCGGCTGTGCTGCTTCAGACAAGGATGTCCATTCCCACTGCTTCTGGCTACAGTTGTTCTCAGGGATGGGGCCACAGCTCAGTTGGTGAAGGGCTGTTGTGGGATAATGAACTACCAGTACCTCAGAAACTGGGTGTGGTGGTGGTGCTGCCTGCAGAGGGGAGGTAGAGGCAGGGAGATTGGGAGCTTTATGATTAAGACTTTCGGCAGCTGTGTAGGGAGTCTGAGGCCAGCTGGGATTACATGGCACATTGCATCAAAAAAAAAAAAATCCTTGAGATGGCCTAGCACAAGGAAGCCCTTGCTGTGTAAGCCTGATGACCCAAGCTCAGGCTCTCGAACCCAGAGTCTAGGCTGCTCTAACCACTAAGCTATCTACCAGCAGTGAGTGGCGTGAAAACCACATATACCCCTTAGTTTGTAATCCCATTTCTAAAATGTTGTACAAAAATATTGGTGTGCCGAGACATGATGAGCATGCTAGGTGCAGTGTTGGCATGGCCCCTGTTGCTCTGGGTCACACTGCTCACCCAGGATGGGAAAAGGCGTTCTAGTTTCCAGATACTTGAGCAGCTCAGCAGTGAGTCCGACTACCCGGACACAAAAAAGGTACCGCAGTTCTGAACATTGCCCTCGTGTTTCAGAAAAGAGAAGAATCCTCCCTGTCAGACAGTCACCCTGTGCCTTGCTGTGCCAGGGTGAGAAGCCTATAGTTTCACTTCAGTGAGAGAGTATTGGCCTAGTATCTGTTGAGTGCTGGGTTTGGTTCCCCATATCATGGAAAGAGAGAGAGAGAGAGAGAGAAAGAAAAGGAAGAGTCTCGTGTTGGAGCAGTTCAGTTCTCTGTCTGTCTCTGTCCTCGTGTCCAGGGTTCTGCTGGGAAGCCAGGGTGAAAGGGGTTGATGGCCACCATTATGGTGATACTTACCCCTAATTGGGGAGGGGGGGCTCCAGCTCTCTCCTTATGGGAATGCCTGTGGGCAAAACCTCCTCTGTTGTCTGGGTCTCAGCAGGTGAGAAGCCCTCTGATTGGACATTCACATCCACATCAATCTGACTTGGATAATAATACAACCTGTTAACCAGCCCATCGACATAATTATAGGTAAGGAAATTGCTAGGGGAGGTCCCTGAGCAGTTAGAGGCCAGAAGGAAATCTTTTCAATTAATTAATGAGTGGGTAGGTTAAAAAGTTTTAATATACATTTAAAAAACTCTAGAGTGAAATGTCAGAGTTGTTACCCCTCCCCCCAACCCCAGAAAAGAAGAAAGGAAGTTTGATGTTCAAACTTTCGTTTTTATAAGCTCTTCTCTCCTTTCAAATATTATTTTAAAGTGTGTTTAGGTTTACTTCTGCTTCCCCACACAACCCCAAAATAGGTTAAATAAAATAATTGGTTTATAAACAGTCAAGGAAAGAAGTTAGCAAAATGAAGAGAACTATGAATAAATATCTTACACTTAACAAATAGAGCGTCGTTCTGGGCTTTGTTGATGGCAGGTACCTAAACCACCAAATGATTGTGTTGATTTTGTGGGTTTCTTGAAAGAGATCAAGAATGTAGATGCTCCCCGACTTATGTAACAGTGCGGCTATTGCATTGCTAAGTCAGGAAAAGCAAGGAGCAGAGGACAGGCAAAAGCAATGCTTCTGACGGAGTTCGGAAGAGCTCACGTTCGCACTGTTGTGGTAAGTTTATAACTTTACCTTGGGATCATTGCTCCTTGATCCCAGAGTTGGTGTGTCATAGCTAAAGGGACTGCTGTGCCAGAAGGTGTCTGAATGGCCTGTGCGGGCACGATTCATGAGAGTCATTGCTTTTGGGAGCTCACATTTCAAAGCAGATGGAATGGTGTGGCCAAAACATAAGAACACAAGGGCAAAAAGAACATGGCGTCATAGTAGGCACAAATGAGCCATGGGACATTCTTCGTCTGAAGAAACCTCATAAAAGAGAAGGGTTGGAGCAGCCGTGGAAGCTGTGGGCCTCTTTCTTGCTTTACAAGAAGTGAGAGATGGAAGCACCACTCTTGGGACCAGAGATTAAGTCACACAGATAGATCTCATAGACTTCAAGCTAAAGTATGTCAGGTAAATGAAGTAGAGACCAGCCAGGCCCCACTTAACTAGGGGAGCCAGAAGATGGGCATGAACACAGGAGGAGAGGAGCTGAAGTGAACCCAAGGGCCAGTGGGTCAGGCCTTTCATTCCTCTTGGTTTCCTTAGGGTGATGTGATGACATTGGAGAGTCAGGCTCTTTCTCCTTGTTAACAATGCCTCCATGGGTAGTGTTGTACCAAACACATGGCTCCTGTTAAACCCAGTGGATCAGAAAGTCAAAACCACATGGAAGTGGGATGGGGAATTGGTAGGAGGAAGGAGGCGTTGGTGAGCATGGGAGGAGGATAAAAGAGGGTTGAGAGATGACTTTGACCAGAATGTATTATTATACACGTGAATGAAAGCATCAAAGAACAAGTTAATTTAAAAGTTGATGTGATTTGCTCTGTTTTTAATCTTCTGAGACAGGGATATATGTGTGTGTGTGTTTATATTAAATATATATTGACTATATTGTATATATTGAAGCCATATATATATATATATATATATGTTCTAAGTCCCCATAGAAACCAGAAATCTCCACTTCATATCCCCCCTTTCTTGTTTGCCCTCCTGGTCACACACAGGTAATCTATCAGACACTGTCTTATTCATTATAATTTAACCAATTCCTATGAATTGTGTGCAAACCTTCTGAAGTGGCCAATCTGGATTCCAAGACCTTTGGGTGAGTCTCCAAAGAAACCAGAAATTTCTAATTCAATACAAACATGTATATATGCATATATATATATATATATATATATATATACACGCACACCGACACACACAGAGACACACACATATTCCAGACTCAGGCAGACACACACACACACACACATCCCAGACCCAGACTGATTCCGTCTCACTCTATAGTTGGGGATGACCTTGAGAGTTTGATCCTCTTGATTCCAATTCTGAAGTGCTGGGGTTACATACATGAATTGCCGTGCCTGGTTACTGTAATAGATTTTAAGTAAGGATTTATACTGTTAAATGCAATAATTTTGCAATTTCTTAATCATATTTATATTTTTGCTATTTAACAGTTTAATAGAGGAACAAGTAAGGAATTCAATAGTGAAAAGGAAGTGGTCTGCAGTTAGCCCTGTTCTTATCGCAGACTCCCTTCCTTCCCAAGAGGCTGGCGCCTTGTGTACAGTTCCAGAAATACTCCAGGCGGATTACATGTGTGTCTTTGCTTCCCCTCTTATCTATAGTTTTAAGAAATCATTGTTGCACTCATCTTGGTTTACTTTCTTCATTGTAATGATTCCACACAGGGTAGCTACCCATGGTTCAATAGCTACTTTAACCCATATTTACTTTGCTTGTTTGTGTAGATCTTTTCACTTCCCTGCAGCCCTTGGTCTGTCTCTATGACCTCAGCAGTTAATTTAGAGAGATGCCGGAGATGACTGAGCAAGAAGGGATGGGTGGTTGTTAGAAAGCAGATATGTCACCCTCTTGGGAAACACAGATCTAGATGTTATTCGTTGCTGACCACATTTAGGTGTGGAGCAAGGCAAGGCTGACGATACAAGTGTCCCTCTGTCTGCAGAACAGTGGCTGGAGGAAGGACACGTGTGCCCTGGTGGTGGGGACAGCAGTGGGGACAGTGGACCAGAGCTTTCACTTTGCTGATTTTCTGAAGGGGAAGTCTGTTCCTGAGATTGACAGGTCTCTGCTTAAAGGATCCATCAAAATGTAGATGAAAAATGTCATGGTTTTTTCAAACGGTGTGTAACAGACTTTTCTTTTTAAATGTATCATTCCAAATCCCATGGGTTACAGATGAGCCCCTAAAGAAAGGATTGAATGGGGCTGGAGAGATGGCTCATCAGTTAAGAGCACTGGCTGCTCTTCCAGAGATCCTGAGTTCAATTCCCAGCACCCACATGGGTGCTCACAACTGCCAGTAACTCCAGTTCCAGGGGCTCCAACACCTTCACACAAACATACATGCAGTCAAATCACCAGTGCACATAAAATAAAGGACCGAGTAAGGAGCTACAAGCAAGAGGGTGACGGAATTACGATGGTGGGGGATTCTTGTGATGGCTCCTCCAAGCTCAGTGGACTCCAGGAGAGAGACTGGTGTCCTTTGGGGGATGGGAATGGTGAAAAGCCTCCAGAACATACTGCCATTCCCCTGGGCTTAGGAACAGCTTGGCACAGGCCATACTGGATTTACCCTGAGGGTACCAGTAAGGACACTACAAACTTATTTTGGAAAGTACTTTATGTTTAATAATTACAAAAAAGCTTCGAGACAGTCACCACTGGAAAAGCCTGAACCATGAGAAACTCCCTTCTCTGTGGCCTAGCATTAGTTTTCTTCAAAATTACCTGCATGAAGAGGCCGTGCCTATAGTCCATTGAAACTAACTGCATGGGTAGCATCTTGTTTCTGGGTAAGAGATGAAAACTGTGTTGAAGCCTTGAAGCAGCACTGGGAAATCAAGGACTGTGTCCATTGCTAGCCAGGCCTGGTGATTCTGTCTCTAGCCCATGGAGAAATGTGCACCATTTGCGTTTTCACGGCAGGGATGCATAGTCTCTTTGCCTCCCTCCAGCTCTGACTTCCTCACAGGAGCAGGCTAGGCGCACCTGTTGCTGGCTGGCTGTGTCCCCAGAAGGACTGTGGATTTTGCTATGACTCAGACATTATTTATGGCCACCCCACTGGTGGAGACCAACAGTCAGACTGACCCAGGCTTAGAAGTGTTTCCTCTCTGCCCATCAAAGGGTTTTTTGGAATGTTCCCCACAAGTTGGTTTTCAGCATGGGAATAAGATAAGTATGCATGATCTTCCCAGCCCTCACCACAGCTGTCCTGCTTACACAGGCTTTTGGTTCAGATGTCCTCTCTGTTGACTTGAAATCACTTCAGCCTTGGTGCATCTTGGTGTGACATCTCTGTGCCTCTTCCTTTGGCATGCAAAGAGAACTGGCATCACCTGTCCATATCTCTGTCCCTTTCATGGAATCCAACTTCTGCTGGCCAGTCTTTGAGGTCATTAAGCTGCGTGGCTGAGTCTTATGCTAACAGAGACAAGGCCACTGTTTTGCAAGGGCAGAGAATCTCTTTCTTGTAGTGGACACCTGCAGGCAGCCAACTGCTTTGATAATGTTTCTGGAGATAAGCAGAGGCCAGGAGAAAGCTGAGGTACAGGTGATTTGAAAGCAGTTAATTCTACTTCTTCTGGATCCAAAGACCAGCTCTGAGGTTTGGCTAATCGTGCACCAATAGTTATGCCTTTAAAAAGAGATATTTTAGGGCCTGCAAGATGGTTTAGTAGGTAAGGGCACTTGGTTGCTAAGCCTGATAACCTGAATTAGTCTTCAGAGCTGATATGGTGGAATGAGAAAACTGACCTTCAAACCCTCCTTGACTTCAACATGCACACCATGGCACACACATGTACACACACACACAATCACACACACACACACACACACACACACACACACACACACACGCATGCAAGAACAAACCATCTTGTTAAAAAATGCTTTAATTGGGTCTTGTTGTACGCGTTTAGAATCATAGCTGTCTGGGAGCTTGACTATATACTGAGTTCAAGGCCAACCTGGACAGCTAAGATACAAACTAAAAAGTCAAAGGTGCCTGCCAAGTCTGTGAGGCCCTGGAGTCAGTCCCCAATATCTACTCTGGGACAATCATGTTGAAGGGACAATTTTTATACAATCTTTACTCATGACAAAAGTCTCTTGGTGCACATGACTCATTCTGTTTACAAAATTCACCAAGAAGTTAGTTCACTAAGCATTTCAAGGTCTCGGTGGACACCGAGGCGTCACAAAGCAACTGAGAGCAAATGGCTCCCTGTATCTGCTTCCCAGGGCTGCCATAGCAAGATGTCACAGACTATTCCGCTCGCAGGAACAAAAGTGTATTTTGGGAGCTGCAAGGTATTTGGAGTGAAGGTATGGGTAGATCTGTGTCCCTCTGAAACCCAGAAGGGAATCCATTCTGGTCAATTGCAGCCTTGCTAGCCCTGGCTCTCCACTACATATGTTAGCACAGCCCCACAGTTAGGACCTGCCTTTGTCTTTGCATGGTCATCTCCCCTCCCTGTCTGTCTTTCCTTGTAAGGACAGCCAGTCATTGGATATGGTGCTCACTCTAATGGCTGCTTCTTCACTTGATTATATCTGCAAAGGCCTTATTTCCAAATTGGGTCACAAGTGCTGGAACTGAAGGCTAGGGTTTCTGCAAAGCCTATTTATTTGTTTGTTTATTTTTTGAGGAGGGTGGGATATACAACTTATCTCAGAATACTAACTTTCATGTTAGTAAGGAAACTGATACAAAAAGATGGGGCTGGGCCAAGCACTGTGCTGTTGCCAGACTCCAAGGGAGCATTTGTGTGTGTATGTATGTACATGTTACGATGCGTGCGTGTTAACATATGTACACCAACACCATGCATGCACCTATAGTGTGATGCAAAGCTATTATAGAGTCTCTGTAGAAGTTACCCTGGCTTGTGGCCTTGAAGATGGGTAGAATTTCGGTGATAGTGAGGGCAATGAAGGATTTTTAAAATTGATCATGGGAAAAGTTGCAAAAGTACTGTGGTTAGGCCCAGAAATCAAGATGCATCTAGAAGAAGTAGAGGGGAAAGATTGTAGACCTGTGTAATTCCTCCTTAGGCCAGGGTAGTGGGGTAGTTCAGGACAGCCTGGACTCCAGAAAAGTGGTGGTCTGAGAGTCTGGAGATGGAGAGAGAAAGAGACAGACAGAGAGAGACACACACTCTCTGTGTGTGTGTGGGTGTGTGTGTGTTGTGGTGATGAGATTGATATAAGAGTAGGAGAGAGTTGGTCAGAGGATATGTCACCATCATTTCTGGCAGCGCTGCTTGGAAGGGTGTCGGGGTCTTTGGGTAGGCTAAAGGACTCAGAAGGTGAGTGAGTTTGAAAGGGAAGCTAGTGTGCTTGCAAATGTGTTGAAGAGCTCACTGTAGCTCCAGAGAGAGGTGCCTAGCGCCAAGTTAGAAACTTGAGCTTGGCGCTCTGGAGGAGAGGCCAAACTTGTGGAACAGCTGCCAGCGTGACAGTTGAGACCTCAAGAGTGGCTGCGGTGACCTAAGACAGAGTAGACAGAGGAAAAAGAGAGGCTAGGCAAGGCCAAAGCCTGGGGGAGAGTGCCAGGTGGATGTGGGTAGTTGATGGTGGAGGCTGGGCAGGTAGAGGGATTGGGATGAGAGGAACAGGTGGCCTACCTCACTTTTGCAGAGAAGTGTGCCAAGGAGGAGACTGTCAGATCTGTCTGAGAAACCCATGCTGAGAAAACTTCCAGAAAGCTAACCAAGACCGGACCCAAACTGTGAGAGGTCATGGGATGTGAGATGGAGGGAGTCAGGACCTACTTACTCTTGAGAAATATCATGGGGACAAGCAAGGAGTGGAAGCAGGAAAAGAGAGAACACCTTTGTCAGGTAGACAGAAAAGAGGACAATGAGACGATGATGTAAGGTCTAGAGAAGACGACAGACTTGGGGTACATGGCAGGGAGAGAAATCTCATGGAGATTTTCAAGGGAATTTTAGGGATACTAGATATAGGTCATTGTGTGAGAGAAGTCTTAATTGTGGAGATTTTAATCCAAAAGGATCACTCTTGCAGAGATGGTCCTCTGCTGTTCCTGAAGACTCAGAAATAGGCTTGTTGACCCCCTGGAGCAGACGTGGGGACTGAGGTTCTAGACGTTTTCCCGGGATTATCATTGGTGTGTTTAGGACTCCAGCTCTAATGGCCTAATCTGGCAGATGAGGACCAGGAGGTAAATGCTTAGGACTCATGTGGCTCTTAGTCCACATGTGGCTCTCTTTCTTCCCCTCCCTCTCCCTCTCTAGGCCACAGGTCAACCAACCATGGTGCCATTCCTCAGTCACTGTCCATCATTCTTGGTGTCAGGGGCAAGGTGTCTCCTTGAGACCTGGAGCTCTGCTTCCCAGTAGGATTTCTGTAGCCTGAGTTCTAGAATCTCATGGAATATGTCATCTTGGAGACAAACAACCCGGAGGCATGACCTAGTGGGCATGCTTTCTCCCTCCCCTCTGCTTCCCTGTGGATCTCAGGTTCTGTATCTAAGGTGTGGGGCAGGAGTATGAGGTTGGGGTTAGGAGTGTCAAGGTGGAGCACCCCAACCCCACACTGCTCTAGAGTGCCAGAGCATCAAGTCTGTCCAGCTCCATTTTAGATCTGGTAGATCCAAAGGGGAAATGAGTTTTCTGCTTTTGTGGAGCTGGACAGGATTCACAGCTTGCTCTGGCCTAGCCAGGGGTAAGGGTGTTGGGGAGGGGGAGACCAGCGTATGTATATGTATAGTTGTCTACTTCTTAAAAGAGAATCCCAGTCAGTGTTGGCAGTAGTGGTAGAGAAGGCTTCCTGGAGGGCGTGAATGGGTTTCAGTGAGTCGTTAGGACTCATGATCTTGATCAAGAGATGGCATTGAGATACATCTGTATTTTATATACCCCTTTATTCTGAGTCTCAGGGATCACTGAGAAGAGGGAACAGAAAGATTTTAAGAGCCAGAGGAGGTGGATAACTACAAAACTACTATCTTCCAGTCACAGTATGGCGGTTACCCATGGTTGTAACAACGTGCACGAAACCCATACAGGCTCAATCCAGACAAAAGCTCAGCATGGACTGGGAGTGGGTGTGGGTGCGTACAAAGTCCCACCTGGCAGCTAAAGAGCTATTGGCAATGGATACCTGCTAACAGAGGGAGAGTCGGTTTTCTATGATAAAGGGATAGCACTGGTAGACTGACCATGTTCAAGTGGAAGGCCCTAATCCAAGAATTTACCCAATACAAATTGGACTTGATGGATTTAAGAAAAAATGAAGAGGATGTAAAGTTGATAGGTAGAGAAAGGGGCTTGTGGATCTGGGAGGAGTAAATCGAGTGTGTGTGTGTTTTCCAGCCAGGCGAGCGGGGATACAACCAGGCCAGCCAGGCTAGCAGGGATTGGTTTGTTTTGGTGACCAAGGGTTGAGGGATTAGGCGAGGTGCCTGGATTGTTCAGAGATTGCCTATCAGGCTTGATTTGTGAGCGTTTTGGTTTTTTTGATAGTGAAAGGGAGCTACTGAAAGTGACCGGATCAGGTATGAAGGACCAGCCTTTCCAGGCCTTCAGTGTGCCTGTGAAGTGCTTAAGCAAGATACTTTGGTCAGGTTCCCTGCCCTTTTAGAACTCACGCAGGAGATGAGGAGCCCTTCCCTGCTTTGTCCATTGTGGAGAGTCAGGGAATGTCCTTCACAAGCTTCACTCTTCAAGCCATGTCAAATTCAAATCCTCTAAAGATTTCCCATCTCTCTCTCTCTCTCTCTCTCTCTCTCTCTCTCTCTCTCTCTCTCTCTCTCTCTCTCTCTCTCTCTCTCTCTCTCTCTCCTGCTGCTACAATGTCTGTACCGAAGTCCTCTCTGCCCCCAGGAAAGGCCCAGTCTTGTACTGTAGCTCCAGCGCTGCCTACGTTCAGTCTTCCTTCCCATCCCTGCAGGGAGATGGTGTCTTTCTCGAAGCAAACACACCACAGCTTGATGGAACAACTGCCCACCGAAGAGCTCTGAGAAGAAACCGAGATAACAATAGAACATGTGCCATGCCCGTGGGCTGCCGGGCTCACAGGGAAGAGGTGGGGAGCAAAGAAAAGAAACAGATTTTAATGTCAGGCTGACAAGAGTTTATTATACACATCAGCGGTTAAAATAATTACCTTTTTAAAAAAATGATAAAAAAGGCTTTCTGGGGCCCTGTTAAATACCAGGCACAGCTCTTTCACACTGGGTTTGCTGGGGCCCTGACAGAGATACCTCGTTTTTTCCAAATCCCTGTGAAGGTTTTGGCAGGAAGCTATGGCGGCACATACCTTTCTCCTTGCCCTTTTAGGGAGTTTCTGTCGAGGCTCTCTACGCCTTTGCTCAGATTTCTCCGTTTTGTGTCTTCATTTTGGTGTTCTCCTTCCCTCAGGGCTGTGGTGGTGGGCGAAGACGCCAGTCGGCGCAGGCAGGCGTCATCTTTTCATTTGCTTTGAAACATTTAGGCCTTTCTGAATAAGCAGAAGACATTACAGGAGCCTGTGGAGGCGAGTGGGCCCTGAGAACCCGACACTCGGTTTTTCATCTAGCGAGAAAGTTCTCAAGGGAAGCCGAGGAGGCTGCTTTCCAGATTGTTCCTGCACAGCGAAATCTGGCCACCATGTGGTTTCTCACAGTATTAGGATAATATTGGAAGACATTCTCCCAGATGATTAGAATAGTGTTCAGGATAATTAGAGTCATATATCCTAACAGGATCAATAATAATCAGATATTAGGATATCAGTTCTAATATTAGAATTTTGGATTCATTTGGCTACTCCAGCTCTAATGGCCTAACCTGGCAGATGAGGGCCAGTAGGTAAATGCTTAGGACTCTAGAGTCCGCGTGTGGCTGGCCATGTGATTCTGGGCTCCCAGCATAGAGCTCTTGTTCTTTTCCTGGGTGTGATATTCTCTCTCTTCCTCTCCCTCTCCTTCCCCCTCCCAGCTTCCCTTCCTCTCTCTCTCTTTCTCTCTCCTCCTCCCTCCCTCCCTCCCTCCTCCCTTCCTGGCCCCCCCCTCTCTCTCCCCCTCCTCCCTCTCCCTCCTTCCTTCTCCTTCCTCCCTCTCCCCCTTCCTCTCTCTCTCCCCCTCCCTCTCCCCCTTCCTCTCCCTCTCTCTCTCCCTCTGTATCTCCCCCTTTTCCTCCCCCTCCCCCTCCCTCTCCCTCTCTAGGCCACAGGTCAACCAATCATGGTGCCATTCCTCAGTCACTGTCCATCATTCTTGGTGTCAGGGACAAGGTGTCTCCCTGGGACCTGGAACTCTAAATTTGGCATGGGATGTCTGGACAACAAGCCCCCAAAGATTTCCCAGCCTGTGCCTCCCCAGCACTGGGGTTATGAGCATGCGCTACCCTACCCACCTTTCCCCATGGGATTGAAGTTAGGCCCTTATGCTTTCAAGGCAAACATTTTACCACTGAACTATCTTTCTAGCCCCTCCCCACTTCCTTTTTCTTCCCAACTTCCTGTCTTGGATTTATTTTGTACCTGTCAACAAAGCCTATCTTTGGTGCAAAGTGAAAGCCAATTTCTTCATGATCACTCTTCCTTTAACGGATGCAGTGATAGTGGAGATTATTTTATGCCTGAGATTGAATCTATTCCAATATCACAAGTGGATGTTACTGAGCAGGAAGTCGCCAACAAAATGGACCACCCTGATGTACGTGGCAGTGGTTGATTACATTTCCCTTTTCACAGAGCTGGTGCACTACTTGTGTGCACCTGCCGCGGTAAGGAAGAGAGCGCCCCCTGCTGGCCTTACCCTGCCCTCTAGACTGCCCCAGGCCTGTTTGCTCCTGTTCTGGGTGGGGGCTGGGGGAGCACTAAAGAGCTCTCAGGCAACACTGTACTATCTGCCTCTTGCAATATTTTTGACTCTGTAGGGTTCTTGACTAAAATGTGGGCAGAAAACTACCTTACTCACTAAAATAATTATTAATTATTATTAATCAAAACCGGAGTAAAAGACGGTGACCTGAACCTCCCGAAATAAGAACAAAGAGATGGAGGGTGGAGTCAGCTGGTGCTCTTCACTTCCTATGGACTGATTGGCACCAGAAAGGTTGTCTCGCTGCTTCTTTCTTTAGCACACTGGTTCTCAAAATGTGGGACACAATCCCCAAAAGACCACTGGAAAACATAGATATTTACATTACAATTGATAACAGTAGCAAAGCTACAGTTATGGGGTAGCAAAAAAATAATTTTGTGGCTGGGAGGCGGGTCTCAGTATTAGGGAGATTGAGGACCGTTGCTCTAACGTGACCTTGCTTGCTGCATGGTTTCCTTTTAGGGGTCATTTTACCTGGATGTCCCAGGACCTCCCTGCCGCCGTTCTCAGAGCTCACTCGTAGGGATTGTTTCCAATCCCTTCCCTGGGAGCTTCCTCTTTCCAGAATGAATGGTCTCAACAGTACCATTGACTGCTCCAGTTCCTAGCAAATTTTTGCTGCTGAATCAGCACCCAGTGTCCCTGTAGGGAGCTGGAATTTGTCTCCCGATCCTTCAGTAGTATACAGGTTGAGTATTTCTCTTCCAAAATCTTTGGAACCCAGAAACATTTCAGATGTTGGAGCTTTTTAGATTGGAATCTCTGCTAGGACTCTCTACAAGGTAAAATATCCCTAATTAAAAATCCCAGACCCTGTAATAGTCTGAGTTATGCAAGTTGAAAAAAAATATGGATTTCAGAGCATTTTGGATATTCAGAGTAGGGGTTCTCAAAAACATGCATTTTCTTTTTCTTTTCTTGCCTTTTCTTTTTTTACATTAAGAGAATTGACCATCTTAAACTCATGTGCACATCATTTCCAGGCAGAGTGAATGGAAAGTAGCCATCTGACAGGAGAGGGGGAGAGGGGGAGAGGGGGAGAGGGGGAGAGGGGGAGAGGGGGAGAGGGGGAGAGGGGGAGAGGGGGAGAGGGGGAGAGGGGGAGAGGGGGAGAGGGGGAGAGGGGGAGAGGGGGAGAGGGGGAGAGGGGGAGAGGGGGAGAGGGCAGTTTCTACTCAGTTCCTGAGCCTGTGTCATCTCCTGTAGATGTCTTTTCAATTTCCAGGCAGCTACGGCTGGGGCGGGCATCATCTGGCGCTGCTTCCCTCCACAAACGCTCCATTGGGTGGCGCATGCACACGGAATGCTCGGCTGCACTTCAGGCAACCCGTGCTCATTTTGTGGGCAAGCTTCTGGAAAAGTGACTAAACCAGGGTTTTGTGTGTGACTTACAGCTACAGATTTATACAAAAGTACCCAGATAAGGAGAGGGATATATGTGAGGGCTTGGAGGGAGGGAAAAGAAGGGAGAAATGTTGTAATTAAAATACAATCTCAAAAAAAAAGGGCCCAGGTTAGGTGAATTTGTTGGCATTGTTTTCTTTCAGAATCTGGTCACACGTGGATTTTTATTTTGGCAAAATCAACAGTCTGACTTGGCATACAATATAAATCTCCTGTTGGGTGAATGAGCAAACAAAGAAAGGGTATTGGGTGGAGGGTGACATGCTTGTTACAGGAGGAGATGCTTCTCCCTGGGGGATGGAGTTGGGTGACAGGCTTGAGTCTGCCCAACAGCTCCACTAATGATGCGGTTGAACAGCAAGCAAATGGGCTTCCCAGATATGTGAGGTCCAGCAGCTGCTGCAAAAAGCAGTGTGTGTGTGGGGGGGGAGTAGGAAGAGAGAGAGGAAGAGGAGGGGGAGGGCCACGGGAGGACAGCAGCTATTGAGCAAGAAGCTTCAGGGATGAGATTCACGTTTTGAATCCAGATTCTCAGCTGTAGGTATGACCACAAATACACTCTAGGAGCCCATCTGGACACACAGCCAGTCTGAGATTACCCTGAAGGTAGCCGAGCACCAGGCATAGTGCGAGGAGTCTGGCTCTCTCTGGGTTTGCTTGTGTGTATAGATATGAGTGGAGCAGGCAAGCAGAGAGAGTACAGAAGACTGTGGCAGAGAAGACTTTGCAGGACTCATCTTCGCGCTTAGAGGCGCACTGTCTAACAGAAGGCTCGGTTCGTGTGTTAACTAAGAGAGGGTAACAAGTCCCACCTTGCCAGCTCATTACCTCACTCCTTACACACTGCATCCATAGCTTCGCTTATCCTTATTTGTCATAGACAGCCCACACCTCAGACGAGCGCTGTGGTTTGCTGCTCCCACAATGCAGCAGCGTCTCCCTCTCTCCTTAGAAGCTCTGACTCACGCCATTCAACTTCCTTCCTCCTCCCAGCCTTCCCGGCCCCTCCTTACAAACTCTACTCCTCAGGAAAGTGCTCTGCAGGCTACAGCAGCCTTTACATTTGTCTTTCTTAGGGGCATCAATTACTGCCTCTTCCTTTAAAAGAGGGTCTCACTTGTATAGCCCAGGTTGGCCTGGGGTTTTCTAGATAGCCTAGGCTTGACCTTAAGCCTTTCAGCTTCCCAAGTGCTGGGGTTACAGTTGGGTGCCACCATGCTGGCTACACTCACTCTGTTCTCTCTTGCTTCTTTCCCAACTCACAAACCTGGGAAGCCGGGCTCCCTGCACAGCCTGCAGGCAGCTCGGCAGGAGGGGGAGTATCCTAAGCTCTTCCAGGCAGCCTGTCTGGCTTCTGCTTCTTCCTGGTGTCTGCTCTGCTCTCAGTCTCCTCTGCAGCTTGGTTTCTCTGGTCTGGGAGAACAGAGAATATGGTCAGTTTCAGGGACTTCCTGAGGGTAGTTTTATTTGCTTACCTTCCTGTTTAAGGAGCTTCCTGTAGGAAGGAATGTTTCAGTCTTCGAGGAATTGTTATAAAACCGACAACTTGATGTATTATAGTTCTGATGTGCAACTCTCAGGACGCAAGAGGGCCTAGGGCGTGGCTGCTGTTTGATGTGGAGGGTGGGAAGATTGCCATCTCAGCATCATAGAAGTACTGGTGTTGAATCCTGTCCTTGGGTCTGGAGTAGGGGGTGGAGATTAGCACCCTGCTGGAGGATTGGGGCAGTGCAGAGAGCTCCAGGAAGTAGGCTGGAGGTGGCTCTCTGGCTCCCCTGTACCTGTCAGAGGCAGGGAGGGCAGTGGCCAGGTTAACCTAATGAAGTTGTTAGGTTCAGGCCATAAAGTGGATACCTGCAGTAAGGCTAGAGAGATGGTTCAGTAGTTAATGGAGCACTTGCTGATTTTGCAGAGGAGCTGGGGTTCAATTCCCAGCTCCCACATGACAGCTCTTAGCCATCTGTAACGCTAGCAGTCCAAGGGGATTTGACTTTGTCTTCTGTCTTCCACATGTGTACAGTATACATACACACACTCAAACATATACATTAAGCAATGTTTTAAAAGCAGATTCCTGCATTTAATTAGTCAGCTTGAAGTTAAGGAGGATATGGTGCTGGACTTTCCGAGCAGCAGAGGATTTAGCCTCTGTGTCCTTCCTGAGAGCCAGGTTGAAAAGGTCCCTGCAGTGTCTGTGTCTGACAGTGACAGGACATCTATCTAATAACCTGTAAGCAGTCACATGTAACGACATACACCTTTGAATCCTGGCACCTGGGAAGTTGAGGCAGGAGAATCTAACTTTTGAGTCCAGCTTGGGCTACACAGTAAGTTAAGACCCTGTGGCAAAGCAACAACAGGGGCAACAAAACCAAGACAAAGAAAGAAACAACAGACTGGAAGGCCAGATCAACTAAACAGAGGAGAGCTCCTAAGGAGTGTAAGAGTGCAATAATGGTGATGTGATGTGAGGATCCCGGAGGAGAGAGGCTATGTGTGGAGATCTAGAGGAGTGGCTCTGACCCAGGCTGGGAGCTCTAGGAGAGCTTTGTCCAGGATGCTTGTGCTGAGGTATGACAGAGACTCGGGAGAAGTTCGTGAAGAAGAGATATCTGAGGCAGAGGGGCCAGCAGGAGAGTGACACTGTCCTTCTGTCATGGGACCAGTGTCTTTCAGTGCTGAGGATCGCGCCAGAGGCAAAACTAAGTTTTCCCTGACTATGATATCTTCATTTTTAGAGTCTCGTATGTTGACAGGGCTGGCTTTGGACTCACCACATAGACCAGGCTGGCCTCCAATTCCAGATGACGCACCTGCCTTAGTCGTGTGAGTGTTGAGCTTGCAGGTGTGAGCCAGCATGAGTTGATCTTCTATGGCCCTGAATGATGCTTCTTCCACAGGCGGATGCTGTGAATTGAACTCTGCCAGCCCCCTCTGATGTTATGTCGAAGTCCCAGCCTCCATGGTTTCTCAAGATAGGATTATATTTGAAAGCAGGCTCTCTGCAGATATAGTCAAAATGAGGTCATTAGCATAAGCTCAGATCCAACATGATCAGTGTTTTTTCCAGGAAGTGAAAAGGAAAGTGTAGACCTGGGGCAGACGCAGTGAGAGGATGCTGTGTGGCTTGGAGGCAGGACGGGAGCAGTGCAGCCATGGGCTGTTAGTAAATGTCTAGGTGTTTCAGAAACAAGGAAGGTAAGCACCTCCTTTAGAGGCTCCTGAGAGACTGCAGCCCCTTGGCTTTGGGCTTCCTGCCTCTAGAACTTCCAGGAGACACCACAGACATTTTCTGTTGTCCTGAGTCACCCAGTTAGTGGTTCTTTTCTATGGAGGCCCTAGGATGCTCAGACGCTGTTGGAGGAGAAGGGAAGGTTGTATTGAAGACCAAACGAAGATATTTATACTCAGGACAAGGCCTGGATCGTAATGGTCACCCTATGAATAGTAGCTATTGTCTCATGGGAGAAGAAAACAGGGCAGGTCCTGTTTTTGTGTAGGTTTGGGTTTGTTTTTGTGTTTATTTTTGGAAAACCTGGAAATACTCAAAGGTTAAGTTGGCACACACACACACACACACACACACACACAAGCACGCACACACACACACACACATGTACACATACAATATACAGACACTGCACTAACTGGTAGGTGACTGATCCTCCTTCAGGGGCAGTTTTGATGTCAGGATGGTTAGCATAGAGCCTAGCAGGGTAGTATGGCTTGAGTACACAGGGGCATTTGCGTGGCAATGCAGTGGAGAGAGCAAGTTTTATTTAGATCCACCAGGCATAGATTGAGATGAAAGCAGAGTTTTCTTTATGGTTCACTTAAATGTTAGACTGGTAAGGATCCTCTTTCCCCTGAATTCTCAGAGCCATCAGTGAGTCAAGCATGTTTTCTTTCTTCTTCTCTCAACCTGTTAAGTTTCAGACTGATTATCACTAGGCAAATGTAGACATGAAGGATACAGTTTGAGTGGGTATCATCTGCTGAGGATGTGGGGATGTTCCAGCCTCCTGAGGGGAGGATGTAGGGTTGTGGTGACTAGCCTGGTCTCAGGAGCTACTAGCCTTGGCTACTGGTCTGCTTCTTGGGTATGATCACCTGTTTTTCTTCCCAGCACCAAGTTTTTATCTGTAAAATAAGACTTTCAAGCAGTCTTACATTCATGACTAAATGAGACAGTGCCTGTAACCTGCTCAGGTGGTTATATGGCCCACAGAAGAAGTTTAGACCAGAAGAACAGTACTCAAGGGTGTGTCTGCTCCGAGATGAGGCCTCATACTTGCTGAAGACTGGCTTTTGAGGTTAACGGAAGTATCTGCGTTTGCACCTGCTTTGACACCTGCTCCCATACAGATTTGTTTAATAGCAGTTGGACAAGATTTAGCTGTGTTGGTATCCAAATTACAATTATTTCTCTTAGTAGAATCTCTATTTTTACATAAAACTCTGGGGAGAGACAGCATCTTGTGTAAATCAAAAATGAGCTTCTGGTGTTGGAAGTAGGGTGTGGACCACCTGTCTCTGTCCCTTTTCCCTCACATGATGTCCCAGAAGGAGCCATTTGAATACCTTCTGTTTGGAGAAAAAAGACCCATTTGAATACCTTCTGTTTAGTGCCGAAAGACCCAACACTGCTGGAAATGGACGTTTGAGAGAAAGCGATTGTTCGAAGGAAAACTTCTGAGCCTCAGCGTTGCTCAGATCCTCTGTCAGGGAACAGTTAGCCAGTCAGGTGGAGAGGGGCCTCCGCTGTGATCCAAGGTACATGATGAAGCCTGTGAAGTGGACTTCTAGACCTGAATTTCTATGGCTTTTTGTTTGTTTGTTTCTGATAATGATTATTCTATCTCTTCAACCTGAGTTGGAGCACAGTGCTTTCTGCTGCATTTGAGCCTCCAAGTGGCTGAGAAGCTCCCTGAAGGCAGAGGCCTTGTATGGAACCTTAGAAAATCTTCCATATTCCGGAAGGACACACGTTGCTTGCTGTGCCTGGGGACAGCTTCTCTTTAGACTTTCTCTTATTGTCCTACATAGAAGTCTTTACTTTTTATGAAAATTCTTTCCTGGAACATTTATTTTGTGTCTCACTTAACAACAATAATTGGGCGTCTGTTGCATTGGAGACCATCTGAGCTATGAAGCCTCTTTATTCCTCAGGAACAAAAAATCATTTTCTTTTATCCACATGCTCACAGAAGGTGAAAGCCAGAATAACTTGTTGTCTATTACTGGTATTAAAATGACAAATATGCCCTCAAATATCAAATAGAGAGTGGTACAGATTTAAACTTCATTTGGAGTAAGGGGAATTATTTTAGATAACATTATTATAACACCCATCCATTCATCCATCCATCCATCCATCCACCCACCCATATATTGACCCATCCATTCATGTTTTACTTAGTGCAAGGTCTTGAGATGTATGGGTAGGACATACCCACATAGAAGAAGGTCAGGGAAATTCTGTTAGGGACCCTCAAATAGTATGTGGATCACTGGCATTTTATTCTTATTTCTTGTCTATCATTGTTTTTTCCTGGCTCCCCTCACCCTCATTGTGCGTGCGTGTGCACGCATGCTAGAGATCAACTTTCTTCCGAAGCCTTCAACCTTGATATTTGAGTCAGAGTCTCCTATTGGTTTGAGTTTACCACATAGGTTGAACTGGTTGGCCAGTAAGTACCAGGGATCTGCCTGTCTTTGCCTCCTCAGTACTGATGTCACAAGCCCTTGATACTGTGACCAGGTTTTCTTACTGTATGTTTTGGGGGACTGCACTCAGGTCCTGAGGCTGTAAGGCATGCACCCCATAGACTCAACTGCCACAGTATCTTTCTCTCTTTCCTTTTGCTCTGATTGACCTGAACTTTTTAATCCCCCTGCTTCCCAGATACTTGGATTACAGAGGTGTGCCACCATATCCAATGCTTTTCATTGCTTTCATGACAAAATGTAGAGGAAAGCATATTTGTACTTCTTAAATGTATTATATCTCAAGAAGTTGAACCTTTTGGTTTGTAGATTGTCTGTTTTTTGTATTTTTCTTTTCTTCCCCTTTCTTTCCCTCCCTCCCTCCCTTCTATTTTTTTTTCTCTCAAGACAGAGTCATGTACCATCCAGCCTGGCTTTGAATTTTCCATGTTCAAAGGTGGCCTTGAACTCCTGATCTTCCTACGTCCACTTTCCATGGAGTGCCACCAGCTAACCTTCAGTAGCTCCGCAACCCTCCCTCCCTCAGCGGTGCTTGGGCAGTTGGAAAAGGACGTGTGACACTGCCTTTGCTTTTTTATCATCCATTCTGCTTAAAGCATAGTTCAGAACTCACATCCTAAATGGTGTTTCTATATAAAATGTGACATGGCAATTTGGAGGACTTCCATAGCCTAGTATTATGGGGTGATGTGGCCTGTATTAGCAGGTTCACTTTATTCCTAATGTTAACTCTGCCAGTTACCGTCTGGGTCTCCGTCTCCTATCTGAGAAATGAATATATATCAGTCTTGTAGAGTTTTTATAAGGAAGAAATGCTTGGTACAGTGCCTGATATGTGGGTGCCCTATAAATGCCAATTCTTCCTTCCCCCTCTCTATTTCAATGTAACAGGCAATAGACTTCACCGAAATGCTATGCCCAGGACAGTTGAGTACATGCCTGTGCCCCTGTGTATAAGGAGCCTCCAAGATGGCTGCATGAGAGACGGTAGAACCCTCAAGCGGCATACATACTGGGAAGTGTTCAGGTTATTGGGTGTGTTGTCCTTTGAAGGGATTAATGCTGTGGTCTTGGATTTAGTTCTTCTGAGAGTGGGTTCTTATGAAATGGGGCCATCCCATGTACTTGGCCCCTATAACATATGGCTGCTTGCCTCCCTTCTGTTCTTCTGCTATATTCTGCTATCACCAGGCACTCTCACTAGAGCCTGAAGAAATGAGGCCCCCAACTCCCAACACTGCGAGCTTTGTAGAATACCCAGTCTCGCCTATTTTGTTTGGTAACAAATGAACTGTTACAATACTGTATTTTAAGACTTGGCTTAATGCTTGTAAGCTTATTAGATGACTCTCATATGTGGCGCTGAATACTAAAGATCTAGGCAGTAGTCTTGACCTTGCCAGTGGACTCATGGTCTACCTTATGTAACTCTCAGAATTCTCAGCCTGTCTTTTTCTCCTTATTTACCATCTGTCAAGCTGAAGCCTGGTTGGTCACTTCTCCCCCCTGGGCAGCTGTGGAGGCATGGATGAGATAAGAGGAATGAAATATTTTGAGATGTCTAAATCTTAAAATTGCCAGAGACTTACTAGTATCTCCATTTGGAAATGTCAAACATGAAATTTCAGTTTCTCACCAGGATCATTTTGTAGGCGTATCTTTAATACAGCATGTTTTAATACATCCTTGGCCCTGGATCTGTGGAGTTTGGCTCCAGGTGACCCTGGGGCCCTGATCTATTACTGTACTCCCAGGACATAATTTGATGTCAAGAGAAGCAATAGCCTTTGTTTTACCTGCTTAAGACGCTAGTTGCAGAAGAATCTGGCTGAGATCTTCCAAAATAAATTTACCTTTGGGCTGAGTCCAAGAGTGGAAAATTTTAGCTGAAAATGTTAGTTTAACAGAAAAGACAGGAATGACTGTGTATGACTTTAGGTGCTCATCAGAGACGTCTGGGTGCAGCCCCATTGGACCACCCCAGCCTTTTTAGTTCATAGGCAAAAGCCTGGTAGGTGGGAGAGAGGCACAAAAAATCTTGAGGTTTAGCTGTTTCATTTCCATTGTCAGATAAACCTCAAGGCTTTGGCTTCTGGTGTGATGGGTGGGCTTGCTTTAGTTTTGTGGTTTGATGGCATTTGACTATGTAATTATTTCCCTCAGCCAAATATCCTTGAATACCCTGACATGATGCTGGTGTAGGTAGCTTTCCCAGGCATAATTCCTATAATCCACAAAGTGTCAAGAAGGTACCTATTTTCAGATCAAAAGCTGCTGACCTGATTAGGCCTTCTGTCTTGCGTTGGCGCTCAGGGGAATGAAGTGTGTCCACTTGCAGTGGCTGCTGGGACCCCAGGGCTTTTTGAAGATGGTTCTGAGCCTGGGTGCTGAGCAGGACTTTTATGTCAACTGTCAGATGCTCCAGGTTAGATGTTCACTGCCTGTTCACTCCATTCCAGAGGTCATTGTAGCAGATGAAAGGATGTTTGGTCTTGGAAGTTGGTCCTTGAACTTGACAGGGTTTGAGAACTATAAAACATCCCTATTAGGATTTTACTTGCAGGAACATGTTGAGGTGAAATCTAGGAGTTTAGATGGGATGAAAAGGTCTGAAAACTGGAGTGGAAAGGCTGGTTGGGAGATAGTGTGTCCCAGCTGCTTTTATAGCTTGCAAGAAAAAAATGTTACATAGGATTGCTTTAGACTAGTGGTTCTCAACCTGTGGGTCTCAATGCTTTTGGGGTCAAACAACCCTTTATAGGGACTGCCTGTCAGATATTTACATTATGATTTATAACAATAGCAAATTTACAGTTATGAAGTAGCAATGAGATGATTTTATGGTTGGGGTCAACACAACATGAGGAACTGTAGGCTTTAGGACTGAGGCTTTAGGCAGGTTGAGAACCACTGCTCTATGTGGAAAAACCTCCTCCCTTTCAACAGAGGAAATAAAAGCAAGTTGATAGTGATGAGAAACTGAAGGAAAGGCCATCCAGAGACTGCCCCACCTGGGGATCCATCCCATATACAGTCACAAAACCCAGACACTACTGTGGATGCCAACAAGCACTTGCTGACAGGAGCCTGATATAGCTGTCACCTGGGAGGCTCAGCCAGTACCTGACAAACACAGAGGGATTTGCTCTCAGTCAACCATTGGACTGAGCACAGGGTCCCTAATGGAGGAATCAGAGGAAGGACTGAAGGAGCTAAAGGAACTTGCAGTCCCATAGGAGGAACAACAATATGAACCAACCAGAACCCCCAGAGCTCCCAGGGACTAAACCACCAATCAAAGAGTACACATGGAGGGACCCATGGCTCCTGCTGCATATGCAGCAGAGGATGGCTTTGTTGGACATCAAAGGGAGGAGAGGCCCTTGGTCCTGAGAAGGCTAGATGCCCCAGTATAGGGGAATGCCACGACAGGGAAGTGGGAGTGGTAGGTTGGTGAACAGGGGCTGGGGGGTGAGGTGGGGGTGGGAGGGGTGGGGGATTGGTGGGAGTGTGTGGTGATGGGATAGGGTGTTTTTGGAGGGGAAACCAGGAAAGGGAATAACATTTGAAATGTAAATAAAGAAAATATCTAATAAAAAAAATGAAAAAAACCCAAAAAACAAAAAACGAGGTTCTAAGAGGCCGGCTTCTCCTCGGCCTTATAGGAACCCCTCCCCCACTGCGCTCTGACCTCTCTCTGCAGTCCTGTCCCTTGCCACTCAGGGATCTTCTATCAAGGTGTGTCAAGCAGCCTTGAGTGAGGGAGGTCTGGATATGCGGGCTCGGCCCTTGCAGGGCTCAGACAGATCCAGAATGATCTTGAGGTGTCTTAGGTTTGTTTGACACTGAGTGTGTGTCTGCCACAACCTCCCGTGTTGCATCCCTGCAGCATTTCTCCTTTGTTGGTCCTGAAGAGAAAGTTGATGTTACCTCCATGACCCAGTGACCCACATGATTGAAATCCCAGCAGAAGGAAGATGGGGCACTGCCTTTTATATGTAAGAACATCTGAGACCGCTGCAGGATTTGATCAACAGCGGGAACTAGCTGTCATTGGAGCTGTGTCTTCTAGTCACTAGGTTGATTTCTTGTTTCTTATGGCTATGAGGAAGAACTTGGGCAAAGAGTAGTTAAGGATTTGGTTTATGATTCTGAACTGTGTCAATGGTGGTGTACATTATCCTGGTATACACTCCCTAGGCTGATGGGAAATGGAGCCCTGCTTATACTTGGGAACTAGAAACCCTTTCTAGAGATGGGATCTCGTCAGCAGAATTCTGTGACGTTGTGACTGCATTCCTTGTAGTTCATCATATCCCACACCCTTGTCTGAGAGTTGGGCTGGCTTTTGATGGGCACAGTGGAAGTCCCTGTGAGTCTTGGCTCGTTATTTCACAGGCCCACAGTGTGACCCGGAACTTTCCAGGTCTGTGTCCTAGCACCCACTTGTTAAGTGTGACTGCAAATCCCTGAGACCATTGCTGGGCAAAGAGAAAGGGGGTTATTTGGTTTCACACTTGTAGAGGCTTGAGCCTCCACAATATCTTGAGGGCTTTGGAGGGCAGCGAGATCAGGCTATAGAGTCATCTCTGGAAGGCTTCTATGTGCACTTCCCATCAAGGCAGAGTCTCAGTCAAGAGTGTAATTGTGAGCAAATATCTGAATTCACTGGAGAGACAGGAAGGGTAAGAACTCTTACCCTTACCCACTTGGGTAAGAACACCTTGCATCCCCACATAAAACTTTATGCTTTCCAGAACCATTTAAAGATGGATTATCTCATTCTAGCGACAGAACAGCTTTTATTATCTCCATTTGACAGATGGGGGGAGGGAGTAGTTGGTGGCAGGCAGAGTGTGTCACTGACCCAAGGTCACACAGTGAATGGATAGCAAGGTCTTGGCCTTTGCACTTCTCTCACCACCAGTCTCTTTTCAGGGAGGCTATGCCTGCTCACAGATGTCAGAGGTGCTCCCTCCACTCCCAGCTCTGCTCACAGATGTCAGAGGTGCTCCCTCCACCCCCAGTTCTGTTCACAGATGTCAGAGAAGCTCCCTCCACCCCTAGCTCTGCTCACAGATGTCAGAGGTGCTCCCTCTACCCCAGCCTCCTCTTAGCCTGTTTTCCGGGATCATTGGAGGGTGAGGATGGACATTGTTTCTGTGACTTCTCCTGTCTGTGGGCCACAGTTCGTGATGAATGTGAAAGAAAATGGAAACAGCTCCTGCTTGCTTCCCACACAGGCGAGCTGAGAGTCTGCTTCTGACGGGAGAGCGGGTGGGGATGGGAAGGTGGCTCTGACTCTCCCTTCTCCTTGGTCTCTGGTTGCCAAGCAGAGGAGCAGACAGACCTACAGTCCCAGGCCTGACCCTCCAGGGAGCAGAGCTCCAGCCTCCCACAGCAGTGGTCAGGCCTACTGGACTACAGGTTACACTGGAGTCCTTTCCCCAGGTCAGCAAACACACCGTGGGCCTCGTTCATGGCAAGCCACCAGTGTGTAAGAGATGGACACTGTAGAGGGCTGTGTCCAGTTCAAAGTGTGTTCCAAAGAGCATCCCTGTCACCCTCCCTGCATACCAGATACTGGACATGAAGGACTGAGACTCCCTTTGATATTTCCCTGGACAGAACTAGTTGCTGACCTATCTGGAGGCTCCAGTCCAGGACCATCAAATGGCATGAAGCAAAGTCACTGACTGGCAGTAAAAGTAGCACATGTATCCACTGAAGTCTATCTGCATCTCAGAAAGAGTTAGAATATACTATTTCCCTCCTCCCCCTCCCCTTCCCTCCTCTCCTCTTTCTCTCCACTCCTCTCTCCTCCCTTCCTCTCTCCTGCCCTCTTCTGTCCTCTTTCCTTCCCCTCTTCCCCTCCCCTCCCCTGCTCTCCCTCCACAAGCCTAGGTTATCCTCAAACTCACCATCCTCCTCCTGCCCAGACTCCTTATTGCTGGCATTCTAGGCATGTGACCTGGCTTAGACAATACCTCACTGCGCTTTATGCCCAATGTATGACCACATGGCTAGCTTTTGGCTAGTGGACTGTGGATGAAAGGATCCTCTTAGCCAGTCCACAGACTCTTCCTGGGCTAGCATCCTGGGCAACCATTCCCTATCTGTTGGCTTGTATCAGCCACAGGAGTGAAGGTGACAAAGTCGGAGCGGGATGAATCTGGGTCTCCCAGTCTCTGCTTGGCTCTGAGCCTCTCCCATGATGGAAGGAGCATGTTCTGTTACCCCAGCATCACAGTCTCAGGAACAGAGAAGCTGGCTTGAGCCAGGATCATGCGATCAGGGTGGAGTTTGGGGACCTTCTTGAGCTGGATCTTCTGACTCTGTGCTCTTGCCTGGAGTCCCTTTTGTGTGTGAAAGTATGAGGGAGGGGGCGAGGACTTGGGTCCCCTATTTCTGAAAGAGGACACTGTGCTGAGGCTTCTAGGTCCTGCCAGGACTGGGTGGCTATGGACTGGTCTGAGCACACTCAGTTGTCCCTGCCAGGTCAGGGTAGCCGCTGTTCTAACCAGGCTGGCGCTCACACACTGGGCTCTCGGCCTTCTAAAGTTAAATCCAGAAAGCTGATGTGTTGGACCATGCCAGAGTTCTGGTGATCTTGGCTCTCGCCGCATTAACCATACCCACCAGCTATTGATCTTGGACAAGGTCCTTCCCTGGCCCTCAGCACGGTTCCTTTCCCTTGCGGGTGTGGACTAGGTAATCTTTGATATTTGTGAATGTGAACTTTGAAAGCATTAATGCAGACCAGCACACTGTGCATGCCCTGATAGTTTCTGTAGTTCCTGGGCTAGCCCACTCTACTCCAGATTCCCAGGCTGGAGCTCTGCTGAGGATGGCTATTGCACCATGTGGCTGATGTGCCTTTTCATTTCTCTGAGACCCCAAGTCATTGACTTTCAAACCTAAATTCTCTTAAGGAAATAGTGTCTTGGAAATAAGAGGGTGCTTTTGTTGGTAAAGTACTCACCACACATGCATGAGGACCTGAATTTAATCTCAACACCCATGTGAAGCTAGGCATGTGCTTGTTATCCTAGCCCTAAGAGGGCGCAGGAGGAAGATTCCTGAACTTGACTGAATTGGCAAACTCCAGTTTGGTCAGAGACCTTGTCTCAAAAAGTAGGATGGGGACTGGAGAGATGACTCAGTGGATTAGAGAACTCTGCCCCTATAGAGGGTCTGGGTTTGATTCCCAGCACTCTTTGTGTGGCTCACAATGACCTGTAACTCATGTTCCTGGAGATCTGACACCCGTCTCTGACCTCTATGTATATCAGGTATGTGGTACATGCACATACACACAGGCAAAAACATTCATACCCATGAATCTAAAAATTAAAATAAGGTGAGAGTGATTGATGAAGATACCCAATATCAGCCTCTGACATCCTCATGCAAGTTCATGCCTACCCACTTATGTACTACACATGAACGCACACACGAACACATACACACATGTACATGACTATCTTTACATGTCTACTCACATATGTACACATGAGCACACACATGAACATATATATACACATGTATATCCATAACAAATAGTAAACATCTCACAAGAAATTTCTGGATTTATTAACTGGGATAATATTTTGACTTCCTTCATTGAGAAGAGATGGTACATGTGCCCACTGAGCCCATGTATATTATTTAATAAACACATTCAGGGCTCTGCCGAGATCCTGGGCATTCTATCTGTATATTGGCCCACCGTTCCCTATAGCAACCTGATGATGTAGCATTGTCTGTATTACCATATGCAAATTAGAAAACAGCCTGAAGAGACTGATAGAGCCAGCCCAAGTCTTCCAAGCAAGAGGCCAAGGTGGGATTTGAACCTGGTAAGCCTGGCTTCATTGTCCATGCCTTGGGCCACAAGGATACAGAGCCTCTCATCTGGGTCCCTTCAAAGCCCCTCATGCTAAGCAGCTAGCATATGTGGGCTTTTCTTGCTTCAGAATACCAGCTCTAGATGGTCTGTGCCAACTGAGCCCTGGTGATTCTTGTAAAAGCCGATTCCCATGTTTTCCTCTGTAAGAAGCCTGCCCATAGATTAATGGCCCCTCGGCCAGGCTATGTGCCAACACTCCTAAAGTGACAGCAGAAGGCTCTGGACAGTGTGGCTCCAGCTTGGCCCAGAGTCTACCCAAGCCCACAGAGCTGCTGTCAAGAGGATTTATAGCCGCGCTGACTGATACCTCATGCTCGCCAGGACCTATCGGAAGATCAGGGTCTGGCTGAGGTGGCCCTGCTTCCCCCTCCTGTTCCAAGGCCTGCAGAACCTCACCTGCCAGAGGCCAGGGGTTGCACACTCCTGGGGCTGGCTTGGGAGAAAGGCTGGTTTCCGTCTGCTTCACGTCAGGTGGGGAAGTGTGACTCGGAAGATCACCCCGCCTGATAGCCCCTTTACTAAGCTTTCTCCATGCTCTCTGGCCCTGCTCGTGATTTCCAGGAATAAAAAGAGTGGGAACGGCAGGCAGGAGCACCCGTTTTGCAGCCACACAGGCCAATTAGCCGTCAGTCCACCCACTTATTAGCTATGCAGCTCTGGGCAAGATCCCCCCCTCTGCTCTGTCTGCTTCCTCCTCTATAAAACAGAGATTTAAAAAATGAAAAGAGTTATCTGCCTCGAGGAAATACTGTGAAGATCAAAGTCACAAACAGCTGTAGGGAAGTTTCCACAATGCTGGTTACAGTGCAAGCAAGGGACCGTGGACTTAGTGTCCAAAACCAGGGATTTGGCCAGACTTCCTGACTTGAAGCACAGCTATGCTACTTACTCCTGTGTGACTTGGGGTAAATTTCCTAACATCTCTGTGTCTCAGTCTCCTACATAAAATGAATGAACTCAAAGTCTTTATATTATAGGCTCACTGTGAGATTTAAATGAACCAGTGTGAAGACCTTGGAGCAATGGTGCCAAGAAAATACATATGTGATCAATGCCTTCTGGCTCTCATTTCTATCATCATTCCAGCTGCAGAACAAACACTGCTATTTCACTGGGTAGATGAAAGGTAAAGAACGGGGACAGCTCTAGTTTAACTCCATGTTACATATCTGGATAATGGTTTCTTCATACAAGCCTCTGTGTCCTGTAGGGTAGTGCTGTCTGTATTTCCTGGTGCCCGGATAATATTATGATTTTCATTTGTGTGTGCGTGTGTAGGCCTGAGATGAGTATTGGGTGTCTGTCTCTCTCACTGTCTCAGTTACCTTCTTAATGCTGTGACAAAACACCATGACCCAGGTAAATTATGCCAGAAGCATTTAGTGTAAGTGAAGTCAGTGATCATCACGGTTGGGAATTTGGAAGCTCGGTGGCAGGCAGGCAGGCTTGGTGCTAGAGCAGTAGCTGAGAGCTTACATTTGATCTACAAGTGGAGGGAGCTAAGTGGCGTGAACTTTCAAAACCTCAAAGACCAATCCCAGTGACACAGCTCCTTTAACAAGGCCACACCTCCTAATCCTTCCCAAACAGTTCCACCAAATAGAAATCAAGTTTTCAAATATATGAATCTATGGGGCCATTCTCATTCAGATTACCACATGCTCTACCTTAATATTCGGGCCAGCATCTCTCACTGAACTTGAAGTCCCCTTATTAGCTAGACCATCTGATAAGCATACCATTGGAGTCTTCCTGCCTCTACCTCTCCAGTGTAGGATCAAGAGAGATGCACTGCTGGGCTTGAGCTCTCATGCAGGTGCTGAGGATCAGAGTCTTCACACTTGAACAGAAGCATGTTACCAACTGAGCCATCTCCCCTTGTGATCTGCTGTTAAAGACCCTCCCCTGAGCCTGACTTATGGGTGGCTCCCAGAAAAGATTCCTTCACAGGGTCCATGGAGCTCACAGCCCAGTGTCCTGGCCATTCTTACCAACTTGCTTTTGTTCATGACCTGTCATACCCCCAGGGCCTGGACATGTTCCTCTGCTTGGACATGCTTTCTGCTTCTACTGTGTCTAGTTCAAAGTCAGCTCTGCTCTTACACAGCGCTGGGTGTCCTCTTCTTGCTCCCATCTGCTTGTCTCTGTATTTCTGGTAAGGTTCTTGTTTGTGGGGAGGTTTTCAATGTCTGCGGGGTACTTGTCTTTGCTTGATGGGTGGGAGTCCTTTGTCATTTACCTTTGTATTACTACATGTGTCTCTCTCTCTGAGCCTGGAAGTACATTTGGCATAAGGTTGATGATCAAAGGCTTTGAATGGATGGACTCATGCTGATGACATCACTATCCCCTTGCCTGCCATGCCTGTAATGATCAAAGCCCTCCCACTTTTGCTATGCATCCTGGGCCTGGCTTAGTGGCTGGCTTGTAGCATTCCCTCGCCTACACAGTCCCTTCTCCTCATGCCTCAACTTTCCCATTTGTAGGTGATCTAAAGTTACCCTCTCCACCAGTGTCTTGGAAGACTGACATAAACATTGATGTAAGAATGTGTTTGGAATGGATCTCCAGACGCGCAGAGGGTGCCGTTGTTTTTTGCACATCTTGTCCTTAGATGCATAAGGAGAGCAGAAGCCTGAGGGAAGCCAAGAGCATACGTTTCCCGTGCCTGGCATAGGTAGGAAATGCCTGGTGGTAACGGACAGCTGTACGGACTCCTGTGTCTCGTTAGCTCAGGGCTGTGCATGCTCCTCCTGGATGCCTGAGTGGGCTTTAGGCTCACAGAATGCCAGCCAGTGCAAACAGGTGACACTGTGGCAGGAAACTGCAGCCCGAGAGCAGACCAGTGCTACCGCACAGGCCTGTTCCTGAAAGCTCAAATGAGTCTTCATTTTTTCAAAAGGAACTCATGAATATTTATAGATCAAAAGCTTAAAACTTCCATGAGGAAGAGCTTGGCAGGTCAGCAAAGGGGAGTCTTCTCACGACAAATGAGCCGTGAAGCAGGGAATAGGCCCGCCAACCCCGTTCACCAGCACCTGTCGAGGAAGCAGGTCTGTGGTTTTAACAGAAGATCTGTGTTTACACAAAAGGACTTTAATTCTGTTCAGCATGGCTTGTAAATTTGGTTCTTGTAAAATGTAAAATGTCCCTTGCTGTCCCTGCATTCCCAGATTGAGAAAAGGGGTGAGGGTTAGCCCCTGAACTCTTCTTATGTTGCCAAGAAAGAAGTAGAAGAATACATTTATTACCATAATTATTTCATGAGCAAATGGAACATTTACTTCAATAATTGAATATTCCTTCACTAAAAGCCAGTGTGCCCAAACGGCTAAGTGGCTGGGTAATGGCAGGCGAGGCAGCTGTGGTCCCTGTATAAAGAGCTCCGAAGGGAACAGAGGGGCTAAATCCAAGTGCTAAAAGGAGGTGTGGCTTCTGGGCAGCTCGACAGGCCCTCGGGAGGGCACAGTGAGCTGAGGAAGCAGGAGGTGGTCGGTGTTCCAGCAGAATGGCATGTGCAAGCGTCCTGAGGTGGGAAAGACCCTATGTTTTCAGCTATGGAGACACACACTGATGCTCTCGGCTCCCACCCCTACTTGGTTGTGGCCCAGTAGAAGGCTTTCTTGGCCCCAGAAGCCCCGGCCAGTGTGCTGGAAGGGCATGGGCTGTCTGAGAATACAAGGCTCCAGCTGGCTCTCAATGAATACCTTCCAGGCTTAGGGACAAGGGGCCGTGAGCCTGTCAGGGGCTGTGAGCCTGTCAGGCCCCTCGTGGAGTCTCTCTGGCATTCTTGGAATCTAATTTCTGTGTGAACAGCACCAAGGTGTGCCTGAGGCACTAGTCCCCGACCTGAGTATCAGTGACTTTCCCATTTGAACATGACAGTGGATGCATGGCTGGCGGTGTGGGCATCTGGGTCAACAGATAACCACTGGCCTCTTGCCTCTCAGTTTCGAGCCTCCCAGCACCTGCAGCTCTGGCCTTTGCTCCTTTCCCTAAGCAATCTGGAACTTTCTTTTCTGCTACAAAATGAGGCTGGGCCTCACAGAGCTTGGCAATAAGTGACAACTCCAAGGGCAAGCTGAGCAAATAACTCTCTTAGAAACATACATTGTTATCATTGTTGCTGTTGTTGCTTTATTATTATCTTTTGCAGTCCTGGAACTGGAATGCAGAAACTCACAGTGCTCCATAAGCATTCTTGCACTATTGCTCTCGTGTGGACTTGGGTGTCATTTTCTCTAGGTTACCGCCTCGTGTTTGACTTATCACTTTGGGTTATCTGAGTGTGGTTGGTCTTGTCACTGTGCCAGACATAGACTCTAGTTGGAAGAACCCCTCTTTCTCCCTTCCCTTCTGATATCTTGACACCCGGTAGGTGCTCCAGTCTCCCCAGTCTCCCTCTCATGCATCATTGTTCTTCATTGTCTTCTGAAAAGCTCCTGCTTGCCTGTTCCCCCAACCCCCTAAACTTGGCTTCTGTTCTAGGGTTTTTCTACAAGTACAGTTTCCATAGAAACAGTCTAATACATTCTCAGGAGTTGAATCTTGTCAGAAAACCTGAGTGGTTAGGGGACGAAGAGGAGGTAAGTTGGGAAAGGAAGGCCTGTGTGTGGAAAGATGCTGGGAGCAGTGTCTGTAAGGCCTGAAGTTACTGTTGTCCACACTCCTATGGTGCTTCTCATCCCAAAGCACCCTGGGCATTCCCTCCCAGCTGGATACTCAGAGGTCTAGGGCTTTTAGTTTTTTGTTCCCATTGCTGGGCCTGAGCTGAGCCTCTGTCTTAAGCCACTGTGGCAGTTTTGAACGTCTGAAATGACTCTGAAATCCTTCAAATCTTGCTCAACTTTCCACGGTTGTCTCTTACCTTCTGTTGAAAGGGAGCCAGCAACACTAGAATCCTTGGCAAGGACTGTCTCTCCCTCTCAAAGGTCAAGGCTGGTGCCACGGGGACAACTCCGCTGTAATGGACCTGTCCAGAGCGATTGTGTTTGTCTTGGGACAGGCTGGCGCACCCCAGCGTCATGTGACTGCTGGGAAGGAGGAGGATAATACTGTCCCTCATAGGTTCTTTTCACAGAGGGTAGGCCTGTAAGTGGTCTACACTGACTGGCATGGATTGCTGGCCATGAGAGTGAGGGCGAGACTCTTCAGATAACAATGTTCCATCCTCTCCCTCTCAATCACAGGGCAGTTGTTATTCTCTGTCTCTTCCTGTTTTACTTTTTTGCTTGCCCCCAACTGGGCAAATGTGCCTGAGCACAGATGAACTGGCATTTTGAGGAGTTTTGTTTGCATCAGGAAAGCTGCTATTGAGTTCATCCTAAACTATATTTCCAGACGCCATGAACAGCCGTAAAGCCCATGGGACATCCCGTATCCCTTATGTTGGCGTTCCTTGTCTTTAAAAGGAAATCCTGAGGCTTGTGTCTTAGATGGGGACCGTGACACCAAAGTTAGGGAAGACTGCTTGTGAGATGACCACGCCCCGGCTTCTGCTGCTGTGGCTGGGGACTCCCATGTCAAGGAGGCAGCCGAGGTTTCCACTTCCCACTGCCCTGGCCACTTCCTCAAGCTCATCATCTCTCAGTTAAACAAATGAGAGCCGAGCACAGGAAAAACTTCATGCAGTAGCTAGCTGTGGGTAGAGGCTGAACAGAGGTACCCAGTCCAGAATACCAGGCCCCATTCATTCTCTGAGGATGCATTTATGCCCCAGGAGCATGTTGAGTAGCGTCCATGGTTCTCTACCCAGGAGATGCCAGGAGATCTCCTCCTTAGCTGTAACAGTAGCATCTATAGATTACTGAGTAATCAATTCTAGCTCTGAAGAAACTACTCTGTTGAAGTCCAGTTGGTTAGCATATGAAGAGACTCCAGTCATTTGAGAGGGGTGTGGCAATGGCCACCCAGTGCTTGCCTGTCACTTTATCAAGTCAGCATATCAGTTCAAGTTAGACCATCTGGGTTTTAGAATCTGTCCACTAATCCTCGGAAGCAGGCTGTACAGAAAGCCTAGCTCTAATGCCAGAGTCAGACTTAGGAAGATAAGTTCAGTGATTCCATAAAGTCCGAAGAAACATAAGTCCCAGGGACTATTTGTTGTTGTTATGTAATGAAAGTTCTATGCTCCACTGAGTTTACAAACAATAAGTTTAAAGTCAAACCAATTTCATTATTTTGAAACTTACTAAGTAGGACCTTAGTGTGCTAATGTGACTAACAAGGCTTCTACGGAATTGAGATTTAGTGTGGGTTACTAAAACTTGTGGAATGCCTCTTGATACCATTTAACAACTGTTTTATTAGCAACAAGTAAAGAAAGCCTGGGGACTCCTCATCATAACATACTCTGGCCTGCAGGTAGAGTTAGAAGAGTGCCATTGGATGCACGAGATTTTCTTCTTTCTTGATTGTCTTGCCCTTTACCTCCCCAACCCCATCCCAGCCTCAAGCTTCGACATTATTATATTAAAGTGTTTAATCTCATTGAAATCTAGTGTAAGTGGCTGATTTTGATTATCTGGCCACTAATTCATTATGCTCATGTTACAGTTTTATTTCCAGAAGGCAAACTATGGGTCTTATTCTAAAGTTTAGTAGGGCTATCAATGGAGAGGTCTAAATTGGTATATCCTTTTAGCAGATATCCCCAAGGTGTCTCAAGGACCATGAGAAGAGCTGGTTTGGACTTGTTCATTTTCATGGAGGCAGTGGTGAGCAGTGGCCTTGTCTACCCAGTCACAGATGGGGAGGTGATAAGCCACACTTGAAAGATAGGGTTGGGGTTCTAAGGAATAGCTCAGAGTATGGTTTGAGCCACATGTGTGTGCTACAGACTGCAGATATTAAATGCACATGGTATATAGACCAAGCTTGCAAAATTTTCTCCATCCTTTTACAAACTAGATTAAACGAGACTAAGATCCCCTTCTATCCCAAAGACAGTTCAAAAGCCCAGATTGCCTCTAGTGAACTCGCACAGGGCTTGTTGGCTTGAGTCTTTCCCCCAGGATCATGGAGTCCACACATAAACTGCATTCTTTACCTCCTTCCAACCTTCACTGATAGCTTCATGGGTTGCTTGTCACAAAGACAGACAGACAAAGACAGGCTGGGGAGTGTAAAGAAATGTATCAAGGTGATCCAGGAAAAAAAGAATACATCCTGAAGTTTAGGAGTGGCCATTTCTGCGTCCCTTTGGGAGCTGTGTCAAGTACAGTAGGCCTTAGTTTCAGCCTGTTGACAAGTAAGAGAGCCACATGGGGGCTTGGAGAGTCTGGCACTGCTCTTGCTAATGGTTTTGGGAGCAGCATTGAAAAGTTTATTTGTTTTTTTTTCTATGGATAAGAAAAGGAAGAAGACCCAGACACTGTGATCATAGAGAAGATAAAACATCTGAGACAGATACCTGTGGTATGCAGGCACATGGTCTCTTACTTGTGTCCCTACACACGGAATCTCAATAAAGTCTTTTTTCTTGCTTTCTTTTAAGCACCAACCCCCCTCGTGGTAGAGCTAGGATTGAACTCAGGTTTTGTGAATGCCAGGCAAGTGCCCTAACATTGAGACACATCTTTAGTTTATAAATACTAATGGTTGCTGTTCACTCAAAGCCAGGACTCAAGTTACCCATGTATCTCTAACTGTGCCCCTAGGGAAGCAGTGTTCCATTTGTTGAGACAATTTACTGATCCACACATCATTCATTCATGCCCCTCATCATTCCTAGGGTGAATTATGGTCTTTCCTGGTGGGGGTGGCTGTGCCATTGGGAGGAAAATTGGTCATCTTTATGCCAGTAGCCTCAAATTTACTGCTCAAGATTGTCAACACAATTGGTTTCCAGAAAAACCATGAGCTGAGCGGTATTGGAAGAACAGGTAATTGCCTGAGTTTCCCACGAAGTTGGCCTGCCTTGCCCTGCCCTGGCCTAGCCTGCCTTGCCTCTACAGACACAAGGAAACTGAGGCTTTGTAACTTGCCCAAGGTCAGCCTGTTGTTCAGAGTCGGACCCATTTTGGAAGTCCTGAATTGCCCTGGGGACGCAAGACACACCCTCAGGGAAAAGTTAAATAACCTCAGAGGTTATGTAATCCAGGCTAATAATGTGGAGAATGTCACAGACATTGCAGGCATTGTGCGATGACATGCTAACTGGGATAGAAAAATGGGTGTCAGCAAGTTCAGAAGGTAAAATGTTTGGAGGTTGGAGCTAGGCCATCAAGAAATCATGGTGGACTTGGCAGGGTGGACTTGGACCAGACCCTAGTCGGTGGATCAGACCCTAGACAGTGGGCACAAAGCAGTGGGTGACTCACATTTAGCTTTTCAAGAAACACAGACAGTATGTGTCTTTCATTCTTAAGAATTCATGGTTCTCAAACTTTCAGGTCTTATGACCAAAATTTAAACTATTTAAATGTCAACATTTCAAAATTATTGAAGACTCCAGAATTGAAGGCTTCAGAGAGTCTATTTTTGTTGATGATAGCTGCCAATATTTACACACAAAATGAAAATGGATACATTTTTAAATTAATTAAAATTAATCCCATCGACTGATGTTAACATAGACTTTTTTTTTCAAGAAACATAAATATATTTTTCAAGCAAAGTTCATAGAAGCGTTGCACTGTGCTGTATTTTTGAAAACTAATCTAGCATCTGGCTTAATGGGAGTCAGGGAGATGTATAAGTTGCATTCTGCATTTAGACTGTCCTGATCCTTGGGGCTGGAGAGATGGCTCAGTGGTTAAGTGCACTGACTGCTCTTCTGAAGGCCCTGAGTTCAAATCCCAGCAACCACATGGTGGCTCACAACCATCCATAGACTGTCCTGATCCATCGTCATCCAGCTTGGAGTCTGTGGAGTCTCCAGAAAGTGAAAAAGACAAAAAGAAGTCTATTGCAACTTTTAGGATAATGATTTTAACCGCATAGATCTTTGAAAAAGCTTCCAGGACCCCCCCGCCCCAACTCACACAGGATGCTTAACTTTTAACCAAGGCAGAAAGAGGGTGCTGAATATGGGTGGGAAGTTGGGGCTTGATGACTCTCCCATGGGATAGGGGAAGAAGAGGAAAGCAGATGGTCCATCTGGTAGTAGTCTTGGAGTCTGGCCATCCTGACCCTAGTGACAGATTTGGCCACTTCTGAGTAGAGTTCTGATCCAGGCTTGTGTGTGTAACAAAGGCACATTGGGATTGTTTTCTCCCAGTATGCATTGCAGTGCTTGGTGAAAAACAGTTACTCTCTTCCTGATGGTGGGAAACATTTGAGAGCATCTCCCCTCTCTGGGCTCTCAGTCCACATGGCTTCCATGTGTGGTTTCTCTGGCTCTGCAGATCCTCCGTAGATGATGCCATGAATCCTTCCTGTTAAAAAAATGCAGTGGGGGAATGGGCCAGAATCTAGTCCTCCTGTATTTCCAGGGCACTAATTAGAGGGCGCCTGTAATGAGCCACAGGAATCTTCTAGGGTCTGAGGTTGAAGTGTTAATTTTCAGCCCAGATGTGTTTTGGGGCTTCAGGGTACTTGGGCAAGTGCTTGGAGCTGTCCATGAGTACTGCCCACTTTCCTAACCCGTTTGCCCTGTCAGTGGGCATCTCTGCTTGCTCTGCCCACTGTGACATCTGCTTCTCAGGACAGCTCACTGGTTTTCAGTTTAACATTCCAACACATGTACTTTAAATTTTTTCATGCTGTGATGACACGGCCCATTCCTTTAGGGGCCCCAGCTTATGGTTCTTGTTTTCCAGATGCTTACGCGTTCTGGAATCTTCTGTTGCCTGCCACTGTGTGGCTTCGGATGCTAATCAGTGCCGGCAACCCAGCTGTACAGTTTAAATTTGTGGTGCATTTCTCTAATACAGCTATTGCCGATTTAGGGAACCAGATATAACCTGGGTGCCTTTCGCCTCTCACATGGGTGTCTTGCCTAGGTTTTATAGAGAGCTTTCTGCGCTAGTCATGGGAGATACAAAGGGAATTAGAACTGATTCTAGATCTGACTTTGCTGCTTATTAACTGGGTGACTTTATGCAAATCACTTAACCTTTCTCTACCTTCCCTTTCTTTTGGGCAATGGATTAAGAACACCCATTAAGACTGTCAGGTTCTACTTAGTTACAGAGTTGGCCTGAGTGTTTTCAAGGATATAAGTAAAGTTGTGTGCTTAGACAAGTGTCCACATGAAGTCCCTCATTGGCCTGAGTGAGATGGCTTATACGACTGTGCACATGACCGGGTTAGGCAAATGGCATCTTCTGAGGAGATATCCGTGAGTACAAGGATGACTGCATCTGTTTAGGCTACAGACACTTATTCGTCATAAGCCGAGTGCAAGGTGATCTGAGAGATGTGCTCAGACACCTCGGAAGTCTCAAGGGAATGAATGAGCTGTGAACTGAGGATAGGAGAGGAGCCGTGGCAGAGGATTCTGCTTGCACCAGCCAGGACACATGATGGGGAATACCTCACCTCAGTCTGAGGCTGGACCATCAGTGGAAGCTGCTTGCAGGATAGTGGATTGAACTCTGCCTGGACAACTGGACATCTGGAACAGAGGGCTTTCCAGGCAGCATAGTTAGAGGATTCGACCAAACTTCATACAACGTTCGTCATCGCTCGCTGTCTGAGCCCTGCTGACACTGGCTTCTTGGTTTTGCATTGGTTTCCTCTCCCTGGCTGCACATTTGGACATACATTTCCATAGGTTAGCGGAAGTCTGGGAAAGCAGGAAGGAAGGAAGCTGAAAACCTCACTGCTTTAGACTTGGTTGAAGAAAGTGGTGTATTGTTTAGGTTCCATGCCTTGTTCTCTGTGTGGATGCATTTGGGGGAGGAATTGATTTAATGCTGTTTTAGAAAACCTATTTAAAAAAAAGCTATTCTAAACAGATTAAAGGTATTCTCTCTTTCTCTCTCTCTCTCTCTCTCTCTCAATTTTAGGGGAGTTTTTTTGTTTTTTGGGTTTTTTTTTGTTTTTTGTTTTTAGCTTTTTGTTTTTGTTTTTGTTTTTTGCTTTTTGCTTTTTGCTTTTTTAATAAGACCCAGTTGTATACCCAATGCCTAGATAGCCAGAAACTTCCCCAGAGGCTGGGGCAGCCAAGCAAGGCAATGTGGGCAGTGGCATCTGTGGCTAACCACCCCCTTCCCCAGCAGCAGCCCCAACACTCCCACACCAAAACCTCACACACTTCACCCAAGCCCCGGTGCCTGGCGCTTCCTTTTGCTGTGGCGAATATGCTGCAGGATGATATTTTACATTGCACTTGTAATGTCGACGCCACACTCTACTCTTTGCTTCTCAGTCACAGGCTCCCAGAAGGTTTGAGCTGGACGGAAACCCTCATTATGAATGTCACATTTACAAATAGGTCCTGATTCTCTTTAGCAGCTTTTCGGGGCCTGAATCGGCTTCCTGAGCTACTTCTTCTTGAGGCTTTGTGCTGAATTCATCTCCTGTGCCACAATATTAAGTTTTCTTAATGGCCATGTGAGGAGACCATCAGCTCTTCCTTTGGGTCGGTGAGGCTGAGGAGTGTTTAGATGTCCACAGACAATTGTGTGAGGGTTTGGACTCAGGGGCAGCGGCTGCAGAACAGGAGTCCTAAGCAGCTGTGCTCCTCCCGTTCCTTCCTCAGCTTCTGTCTGGATCTCTTTTCTTAGTCCCTTTGTCCCTTCCTCATCAGGTCCTTGCAAATGTAGGATTCTGACTGTGGCTGCCACGGTGACTCGGGTTCACAGAAAGCGTGGGACAGCCTTGCTCTGTGGCTCAGGATCCTTATCTGAGGACCAATGGAGCTGATGCCACATCACTCAGCTGATGGCTGCTTAATTCAGAGTCAGGCAGCGGCTTGGCTTGTCTGTGAATTGGCTTGTGAGAGACTGAGCAACAGAGTGAAGAGAAAAGAGATGGAAGGAAGGGCACAAAACTCAACCTGGACTCAAGACCTCTTAGAGAGCTCAGCTCTTGAAGAGTGGACTCCTACCCGTCCGCCCAGTGGCTGCAGGTGGGCTGCCATGCCAAGGGTCCGACCTGGCCTTTCTGACATGTGTGTGTCCCTTCCAGATGTTTTCTTTCACTTTCATTCTTCCCTTTCTGTTGCAGTGTCTTGAAGGATCCCTCCCAGATCTTGTGATGTTGTGCTCACTGATGGCTTTACGTAGCACTAAGGTCATCACCTGCATACCAGAGATGCATCTGACGGCCTTACGGAGCACTAAGGTCACCAGGCGATGCATCTGCTTTTGGTCCCTAGCTTTGCTGCAGGCTTTGCCCTTCATAGGAGCTAAGTTTTCAAGTCTCAACAGGAAATATCCTAAAGCACCGCCATCATCTCCTTGACAGGACTGCATGCGGACTCTGTACAGACCTGGGTGGGGCTGGGCATTGCTGTTGCAACAAGAGGAGAGTGTTCTCTGCACCTCACCCGAGGATTCAGTAAATCCATACAAGGTCCAAGTCTTAAACTCATTAGGGTTTTAGGAAAAACATAGATAAATATGATCACAGATCAATTTTTCATTTTTTAAAAAGTAGTATTAAGTCATAATCGTATTGTTCAGGAATACTGACAAAAAATGGGTGCTGTTGAGTCCACTGGTCAGCCTGGAGTTAGGACAGAGAAGCACAAATGGGAAGTGCACATGAGAACAGGCACGACGCCGAGGGTCCCAGGCCAGAGGAGTTGCCTAGGACTTGAGAACACACGTGGTTTGAGCTGCCAAGGGCTACACTTCAGTTTTTTATTGATAAGTTCCTGCCAAGAAATTTTTCATAAAAGTAGTAACAACAACTACAACAAAAAAAACCATTGTGTGTCTGTTCAACAAATTATGGGTGAAAGAGAACTGTTACTTGTAACTGTGTCTCTCTGTGTGTGACCTTGTATGTCCATAGACTTGTATGCTCAAGTTCCCATTTAGTCATGTGTAGAGGCCAGAGGTTGATATCAGTATGTCTTCATTAGTCATTTGTCCTGTCTGTCTGTCCAGCCATCCTTCTATGTATGTATGTATGTATGTATGTATGTATGTATGTATGTATGTATTCATCAATCCATTTGTCTGTCTGTCTGAGACACAATCTCACTGTTGTAACTAGACTGGCCAGTGAGTGTGCCCCAGATACACCCATCTCTCCCTTCTCAGTGCTGGGCTTACAGACACATGCTGCCAGGATGAGTTTCACATGGGTGCTGGGGATTCGAACCCAGGCTCTTATGCTTGTGCAGCAAGCATTTTGACTGTGGAAGCATCTCTCCAAACCTGCAAATTGGAAATAAACTTTTGCACTCATGAAACTTAGAGTCTACAAACTAAATGTCATATGTTTTAAAAGAGCATGTGGTCGTGATAAATGAGAAAAGATTGTGATAAAATAAATAGGGGTGTGGAAGGACGAGAGATATCACCCCTGATCAAAGTCTGGTCAGGTGTTTCTAGATGCTTGACATCTTATTCAAGAGTGGGAGAAAAAGCCCACACAGATTACAAAGTGAGAAGAAACTGTATTTTAAGCAAAGCAGTGGTAAGTAGTAGAAAGGAAGACACTTTCAGGAATGACAGCAGCCCTCTCGAGTGAACACTCTAAGGGCTCCAGATTACTGCCTGGGTGGGGGTCTCTTTTTATCGATTACAAAGGAAATAGATCGGTCGGGTGAGTCTCTACTTGAGTCATTATAGATATATCAGGTTATAATAGCACTTCTCTGCTTGCATAATGCATCTGGTTTTGATCATATGCATTCCCGGTTATGTACAGATGTGAGAGGTAAGTGTGGGGTTCTCCCTCTGTACCCAAAGACACAGCTTTCCCTTACTGAGCATGTGCTCTCAGGTCAGGCTGGATTTCCCTTTCTGATATTGTACCTGGACATAAGGAAAGTATGACTGAAGAGAATTTGCCTGAGATTACTATTATTAAGGGAAAAAGAAATGGAAGTCCAGTGTTTGGAGTGGTGTTTGTGTATAGTCTAATGCAATGCAGGTGGGATCCTTTATTGCCAATAGGTTGTTAGGTGCATTGTTTGGAGAGGGTTATATGCATAGCCCAAGTCAAATGGAGTCCAGGTTGCTAAATTAATCCCTATGTTTGCCTGTCTCGGAATCCTCGGTGCTTTCTAGCTGGGGAGAACACTCAGAAACTGCTGTGGGCGCTGTGGAGGCTGGTAAGAAAGTGAGGTTTGGGGCTAATTGATTTCTATAAGTACTGAGCCCTTGCCTTTGTTTTTGGTGGGGAGGATGCTGTGAGCAGCAGTATCAAGAGATCATGGCGAGGCTTAGTGAAGGATGCATGACGGTTTTGCCTATCTGGCATGTTTCTTTCCCATTGTGTAAGGATGGCGATCATATGTTAAAGAGATAGTCTAACTCTTACAGTTCACTTCTTGGACCAAGGGAATTCAGTTCAACAAGAAAGCAGCCGGTTCCCTGTGGCTTTCCCATCATGCTTTTGAACCATGATCTGTGCAGGCTTGATGCACAAATGTGGGGCTTGGGAGTGATGCCCAAAGGCATGAGGAGTAGAATGAGATGAGTAGCAAATGATTATCTGGAAAGGTTCTGTTTATTCTAGCTCTTCTGGAAACTTACGGTTATCAGTTCTCACACATTTTAAGGATGACAGAAGGATCTAGAGACTTAGGTGGTCATGAATATAGCATTGCTACGCAGGAGACCTAACAATCAGGGGTCTTTGAACTCCTCTATAATTTTTCTATTAACTACTAGGGGTGCGATCTATTATGCATATGAGTCGCAGGATTCAGTCTCTTATGCAAATGAGGCATTGCTTATGACCCTCTGCTCAGCGAGGATTCTTTTCCCAGCAGTCTATCACA
The DNA here is from genome assembly GCA_036184795.1 of Tokudaia tokunoshimensis. Classification (NCBI taxonomy): domain Eukaryota; kingdom Metazoa; phylum Chordata; class Mammalia; order Rodentia; family Muridae; genus Tokudaia; species Tokudaia tokunoshimensis. The sequence continues at coordinate 7,021,517 of BTHU01000012.1, read as the reverse complement.
GTCTTAAGAATTCTACCCTTTAGAAGCCTTTCCCAGAATTCAGATCTTGTTACAGTGAGGCTTAATTACAGATGTCTCAGAGAAGAGCCACAGATCTTACCGGTTGTTTGAAGAGCATTGGACTTGAACCTGATGTTAGTTTGCTTCACTTGAGACAGACTTATTGGTGGGCAAGGGAGAATATAGGAGTTCCAGTGTATCCCAGTGCAGGTGAAGGACCTGGCATGGGAGTGCTGACAGGTGTATCCCAAAGACGTGTGTGAGTTTCCTATCAGTGGGCCCCAGATGCCTTTGTAAATATATCTAGCCAAGTGGATAGGAATGTATCTGGATGTGTTGGGGCTCTCTGTGTAATGGTAGTAGCTTCCAACACTTTATGCTTTGGAGTTTCTGTCTCACAGCCAGGGGGATACAGTGCGGTTTCACACGCTACTTAGGATCTTGACATTTATTGATCTCTTTGAAAACGTGTTTCAAGTCTATCTTTATGGTGTATATTTTAATGAACATGAACAAAGAGCTGATGGAGATGACGGAGCTGGCTAAGTGGCCTGCCTGAGATGTTCTTCAACCCAGCCACTACATGTCTCAGACAAGTCATTCTCTCCAGTCCAGCGACTGGGAGGAATAGCCTCAGCCTGGTTATCGTGGGTTTCTTTCTGCTCCTCTGAGTCACAAGGCCACCAGAACCTGCTGACTCTTCCTTCTTGGAACACCGATTTCCCTGGAGAGTCCACCACATGGCATTTGGGATGCAGAGGTTTCACGGGGGCCTCTGTTTCTTGGGCACACTTCCTCCCACAGTTTCTGTGCATCCTGCTTCGGTGACTCGGTGTGGGACAGACGGCAGAAGCTGAGTGACTATGGAGTGGCTAGAAAGTGTATCCTTCAGGCTGTTCTGCTTGGATGTCTAGGAAGTATGCAGCCAACAGAAAGTGTTTGGTTCTGAAATTTCACATCTCTAGTTAAAGCTTCATTTAAGTAGACATTGCTGTCTAGAAAGACAGGGTGTTCCTCCATGTCAAAGTGGCTTGAGTGATGGCAGGCAGGGAGTGACAAAGGAGAAGAGATGGCTTTGTGGTATAGATCGGCCTCCAGATAAGCCTAAGGGGAGACAGGTGCTCAGGGTTGGGTGCCCTGCCTGCCCCCACGGAGCAGCAAGCTTTTATACCCACACCAGCACGTGTCAAGATCACCCTGAAGCCTATGGAGTAAGGGTCTCAGTAGACAGCCCACCTCCTCCTGTAGGCCTGAGACACATCCTCCAGCCGCTGGAGGTATGTCCTGCTGAGACTACACCGCTGACTCCTCCTTCTCAGGTCTGCTAGACGCACAGGAAAAGAGCCCCGGGCTTTGTCCCATCTGAGAGCAGCCAACACAGGAAGATGACTACTGGGGCCAAACAGTTGACCCCATTCACACCATCTGAGGCCATTGTGCAAGGCCAGCTTGGCCACGGGGCTCCTCTCGGCTTGGCTGAGACCAATTACTGATGTCCCCTCTGTCTGCCCCTGCTTCCCTCCCTCCTTCCACAGGAGTCAATCCTGGGGCAGTACCCAAGAAACCCCTATGGCCATGACACGCACAGTCCCTGGAACCTAGGGATGAAGCAGTGAGGACACTGAGGGCCACTCTCTGTGGCATGGTTGGTGTTTCTCCACCTCTCTGCAGTCTGAGCCCTGTATCTTAGAGCTGAACAGTTTCCCCCTTGATGTGGACCCTCCTTTGGCTCTGCCAGTCCTCAGGGAGTGCCCCTTCCGTGGGACCGAGTACTTCAGAACTGTCCAGTTTGGTAAAGAGCAATGGGAGGGCTGAAGGCATGTAAGGTGACACAGGGGTTGACACGTATGATTCTTGGCTTCCCCCAGGTGTTAGCTTTGCCCACCGTGGATGAGACATCTCATCCCTGTGTGTCCCACCTTCATCCTCCGAGGGGAACACTGAAGTTGATGCAGTGATGGCTGGAGCCCGGGTAACAGTAAGCAGAGACAGGGAGAGGGAGAGTTTACATATGTGTTTTCATTCCCATTTTATGGATGGGAAACTGAGGCTGGTAGAGACCAGTTCAGTTTTCTAAGGTCAGAGAACTCTGCGATGTGACAAATGGCAAGCAGGTCTGTGTCTGTCAGGGCCTGTTTTCTTGTGACTGGATCGCACTACCAAAAGTGCTTTCCCCCGTGTTAGGGGAGACTAGAAGAAAGCAGTGTGTGACAAGGCAAACACAGAGGATAGGTCTCTTCATGGAGGTTGTCCTGAACCCTCTTTCTTGGAAGCCGGTCCATTACTCCGACTTTGTTGGCCTACACTGCACCAATTCTAAGCTCCTCCCATTTTCTACCAGGTGGTGTGGTTGCTTGAGGGGCACCCTCATTCCACCTACTGTCAAGCTCCAAAGTAGAGAACACAGAAGGCTGAACCCCTTTCTTCTCACTGTCCTGGACTTTGCCCTCCACTGAGAGCAGGGCAAATGAGCCAGTGGGCGTGTTGACAGTGGAGAGAACCTGCAGCCTCCGGTGCTGCCGCGAATCACTGGAGCTAGAGAGGACCAGTGGGCGATGCAAGCATGCCACACTGGGGGGCGAGACCCACAGGTCTTGGAGAATGGAAGCAACTTGGGTAGGACAGGAGCTCAAAGAAGAGGAGCGTGGGTATTCGGAAAGCCAACTGCCACCTTCTTGGGGATGGACGGTCGTCATTCATTTAATGCTTCTGTGTGCTCTCAGAGACCTGGTCGGGAGAGACTCTACCAGTACACTGTGGGGGCCTGGACAGTTCCCTGAGGGAGCATGGTTCCACCAGCGCTGCCAACTTAAGACCAAACGTTCCTCCTACACAGCTGTCTTCCACATGAAATCCTGCCGGGGAGGTGGGTGAGCCAGCGAGTGAGCGAGAATGAATTGCCCGTGGCCCACGTCTTGGCTGGTGTACAGGCTGCCTGCTTGCTGGAGCTTTTCTTTCAGCTCTTGGATAAATCAGGAACTCGGAACGCTCCTCGTGGAATCATCCTGCCCTCCCCGCCTGGCCTGTGCCTGGGAGAACGAATGCTTGCTGCTGGGCCCAGAACACTCTGTGCTTCCCATCAGCGCTCACACATACATCACCTGTCCAAGTTCCACGTGGGCAGACTAGGGCGACAGGGTGGCAAGCAGTGATCTCGTCCACATGACAGGAGACCCAGAGTCTGGGATTCTGCTAGCTGCCTTGCAGGGGACTCTCGTCTCTGCTGCGTCTTTCCTGGACATCTTTCCCCTTTCCTCTGACACCGAGGTGTCTCCTGGGATCTGCCACCACTGGGGCCTCCACAAGCCTGCCCGAGAGCTCTCCTTGCTTCCTGACTACCTTTGGACTCTCAGAGCAACCTACCTTTGTTCTGGGCACCAACAGTCTTGCCATCTGGGAATCTGTGAGTGTTTCCAAATGCTTTGTGGACATCATCCAACACCTCAAATTCGGCAAAGCAAAGGACGGGCTTTTATCCCACTGCTAACTCGAGTTTGCCCTCCTGTCTCCAGCTGCACTTCTGTTTGTCCAGTCTCTACTGCTTGGACTCCAGCAACATCCCTTGGCCCCCTGCTCTGTCTCTTGACATCTATTTGTTGGTTCCCAGAAGCCTCAGCGCCATCTGTTCATAGTCTTTCTGCAAGCTCCTAGAACCTTTTTCTTAGTGTTTTAAGAATTTCCTCTCACCTGGCCTTAGTACCACCCATCTACCCAGCCTCCGTCTTCATTCGACAACTGTTAAAAGATTTATAGTTTTAATTGTGTGAGTTAAAACCATTAATTAATACAGATGTAATGATGGAATTTTCTTGCTCAAATCTCCAAGGTTGTCTCATACTGAGTTTGCTCAGCCTTCTGATTCAGTGTCTCTCAACTCACAGACAAAGCACATCATGGTCAACATTGCTTATTTGCTGTTTCCTGTGTAAGCTTTGATGCTCCTTTGCATGTGCCTTGGTCTTCCCTAAGTGCCCCCTTTCCTCCTCGTTCTCCTTAGAGGCATGCCCTCAAGGACCTCCCCCCACGCTTTATTTTTGATTGCCTATATGAGGGATACAATATTTTAATCTTTTTTATAACTATAGTTCTCCTTTATACTTCTTGCTGAAATTATACTGAATGTTGGGAAAAGTCGGGGTGAGATTTTAAGAAAATCTGAACTGCTGCTAATGAGTCTTAGATGTTTGGTTGGTACATGGGGCCTATGTGTCATGTGCACTTGCCCTTGGCTTAAGAGTTGTATTGTAGTAAGGATGTAGCATCTCTTGCCTGCCTGCCATTGGCAAGGCCATGGGTCTCATCCCTGACATGGGAGAAGAGGTAGGGAGGTTGGGGTGGTGGCGCATGCCTGTTTCCCCAACTGTTTGGGAGGAGGGGGAGGGAGAACTTGATCCCACAAGTTCTAGATTAGTCTGGAAAACAGAGTAAGACCCTATCTCAACATCAACAATAGCAGTAGCAGCATGATGGTCCTAAAGCTACAGGCAGCAAATCATGTTTCTAGAGACAAAAGGAGGCGAATATTGACTGTCCTGCCGGTCCACCACTTACCTGGCTCCAATACCGTTGTTATTGCATGACCCTCCCAGCACCTTCCACCTTACCTCTGACTTTGTTGCTCATATATTGTTTTTATGAAGCAAATTAAGGAACTTTATTGGTCACAAAATGGTCCAGGGACAGATGGAAGCAGAGTTGGATCAGCCTGCTCAGATGGCATCATGCCGCTGTCTTTGTCTAGACTGCTGAGTTATGGTTGGTTATATCTTCAGGTAAGATCGTCCCAGGTGGAAACAGAAGTGACTGTCACCAGCCCCACCCTTGCATTCAACTACTAATATCTAGGCAACACAGAATGATAAAGGAGCGTGTCTTCCCTGACAGCCAGTAGAAGTCAATGGGAAGAGCTGTGGTATCCAGGTTGTGTGTGGAGACGAGTGTGGCCTTCGTTTAAGTGGAGAGGAACGTAAACCTAGACAAATGGAGTAGATCATCCAAGGTCATCAACAGAATGAAGTCGTGCTGTTAGACTTACTCTATACTGCTCTGTGCAGTGTCTTTTTGTAACTAAGTTACCAACCTGTTTTACAGTGTAGTGACAGCTCTTGGTCTGTTGCAAAGACTGCAAAAAAAAAAAAATACTGGTGTGTTCTTAGTTTCCTCCTCCTGGTCCCTTTGGTGGCCTGAAGACTCAATGCCCAATTCCTTCAAATTCTGTTTCTTCCCTTCTTCTTTAAAAACTTGATATGAATCTTAAAAGCATCATGCAGTGAAAGAAGCTACGATTAAAGGCGCATGCTGACAGATCTCATGTTTATGAAAAGATAGTGTCGAAGACATGAGTGGCTGATAGGATGGGGTGGGCCTGAGGTCAAAGGAATATGGGGGAATCTTTTAGGTGACATTTTCTTTTCTATCTTGATTATGGCAGTTATGACAAGACTATACATATCTTTTAAAGTCTTTGGAAGTGCAATCTACAGTGGGCCCATTTTATCATGTGCAAATTATACCTAACATTAGCAATCCAAGTGCTTAACTGCCTCAGCGACAGTGGAATTGACAGGTTAGTGAACATCACAGCTATAGGCTGCGATGGGCTAAAGCATGGAGAAGCCACTGTAATCTAATTTCCAGGAAACCACAGAGTACCAGAGCCACTCGAGGATAGATTGCTTTTCCTTGGAAAGTGATTATGAATACATCAGTAGCCCTTCTGAGGCTACTGCCATCCTTCCCCAGCCACGATGCTAGACCACAACCCTCTTCCCTTGGGCAAAGGTGGGAGCTATCAGGGAAATGTAGCATCTGGAATTGAGGCAGAGGACTTAGGCACAGCATGATGTGGAGGAGCTCAGAGAAATAAAAGATTCAGGAGGAAACTGCATAGTCTCCACTCCTGCAATGCTGTGAGATTAATGTTAGGTGCTCCCTTCCTTCTGTCCACTGCCACTCCCCGAGGAAGTCTCTGGGGGCTCCTTCCAGTCTTTCTCATGCTGGTCTTTGTATTCTTCACCCTTTCCAACTCCCAGTCTCTTCCGGCTCATTGCAGTCTGGGAATTGGGTTTTAGCATGTGGATCTAGTCGTGCTCTTCTGAGCCCTCAACGCCCAGTTCTACTGCTGCCTGGCGGCGTCTCTGACACAGCTGCTTGACAGTAATGCAGAGCAGCCACAGAACAAGAAGATGCAGTGCAACGCATAGGGTACATAGTTTCTGAGATGTTGCCTTGTGCTCCACGCCAGCCTCCACTGACAGAAAGGAATGGATGCTTTCAGCTGTGCACATGGCATTTTCTGATTGACAGCTGATTAAAAATACGTGGATTGCAAGCAATTGAGTTCTTTCTGAAATAGGCTGCAAGAAAAGAGACCTTGTTTATCAATTATTCCAAGGAACCAGGGAAAGCTTTGGGGTGGAATCAAGGTGCTGGGAAGCCTGTCTCAAGGATGCCAGATATGATGGTTTCCATGTTTGCCTGTAGGGAATCACTGATGGCTCCTGATGAGTAGCAGGTGAAACCCAGAGGCTGGAAAGGCTCTTAGCCGCGCAGCAAGGACAGGCGGCTTTCCTGAGCTGGGAACTCAGATGGAATAGCATATTCTGGCGGAGGGCCGATGACGCCCTAGCTACATACAGCTTCTAAGAAACATTTCCTCACTGTTGTTTATACGTCGGCTTCCAGCATATACAGACCTGACACTTCTAGGCTTTAAAGTTGTACACAACACCCCTTCAGCTGTAGGAAGTGAGACAGGGTCTCAAGCCACCTGAGGACAAATGTCAGGTTCTTTCTTCAACTAAGTGTTGAAAGACCGGGTCCTGGCTAAGGTGCATAAGCAAAGGCAGAGGGCCCGGTAAAGCCAACAAGGCCCTGCTTGAGCACAGCCGCTCTCCAGCTTTCACTGGGTCCCTAGCCAGACCCCATTGATCGGATGGGAGACCTTGCCAGCACAGCCCAGCAGATGCAGATGCCATGTGCACATTTTGGGTTTGTGCCCAGGCTTGGCCAGTGCTGCTGACAGGCTGTGGTCTCACAAGGGCAGGTTCAGGAGGTGGCTCAATGCTAATGTAGCATGTGCTGGATTCCTGGGCAGGCGGCCATGACCGAGAAACTGCACAGGGCTTTGCTGCCCCAGCGACCGATCTCCCTGTAGGCCTGCAGAGGGTCTCCTTTTTGAGCTTCGAGCTCCCTGAGAACTTTTGCTGTCTGCTCAAACCCCTGCACACTTGAATGTCTGTCTTGTGCTCTGAGGGATGCTAGAAAGACTGTGGAGGTGAGACTGTGCAGGGCTTTCTTCTGTCCTGATGCCAGGTGCCTCCTCCAGGAGTTTTTGGATGTGATACCAAAAGCTCAAACAAGGAAAGCAAGAATGTACAAACAAGACCACATCAAACCAAATGCTCTTCACAGAAAAGAAACAACCCACCGGATGAAGAGCAACTCAGGATGGGAGAAAATATTTGCAAACTGAATACACGATAGGGAAATAATATAAAAAGATGCAAGGAATAGATACAGCCCAACAAGGACTAAAACAAACAAAAATGATTTTAAAATGGAAAAATCCATGGACTGGAGACATGACTCAGCAGTTGAGAACTCCAACTGTTCTTCTAGGGGACCTAGGTTTGATTCCTAGCACCCACACAGAGGATGACAACAGTTTGTAATTCCAGTTCCAGGGGATCCACTGCCCTCTTCTGGCCTACATAGACACTGCACGCATGTAGTGAACAAAGACACATGCAAACAAAATACCCATGCACATAAATAAAAATAAATCTTTAAAAATGAAAATAAAAAGGGAAAATCTTAGAGCTACATGACCCCTGACCCCTAGAAGAAGACTGTGTTCACCAAATCTTTCTATCAGGGGTTCGCTGACCATGTTGTGAAAACCAACACCAGAGTCTTCTTTCAGAGGCTTCATGCTCTAGCTGTGCCTACCACATACAGGAACTGAATGAATTCAACCTGTCAAATAGATAGATAGATAGATAGATAGATAGATAGATAGATAGATAGATAGATAGATAGATAGATAGGAGGAAAAAGAACCTGAAAAGACACTTCCCAAAGAAGATAAAGAAATAGTTAACAGATATTTGAAGAGTTTTTTAGTCTCACTGATCATCAGGAAAATGCAAATTAAAATTGTGGTGGATTACCACCTTACACCTGTCAGGATGCTATTAGCAAAAAGATAGCATGTGTTGGTTAAGATGTAGAGATATGGAAGCCTTTCAATGGTGTTGACAGGAATGAACTCGGGAGAGCCATGATGAGAAGCAGAGTGGAATTTCCTTCAAAAGCGTAAACTAGACTTGCCACAGGATCCAGTAACCACACTTCTGGGTATGCAGCCTTATGAGATGAAACTCACTACTTCCAAGAGGCATCTGCATTATCGTGTAGAAACACCCCAAGTGTTGATGGATAAAGGCAATGTGGTACGTATAGACCATGGAGTATTATTCAGCTTCAGTAAGGACATCCTGCCACTTATGACAATAGGGACAAACCCAGAGGTCACTGCTAGGTAAAATATGCCACTTACTGGAAAACAAATTCTGCATAATCTCTCATGTGTGGAACAAAGAAACAACAAACTTGTAGACACAGAGTAGAACAGTTTCAGGGCTCGGGTGTTGGGGATGAAAGATGTTGGTCAAAGTTTACAAACCTGTGGTTATGAGATAAATAAGTTCTGAAGATCTAGCATACAGCACAGCAGTTGTAACTAAACATAGCATATGGCATGTTTGAAACTTACTGGAGACTACACCTTAGAAATTCTGACTGCAGAAATGTAACAAGGTCTTGTAGCTGGTTTATTGGAGGCGACCATGTCTAAGGTAGGTGTGTGTGTGTGTGTGTGTGTGTGTGTGTGTGTGTGTGTATGTGTTTGTGTGTTTTGTTAGACCAGGTCTCACTTTGTGACCTTTGTGACTCCTGGCTGTCTTAGAACTTACTCTGTAGATCAGATCTCAGAGATCCTCTTGCCTCTGCCTCCTGAGCTCTGGGATTAAAGACGTGCACCACCACTGCCCCTAGGTGTATGCATTTTAAGACATCTTTGTTTGTGTCCACCCTGAATAATATATCATGCTTCACCTAGTTAGTTATGCCTCAGTGAGGCTGAAAGGGACAACGTTGTGGAAGTCCTTCCTGCTGCCTATTCCATCCTTTGTACACGGAGGTCTGGGAGCCTTTGAGGTCACTCCGGCTGTTGCTCTGCTGTCTTTGAAGTTGCTAAGGAGAAGGGAACCAGGAGGAGCTGATATAGGAAGTTAGCTCATCCTTCCCCACAGAGCCAACTCTGCTTTATCTTTCAGCTCCCACCCTGCCTGGCCACATCTGTATACATTTATTTATCCCTGACATCCTATTGTGGGCGTGGGTACCTCCTCCTCCGCCAACTGCTTCTTTCAAAACTTTGCCCCCAAGCAGGAGGTTTTTAAGACGGTGTTTAGTCCAAGTAGTCTGAGCCAACACACCCATAGATCCTGATTCCGGCTCTGGTCCCCACAGATGTTTTGTCAGCTTGTGAGCCACAGACGTGGAAAACTGGCTTGGCCAGAATGACCTCATCCCCGGGCCTGGTAAAGGGCGCAGAGACCTGCATGTACAGGAAGAGGCCTGACCCTGGGAGCTGAGTGGATTGTGGATTTGGCTGTTATTGCGATAGCGAGTGCAATAAAAATGACATATGGAAAAGAATCAGAGGGCTCTGGGTTCGAATCCTGAGCCATACTGACGAGCTCTTGTCTACGCAACCTCGGGCGACTCCTTGATGCTTCCAAGATAAGAAGTGAAAGGGAATGATGACATCGCTGTAGATTATGAGGAATCCCAGACAAGAAGTTCAAGCTCAGGACCAGGACCCTAGGTGGTCCTCAGTCAGTGGTAGGGATTGGTGTGAGGACTCTCACACATCTGCAAGGACTGCTTTTCAAAACCTTTCCTGGAGAAGCCACCGCTGTCCTTCAATTCTGGCCGCACATTAGAGTCCAGTGAGGGGTTTTAAAACTGTCTGGCTTGGTTCTTTAATCCTGGCATTTCTCCTTTGAGAGTCTTAAGTCATGCTCTAGGATCTGTTTCTCCAAGTGTTCCAGGAAATTGTCCTCTGGCTTAAACCAGAGGGGCACGTCATATTGAGCTGAGTTGTGGGCGACCATGTGGGGTGCTGTGCAGGGGTGAGGGACCATGTGGGGTGCTGTGCAGGGGTGAGGGACCATGTGGGGTGCTGTGCAGGGGTGAGGGACCATGTGGGGTGCTGTGCAGGGGTGAGGGACCCTGTGGGGTGTTATGCTGGGGTGAGGGACCATGTGGGGTGTTATGCAGGGGTGAGGGACCCTGTGGGGTGCTGTGCAGGGGTGAGGGACCATGTGGGGTGTTATGCTGGGGTGAGGGACCATGTGGGGTGCTGTGCAGGGGTGAGGGACCATGTGGGGTGTTATGCTGGGGTGAGGGACCATGTGGGGTGCTGTGCAGGGGTGAGGGACCATGTGGGGTGTTATGCAGCGGTGAGGGACCATGTGGGGTGCTATGCAGGGGTGAGGGACCATGTGGGGTGTTATGCTGGGGTGAGGGACCATGTGGGGTTCTGTGCAGGGGTGAGGGACCATGTGGGGTGTTATGCTGGGGTGAGGGACCATGTGGGGTGCTGTGCAGGGGTGAGGGACCATGTGGGGTGTTATGCTGGGGTGAGGGACCATGTGGGGTGCTGTGCAGGAGTGAGGGACCATGTGGGGTGTTATGCTGGGGTGAGGGACCATGTGGGGTGTTATGCTGGGGTGAGGGACCATGTGGGGTTCTGTGCAGGGGTGAGGGACCATGTGGGGTACTGTGCAGGGGTGAGGGACCATGTGGGGTGCTGTGCAGGGGTGAGGGACCATGTGGGGTGCTGTGCAGGGGTGAGGGACCATGTGGGGTGTTATGCTGGGGTGAGGGACCATGTGGGGTTCTGTGCAGGGGTGAGGGACCATGTGGGGTGCTTTGCAGGGGTGAGGGACCATGTGGGGTGTTATGCTGGGGTGAGGGACCATGTGGGGTGCTATGCAGGGGTGAGGGACCATGTGGGGTGTTATGCTGGGGTGAGGGACCATGTGGGGTGCTGTGCAGGGGTGAGGGACCATGTGGGGTGCTATGCAGGGGTGAGGGACCATGTGGGGTGTTATGCTGGGGTGAGGGACCATGTGGGGTGCTATGCAGGGGTGAGGGACCATGTGGGGTGCTATGCAGGGGTGAGGGACCATGTGGGGTGTTATGCTGGGGTGAGGGACCATGTGGGGTTCTGTGCAGGGGTGAGGGACCATGTGGGGTTCTGTGCAGGGGTGAGGGACCATGTGGAGTTCTGTGCAGGGGTGAGGGACCATGTGGGGTTCTGTGCAGGGGTGAAGGACCATGTGGGGTTCTGTGCAGGGGTGAAGGAGGTGAGGTTTGCTGAGCAGGAGGCTTGTTTTCTGGGACTTTGAGCTCAATAGTATTTTACCATAGCTCCTGTCATGGTGATCTTGGAAGGCACTGTGTCCTGGGTGTTCTCCTCCTTCCTGCAGCAGTGCAGGCAGAGGTGTAGAAGGACCTGGGAAGGAGGCCCCCAAGATGGCCTGCCTTTCTGCTCCGACACTCCTGTTGAGCTCTTCTGGTCCATTTTCTCAGAGCAGTGTTTGCTTCTCTTCTCATCCCTGTTCTAACTGATCTTTCTTCTCTTGTACCCCACAGGCCTCACTGTTGGCCCTGTAGAGATCAGATTTAGGATGCTTTCTTGTTGAGTTGGAAGGATGAGAAGGATCCACTTTTCTGTGTTTGTGAGGTGAGCCCATCGCTGCCCTCAGATGGAGCTGGGTGTGGTCTCAAAAAAAAAGTTCTTCTGCTCATCAAATCAGTCCATTGTGCCTCTGGCCCTGATGGGATGCCTCTCCTGCTGTGTGTGTCTCCTATGGACACTGAAAGCCCTGCTCTTCCCTCATCCACCCTCCTCAGAATCTGAATGGCAGTATGATGGAGAAACCAGAACCCCGTCAGGGCCCTGCGTGAGAATCAGTTTTGTTTTTTGTGGTTTAGTTTGCTCAGTGGCCTCTCCCTTCTTTACCACCACCATTTTCATTCTTTCTATCCCTAGGCCGCCATGCTAAGGCAGATGAACAGCCTAGGCTCTCATTACAGATGGGATCACCAACTATCGGACTTTGACAAAGTTAAGGGGCTTTCCTCAGTCTTAAATGAACCTGTGCCCACAAGTGATAGCTAAAAGAAGTGAGACAATGGAATACACGTGCTGTCAGTGCTCATGGGAGGACATTAGGAATTAGGCAGTGGTCGTGCGTGTTCCCGCCTCCGCTCTTTGTCCCCAGCCCCTCCTTTATTCTCCTGTCCTGTTTTCTTTCTTGTGACCTTTACTTGTGTTTACAATGAAAACTCTCAGCTGTCTCCAGTTCTCTGGTTCCAAATATCTCCTGTGTGTGAGAGTTCTGTGGTTTACCTCACCCTCGACGCGAACGCGCACGCACACGCACACTCCCTCCTGTAAGCGCAGACTTGGATGGTCAGCTGTCTGTGTACTGTTTGCGCCTCAACTCTCCAAATCTGCTCCCTCATCAATCCTGCCATTCTTGGTGTCTAGAAGGCACCCAGTGGGGCTTCAGCAAACATTGGTAGAACAGGAAATAAGAAAGCAGAAGGCTCCTGTCTGTGTTTGGGGAGATCTGTCTTTGTCATCCACTCGACAGAAGGTGAGGGATGTGTGACCCACCAGTAGTTTTCAGTGCCCAGCTCAGTGTGGAAACGTGGGCGTGGGCCTGTACATGCCTTCACGTGTGTGAATTGTACCTGGGCATCCAGGATTGTGCTCTGTTCATAACAGAAGTCACACATCCCCGCCGTTGCGTTCAGTACCTCCTTTCTTGAAGTGCTACAGAGATAGTTCACCCACTTCTTATGAGAATTACATGTCATTCCTCTTTCCCGGCTTTTCCAGTGATTTATTTTTCAAGTTTTAGATTTTATTTTTATTTTAATGTGTGGGTGTTTTGTCTGCTTGTATGTGCACCATGTGTGTGCCTGGTGCCTGTGGAGGCCAGAAGAGGGTGCAGGATCCCCTGGGACCAGAGGTATAGATGCTTTTGATTTGCCATGTGACTGCTGGGAATAGAACTTTGGTCCTCTGGAAGAGCAGTCTGTGCTTTTAGCCACTGAGCCATCTCTCCAGCCCCTCCAGTAATTGCTTCACATGCCTCTTCTCAAGGAGAAGGACTTCCTCATTGTCTCAAGAACATGTCATCGAATTCCTTCCCTTAAGTTTCCTCTCCTGGTCCAAGGCCTGGAATGCTGCCCTCTATCCCTGACCAAGCTTTTCCAGTCTTCCTACCCTCCCTTGCCTCGGTCAGTCTTGCTGCTCCCTGTGGTCTCCTGCTGATTGCATGCTTCTGTGATTTCTCTAGTGCTGACCCATATTGGGCCTGACCCTGACGCATTTTGCATGAACTCATCTTATTTCCTCTGAGACTGGAACCTCTTGAGGCTAGTACATTTCTTTCTTATTCTCTTACAACTTGACTGCACAAAGCCCAAAGCAACTGGGGAGCTAGTTTCTCTCCCTTTTCCTCTCCCTCCTCTCCCCTCCCCCTCCCCACCTCTCACTCTCTCCAGTTTTAAAACAATTGTGATAAGACACAAAAAGTAAAATTAATACCATTGTATTTCGGGGGTGACTATACATGTAGTTCCTAAGGAGCTCTTCATCTCCTTTAAGACAGGATTTCTGATTGTACCTGGAGTTCACTGATGAACCTGGCTGGCCTGCAAACCCCACAGACCCTCCAGTCTCTCTCTGCCCCCCTGGCACAGGGATTACATGTGTATGCTGCTATACCTGGCTGTTGTGTGTGGGGGTGGGGTGGGGTGTTGCTTGTATGGAAGCATGTTCCACATTAGCCATTTCTCCACCCCCCTTCTCTTAGTTAATCATTTGGATTTCTGTGATATGGGCACCTCTTCATGTGCCTACTAGCCATGTGCATTTCTTCCTTGGAGAAATGTCTGTTCAGACTCTCTGTTTGTGGTCTGGGATATGGCACAGTGGAGAAAAGGTTCTTGCTGACAATTCTTGAGATCTATATAGTGGAAGGAGAGAACTCATTCCACAAGCTGTCCTCTGATCTCCGTGCCTGCTGTGGAAACTACACACACACACACACACACACACACAGATAAACATTTAAAAATATTCTTTGCTTTTTTAAATAGTCCCTGCTGTTTTGTTAAGGGGTTGTAGGTATTCTTTATATAGTCTGGATACTGACACTTTATCAGAAAAATGGTTTGCAACAACTTGTGGTATGGGACTCATTAATAACTACTGACTGAGTGCTGCGTCTGCAGCTAATGCTGAAGATGCCTGCTGGCAGGCAATCTGAAAGGATTTTTTTAAACTCTATAGATAGGTGTCAGGTTATTTTCCATATCTAGTATCCTACAAAATGCACAACAACTCTGTAAGGTGTGTGGAATCACTCCTGTTTTATGGATGGCCAAGGCTCAGAGAAAGCAGGTGATTTACCAAGGTCCCTGCAGCCTAGCAACTGGTAGAACCAGGGTGAGTGAGATAATCACGTCTGCCTCTCCACACTGCCTGTTGGCCCAGCAGGCTGCATGACTGTCTTAGTTAGGGTTTCACTGCTGTGAACAGACACCGTGTTCAAGGAAACTCTAATAAGGACAACATTTAATTGAGGCTGGCTTACAGGTTAGAGGTTCAGTCCATTATCATCCAGGGGGGAGCATGGCAGCATCCAGGCAGGCATGGTGCAGGAGGAGCTGAGAGTTCTACATCTTGGTCTGAAGGCTGCTAGGAGAAGACTGACTTCCTGGAAGCTAGGAGGAAGGTCTCAAAGCCCACCCCCACAGTGACACGCTTTCTCCAACCAGGCCACACCTACTCCAATAAGGCCACACCTCTTAATAGTGTCACCTCCCATGGGCCCCAACATTTTCAAACCATCACAATGAGAGAGTGCAGAGGAACTTCATGCTTGTTCTTCTTATCCTGGGTCTGGCTAATGGCTGCAGCAGCCTCCTCAACTACTAAATGCCCTTTTCTACGGGAGGAACCTTTGCTCAGCTCTCTCAGGTCTTTTATTCTTATAATCTCTCCTCTCCTCTTACTAGCTCAAGTCTTCTCAGAAAAGCACATCCACATGCATCAAGTTGATTCAACAGAAGTCAGGGCTGGTCAGGCAAGCCTTCGTGTTGGCCAGGAGGAGGGGAGACAGTCATTGATGAGGAAAGTCTATTTATGAAAGAAACGGGCTGTAAATCTTACAGTGATTTCTGGGTCATGAGTTGTTGTAGCCCTTGTGTCTTCGTGTACTTGGGGATTGAATGATCATCTGCAGCATGTGGCTTGGCAGTCCATGGATGCATTCTGATACAAGACATGGCCAATTCCTTGGATGGGTGCCCAACACAAACTAAGAGGCTATTATTTGCTTTGAAGAGAGATCCCACTAGGCATGGAATGACATTCAAACACTGTGAATTGCCTATTTTAAAAATTGTAGCACATATAATGAGCACTACATAATGAGTAGCTTTTGAACACTTTAATTTTCCTAATCTTTTTGTGAAAATGCCACAAGGTGGGGGTGTCATTCTTGGTGAGACAAGGCAGGTTCTCCCGAGTCTGAGCTCAAAGGTGGCGGCACCCAGATTCCATGTGACGCCATGTTGCCCCACTTTGCTCTCCTATGATGCCTTGAGCCTCCCCTTCATTAGAAAATGGGTCACAGGTTCATCACAAAAGGCAGGAGAAATGCTTTTGACAGCTCCCCCCGAGCATCCTCCATAGACATTCACCGAGGTCAGGACTCGTGTGAAAGGACAGGCCTTTTCTGGGAGGAACACCTCTTCCATATCACAGGAAACTATACTTGCCTAAAGCCTGAGACCTTCTAGTGTGGCTGACTTTTCTGGACCCTTAAGCTACATGGTGGCTAATATTTTATCTTCAGCGACTCCTTTGCCCTATGCCTAAGGGTCATTAGGCAAATGCTAGAAATATTTTTATAAATCTCACTGTTTTCTGGCCTCAGAATATTTTATCAGTCATAAAGAAAACCCTCCACTTATCAAGCAGCCACTCCCATCTCTCCCTTTCCCCAGCTCTTGGAAAACTTAGTGGGCTTACTGTTCTGCTTTCTGTT
Source organism: Tokudaia tokunoshimensis (assembly GCA_036184795.1). Classification (NCBI taxonomy): domain Eukaryota; kingdom Metazoa; phylum Chordata; class Mammalia; order Rodentia; family Muridae; genus Tokudaia; species Tokudaia tokunoshimensis. The sequence continues at coordinate 7,005,312 of BTHU01000012.1, read as the reverse complement.
TATGGACTCTCAGTTTTTTCGTAGATGGACTCATAAAATCTACTGCCCTATGAACCGTTAGCAGAAGGGTAGTACTTCAGTCTTAAGAGCAGAGTCCCATGAGGCAGCAGGATTTTGGGGTCAGAGACAGTGAGCTGGGCAGTTACCGGGGCCTTTATGTGCCCCCTTTGAGCTTTTGGGGCTCTTGGAAAAGGGGGGTATATCTTGTTTGGGTCCTTGGGCAAGTTATTATTTTTTGTCTTGGTTCGTTAGCTCTGTAGGATAGGGACACATGTATAACTCTGAACATTAAGGAGGAATACAGTAGAAGTATTCAGAACAGTACCTGCTTATAGGAGTTACCCAGAGTGGATTAAGGCCTTGTTCTTGCTGAGTGTTTGATGCCAGTATGTAGGCTGAACCTGTCCCATTCACAAGGCAATCATGGTGACACTTCAGTTGTCTTTCTCCTCCCCATCTTCCATCAGAGTAGGCCTGAATATCGCCACCACAACAGCACTGACAAAATTACTCCTTCCTTCTAGAAACATCCACAACTCCTCATGCCTAGGGCAGAGAGTTCTGACTCTTTACCTTGGCACTGAGGCGCTCTGCAGGTCTCTTGCCCTCCTCTCTGGTTTCCTTCCAGTGCTCATCCTGCTCCTCATGTGTGAACTCCCTCTCCTCCTTGGTGGTGCCTGGGTTCCTCTGTGCTGCCCCCACTCCAGCCTCTGCGTCTTTGCTCATGTGCTTCTCTGTCGGGAATGGACGCCCCCTCAACAGTACCAGGAAGAGCTTGGCTCCCGCTTCCCTTCCCCTGAGTTTTTCACTTGTTATAACAGTATGAAATTCATAAGGTCTTTCTGAGATTCAAGAAATATATGCTGACGATAGTACGTCATCCATGGTAATATCAACCAAGCCGATGTATGTGGGTGATGTCTGGCAATTGTTCAGTGTGTTACTCTCCTCGTATCACATCAGGACCATTTATACACATCTGCTTTCCTAACTAGGCTGCAAATTCCTTGAGGGCATCCTATGCCTCTTTGACCTCTATAGAGTCCTATTTATGCCCAGCATAACACCCTACCTGGGGAAAGTTTTCCTATTATTTATGAAATTGAAATCAAACACTAGCCACCTATGCAATATCAAATATGTATTATTAGATACCATAATACTTTTCTATTTCACTTACGTATGTTGATACCATATATTAAATCTCACTTGCCATCCGGTACTAATTGGATTTCTATGTTGCTGTGTGTGGCACGGGCTTCTCTAATCAAATCAGAGAAGACAGTTCTCCGAAGGAGGCTCTTCCACAGCACTTAACACTCGGTTGGTGAGACAGAATTTGATTAATTCCTCCCTGATGAATGTAATTGACTTGAAAATTCACCAAAACAACATTTTTGACAATACAAAGGACTGAAAATCTCCTTTTATTAACCTCTGAATGTTCTCCTCCCTCTTCCCTCCAGACTAGCCAGGGCGACCATTGAAACCCGGCTCTCCCGACGCCATAACTGGCATCTGTTGAGGGGTTGCTGTGCGCCATCTCTTCATCCCCCTTCCCTCAGGTTCTACCCCATTCCTATTGTGAGGCAGACGGCATTGTCCCCATGTTATAAAACAGGAAAGGGAAGCTTGGAGAAGTTAATTCATCCAAAGCCACGAAGCTTGTAATTAGAGCATCTACCAGCTGGAGGGTCGCGACTCTGCGTTAGAGGCTTTCTCCTCATCTTCTCTCCCATTTGCACGGAAACAGCTCACCTGTACCTCTCGCCATATTTCATGGCCCATCCCCGGCATGAGGACCCAAGGGAGCTGGGATTTTGCACCCGTAGATTGAGGACTGTTGCCTCACCTCTTTGAGCCTGATTTTTTTTTCAATCTGTGAATCCAAGAGCTGGTTTCAGTGATGTCCATTATTCATCCAGAACATTCTGTGATTTTTAGGAATTAAACACCAAAGCGAGGACGGGCTCTTCTGCAGGCCTCTCTCTCCTCCTGCACCTGCAGGCATATTATCTTTCATAACATGCAGGCAGGCGGTCAAGTCACCCTGACCCAGGTACCTCCCTGCACCTCCGTATGCCTGTGGAAGCCGCCAGGCAGCCAAGGGAGAGGGAGAGTCCTGCGGGGTGTACTGAAGAGCAGGGACTTAGTGGGTTATGTAAGCCTTCTACGATCCCATCTAGTTTAATGGTGCTTGTATCCTTTGAAGAGCAGGTGGGGCCCCTGTTGTTTACAGGGCTTCCTGGAGCATAGGTTTAGGAGGAGGGTCCTGAAGGTTTATGGGTGCTCCCCAAGGGCATACACATTTAACCAGGGCTGGATCTTTTCCCTTTCTTCCTCCGCCAGCTTTCCTGGCTAAGGCAAACTGTAGAGCTAAGTTTATCTGAGCTCCTTATGGGATGTATATACCTCTGCCATTTGTACGTCAGGCACTGAGTCATGTCTGGGTCACCTGGCACCACAGGGTGGTGAGCCCAGAATCACAACAAAGCTAATTAAGACAGACTTCTGGGTCCCACCCACCCCAGAGTTTCTGACTCAGGTCTGGGTCAGAGCCTGATATTTCCATACCTAGAGATGTGGGTCCAGGAATGATCATACTAGGCTAGTGTGCCAGAGAGATTCTACAGAAATGCTTCCATCCCCTCTACATCACCAAATGAGACTAGACGTGGAGACGTTTCTAGCTATGCTTTTAGATGGAACATATTTACTGAACTCCTAATAAACAGGAATAATGTGTCTTCTCTACATACAGCCATCATTATGGCTGTTGAGATCGTGGTTGGCTGTGATTCAGGGTGCCCTGAGACCACCATGAGGTGGAGCCAGCCTGACTGAATTGTACATTGTGCATTCACAGACTGTTCCTTTACACCCCACTGCCTCTCTCTCCCTGGCTGACAGGTTGCTAGGACTCTCCCCTACCTAGAGCTTCAATTAAAACCTTTGCTTTTATCTCTGTGTCTGGCTGTTTGGGCCGTGTGTGTGTGTGTGTGTGTGTGTGTGTGTGTGTGTGTGTATGTGTGTGCGCGCGAGTCATGTTCATACAGGGCTCCGGAAGCTAGAAGAGGGCATTGGATCCCTTAGGACTGGAGTTGTAGCCAGTCCTAGGGTGCTGGCACTCAAAAATGGGTCTTCTTAAAAATGTAGCCAGTGCTCTTAACTGCTGATCCACCCCACTCTTCTAATTTAAATGTTTATTCCTATAAAAATATAGAGAATTGAACAATAAACTCAGGATTCCCATCAACTGGATTTTTAACGTTTCTATTTCTTCACAAGTGTTTTACAGCCATTTCCAGATATCCCCACACTCCCTTCCCGAGTACGTCCCACAACATGGGACACTTTTTTTGCATAACCACAAAACCATGACCACAGCTAACAAGTCCAACAAGAGTGTCTAAGTATTATTTGAATATTTGATATTCAGACCATACTCTTGTCTCCCAAGTTTTTTTAAAAAGTCATTCCAGTTGAATATATGGCAAGGCATATATGCACATCGTCTTCATTGCTAAGTATTTTTCCTTTTGAAACGTTACATTTAGGGGTAGGAGTGAGGTCTGCAGTATTGGGAATAAACCCTGCTAGGTACCCAGAGCTAATGAAACACCTTTGAAGTAGCTGTGGGTTGGGTAATTCAGGGACAGGGGCCATGAGCTGTTCTTGTTGCTTGCTCAGCAAATTTTGTTTCACTCTGTTTTCTCTGATCTGGAAAGGCAGAGAGGCTGGGAATATGACTTTTAGATCCATGAGCATCTCTCATGTGTAAGTATGGATGTGTTGGAATGTATTCATAGAGTGCTGTATTGCCTGGGGGGAGGAGAGACTTAGCCCCTAAACCCTGGGCTGTAGCTACCTGAGAGAGCTTGGGACCTGTGCTTTCTTACTTACTGACTTGTTTCTTTTCTCCTTCCATTAAAAACCCTAGCTCTGGTGATGGAGAGTGTTATCTTGAGTTTCAAGCTCTAAGAGCCCACATTTACCTTGTACACTTGGGTGGCCTGGTTTCTCTCCAGAAGGGTGATTGACAGATAGTAATGGCTGTGCCCGCCCCCAGGTCCTGGCCTCCTGCTCATCCTTCATGTAGGTGTTTTGAACAGGATACAGACCCCCTTTTAGCCTCCCCCTCCAAATCAAAGGTCCCTTGCTGCAGTCTAAATGCCATAGTGTACCCGTGGCTGGGACTGACGTGGATTGGCAGGAGAGGCTGTCCTGCGTCACCCAGCCTCAGCTGTCCCACCATATGGCCTCTGGCATGGCATGGTGAGATGCTGCCAAGGGTAAGCCTGGCTGAGGATGGAGGCACAATGCTGCCAAGACGTTTTCTGGACAGGGACCTGGTTGCTAGCGTGGAGTTCAGAGGGGCTTTTTACCACAGCTTCAAAGTGGAACCACAGGAGGACTGGGGGGGTGGGGGGGGAAAGCAGGGAGTGGTCTGGGGGCTCAAGGAGCATGGGTGGAACCGAGATGTTCTCTGGTGCTGTCTTCCAAGCACAGAGGGCTGGCCACACAGACCCTCACACTTTCATTTGTGGTCCTGGGTGTCTGGAGAGTACCGGCCCCTTAGTGTGCCACCCCTCCTTTGGATGGAAGGTTGTCAGAGATGGTGATGTTGGTCCTTTTGTCAATTTGGTATACACGGGCACTCAATATATGCAAATATATTCCTGAAGCCCATAAAAGCGAGGGCTAGGAAGTATGTTAACAGCGAGTTAGGTTACATACATGATAAAAAGATAAATCCGAGGCAACCTTGAGAGCCTCAGTAGTGTATCCGACCCACAGCATTCCCATGTTGTGGGAAATACTTGGGAGGGGAGGATTGGGATGTCTGGAAATGTCTGTGGAACCCTTGTGCAGAAATAGAGACAGCAATGTTAAAAATCAAGTTCAAAAGTGTTTCATTACACAGTCTCACTTGTGGCTGCTGCTCTGTTGAGAAACGATTTCTTGTCAGTATCACATTCCTCATCTCTTCTTGCCCATATGCCAGCCCCTCTGACCATTAGCATTAGCTCAAATGTCTTACAGTCATTATTAGGTTACTTTGTGATATTTCTGTTGTTACCACGTCTTACCCTTGGATCATAGAAGCACAGAATATGCTGATACTATCTCTTTCCATCCTCCTGACCCTGGGGTTTATACATAGTAACAGATGCTCAAGACCAGTCAACCTGTGCTTGGCGATGCTCGGCAAAGGCTCACAATGGTTCTCTTTGAGTTCAGTGGAGGGGGAGTTTTGGCGCTGGCTTCATCAGGACAGCCTTCCAAATGTGATTGGAATAGCCGGTTGGCCCTGCTAGCACTAGGAAGGGTGGAGGATGGATGGGGAAGGGGGATCCAGACCAGATTTCCTGTAGAGAAGGTCAGAGGGGACTGTGACCCCTCTCTGCTGAGAACCTTAAAGAGGTGTGATTAAGTAGTTTGGAACCACTGACTTCCAGTTGTGTATTAGACACAGTCTGAGCTGCCAAGAACTGTGGAAGCTGACCACAGGGGAAGGTGACAGCCACAGAGGAAGGTGACAGCCACAGGAGAAGGTGACTGGAGAGTTCTTCAAATATGCTGCCTGTGGTCTCGGTGAACGAAGGTGATGGGAGTGAGTCAAACTAAGAAAGATAGACACTTGCAAGGGAGATCCATCCTGCTGTCTCAGCTCTTGGATGTCAAAGGCTCAAGTCTGCTTGCAGCAGGAGACAGAGCAGAGAGGAAGGAGGGGGCCAAGGGACTTCTGCCCCGGGCTGTTAGTGAGGCAGAACAGGAAGTACTGGGGTGAGCTAAAAAGCTTGGGGAACTCCAAGGTTTTAGATTTGGAAATAAATGGCCATACAGCCCATTTAAAAAATATTTTATTAGCATTCTAAAAAGCTGCCCATCAACTGCCCATCTGATCTGGTCACTCCATTCCTTAGGTATTTACCCAAGATAAATCAAAGGAGGGACTGAGCTTTTCTCAGATTCCATCCCTCAGCCCTCTCCTACTGTAAGGCCTCCAGACTGTCCCAAATCAGAAAACCAACTCATGCGCACAGTTACTCAATTTCTAGTTTGCCCTTCAGAATCTTATACAGCAGCTTCAGTTGTATTGCCCCAAACTGGAAAAATCCCAAGTGCTCATCAGGAGAGGGTGGGTAAGCAGACTAGCCTGTCTATACAATGAAGTTAGCAGTACAAAGAAAGAAATGTATCACCATAACCACGCTGAGTGAAAAAGGCCAGATGCCCATAAAAAAAGGACATACTTATAATTTCATTAATAGAGCATTCTAGAAAATGCTAACAAGCAACCCAGCAATTGCTGTGAGCTGGAGGTAGCGTGCTGGGGCAGGGGAGAGGTGACAGAGGCCTGTGAGGATCCTTGAGGCCGAAGGGCAGTTTACAGCTTTGAGTAAATGGGATGTGAGGGTATGCTAAAACTTACCTGTGCTTGGCGTTTAAATGCACTCAATTCATCCTGTCTTCAGGGCATTTCATGAAAGCTGCTAAAAATAATAGTGGAAGTTGGGAGATTCAATGCATTTTGATTTTAAAAAGCCATTTGCATGTTTCTTGCAGTTGCCCTTTGACACTGTCAGGGGACCAGCTCCATGACCTCTGAGGATAACAGCAGCTAAGACTACACAGATCCCTTACATAAAATGGAGCAATGTTTGCATAAACCAAGTGCATATTCTCCCATATATTTAAAATCATGTCCTTGCTGCCACCCATTCTGCCTTGCCTTGGGACAAAAGCAATGGAATCAGCTGACCATGGTTTGAAACCTTTGAAACCGAGAGCCCAAAGACATATGCCTGGTATTTAACTTGTCAATGCCAGGAGTTCTACCTCAGTGACAAAAACCTAGCTGACACAATATGGGTGAACAATGTTTTTTAAAAAATAATTCTGAACTGTGCCTGATTGAAATTGCCAGTGTGGAACTCAACATATACAGAGAGCTGATGACCTCACATTCCTAGTCCTGAATGAATTTATTTCAGTGGAAATGAGAAGAGGGAGCAGGGGAGTCAAACATCCTCACGGAAGTGAGGAGAACAGGAAAGGACTCCGTTCAAATTATGCACAGGGAGGGAGCTGCACGGAGGCTGAGCTAACAAGAACAAGAGGCAGGCGGTGCCTCAGGGACCTGTTAGAGGATTACCGAGGATGAGGGGTGAGAGGTGGGCCTCACCGAGCAGAAGGGAGGACCCAAAGACTGGAGGATAGACAGGCTAGGGCCTAGGGGGACAGAGGAAGTTGCTTGTCTATGTCCTGGATACTGCATGCAGACATTGGGCAACAATGGGATATATCATCTAACTTTTCTGTGACTTTTTTTTCCTACCTGTAAAATGGGAATAATAATTATGCGTACCTCACAGTAGTACAGTGATCAGGTTAATTCCTTGGCTCCACATGAGAATTTGTCAGCACAACATCTAGAGCAGTCTTTCTTAAGATGTTCAGTGTCTCCTTCCCTCACACATTTCAGATCTCTGTTCAAATGATACCTGAGAGAAGCCTTTGCTGACCACCAAATAAAGAAAGGAAATCTAGTTACCTGCTACCATATAGCAATGGTGTATGTCCCTTTATTTGTATGGGGTTCTCTAACTTCTTCCTGCTAGAATGAAATTAGCTGTATAGACTCCATGACGACAGGGGCTTTGTTTAGTCTAGAACACTTTGCAGACTCTCATAGCTACTCAGGACATTTTTTCTGTGCCTGTGGCGGATCATTCGGCATTCACGGGCCTTGATCTCTTCCTGTTTACATCACAGAGATCATGTACCTGAAAGTCCTGGGTCTTGTGGGGGTAGTCAGGGCATGACGTGATGAAGCAAGACTGGTTGTTGGTATTATATCTCAGAAGAAGGGGGGTGGGGGTGGGAAGAGATTCCAAGAAAAAGAGAGGGAGGGAGGAGTGGCCGTGGCTGTGGCCTTGACCGTGGCCATGCGTGGTGGAACCTCAGGAAATATGACAACAAATGAGAATGGATTAATTCTGTATACAGGATAGTTCCCAAAGGATAACCGTTTAAGATCTCCATGTTGTTGGCCCAATGAGGAGTATTATGGGGTTCTAAAGGAGAGGCCAGTTTTGTTTCATGTTGTATTTCTGATCTAGGCCAATGTTTTAGGCCATTTTCTGTGTCTGTAACAAAATATCTGAGATCAAATAATGTACAAGGCATCCAAGCCCATTTGGCTCAAAGGGTGGGGACCGGAAAGTCCAAGAGTATACATAGCACCGTCACCTGCTTAGCTTCTGGTAAGGGCCTTGCTTGCAGGAGCCTTGTGTGGTGAGGTAGCAAACGGTCTTCTCCTTCTCTAATTCTTTTAAAGTCATTCATGCCAACATATGAATCGACTCTCAAACATCGTCTAATTCTAATTACACCCTGAAGATCCAAGGCCGGGAAACCATGTGCACCCTTGGGGATTCCATTGTTAATGCATTGGTGGGGTTACATTTAAACCTGCACCTCCCAGTTCTTGGCAACCGAGCACAGTGGCCTTATTGAGATACAAGTCACTCAGCACACCACCCGCCTAAAGTGTGCAGTTCAAGGGCTTTAAATGCAGTTACATCTACACAACTGTTACCCCAGTGCTCAGGACAAGTTCATTGAGTCATGGAGGAGCCCACACCCATTAGCTTACCTCTCATCTCTCCCACCCCTCGTCAATGGCTAACCCAGCTCTCTGCCCATTCCTTGATGTTCTCCAGGAATGATTATGCGGTGATTATGTCTGACATCTTCTGCTTAGTATGTTGTCCTTATGTTTCATCCACGAGTCATGTGTGTGTCAGGAGAGCTCAGGTCCTTTTCGCAACTGTGCCTTATCTTGGTCCAGTGAATGTAGTGCACTCTAGTTATCAGTTCATTAGCCTCTGGGTAATGATTTTCTTGGGCTGTTTTGAATAAGTGCTATGAATGTCCACATGTAAATTTTTGTCCTTCCAAGCTCTTGCTTTTTCAGACTTAACACATGCTGTGCCTGTTGCTGAAATGAGAGCACAGTGTATTCTCTTTAGTTGACGCTGTGTTTGAATAGGACTTTCCCAAGCTCTCCTCTCTGTAGCGGGGCACTGTACTTTCTCTGTGCCCCTGTCCCACGTTTTATATCCCTGTTCTACACACATGTAAGAAGAAAACATACCTGCAAGGCAACGCTTATCTGCGACAGATGAGTTTACTGTCAAAGCAATTCCACCGTGGAAGGCAACCAGTTCCAGGTTCTGTGCAGAGGGAGCACATTATGCTGAGAGGGCGGGGCCTTCAAGTGGGGCTGACACGTGTGTCAGAAGAGGAGCCAGCCACATGGCTCTGATTACCCATGTCAGCGCAGGGCTGGGAAGAGCTGGGGGAGGGGCTGGTTTGGGCCTTGAGGCTGCCTGTACTGCATAGCCTTGGGGACACTCGATAGGCCCTCCCCCTGAGCTACTGAGAGAACAGGGTCAGAGGGCCTAGGAAGGGATGGGGATCCCCAGTTTAGGCCGCAGCAACGCCTCTTCATGGGTCTTTCATCTAAAAGGTCTGCTTTGGTTCAAGCACAGAGGTTAGCCTTGGTTATCATCTCAGGAGTCAGACAGAAATAGCTAGTTGGGCTGGTGGGCTAGTTTAATCTGTGGAGGGCCTCTGTGAAGATCATCCTCACACATCTGCATCTGTGCTCCTGCACAGCTTCCAAGAGGAAGGGAAGGATTTCTTTGGGAAATCCTGGGTTAGTTCTGGTCCGAGGCCATCTAGCAAGCACCTGCTACTCTTTGAGTCTCTACAGTGTGACTGTTTAGATCTTTTGGAGGCACTGAAAGGCAGGAAGCAGCCCTGCATCCAATTAGGAGGAGAAATACCTGTGTATGGGATGGGTTGCAGCCACTGGCATCAGAGGGGGGAGGAGTCTTTTGGGACCTGGAGTGATCTAGGAGTGCTTCCTGGAGGAGGCTGCATGTGAGGTAGAATGTTTTCCTTTTATGTAGGCCTTGGCTTCTTCTGTCTAAGGCTGGCAGCACCTTGCTGCAAGCCACTGAGTACAGTAAAGACAGTATATGTACATAGGAAATCGAGCTACAGAAAGAACAGAAAGAATGAGAAAAGGCAGCTGATACCCTGGCCTCATCTGACACAGGAGATTGTCTGCATGTGTTGGCAGTGGGGTGAAATGAAATCCAAGTTTACTTCACAGATCACCCCATAAGGGGAAAGTCTCTCCTGAGGAGAGCTGGAGTGATCTCCTACAGTCATTCTCGTATGTGCGAGTTGACTTAAAAGACTCATAGAAAACACGCCAGCAACAGAGGCCGTGAGAGGCCGAGCGAGCCCGATGCAGAGAGTGGCGCACTGACTGACACTGATTCACGTGGTTGCCAAACTGGTGAGGTCTGGAACCTGGGGGCTTGATGGAGCATGAACCAGAGTATTTTCTAGAAGAGTAGACAGGGGGCACATTCCTGATGGAACAGGAGAGGAGACTCTCTCAATATGTAGTCATAACGACATTATACCTAGCTGAAGCACGTGGTGCCTTGTCCTGGGTGCCATCATTCCCGTGTCTGAATAGTGGTCTCGGTGCTGGTGCTGAGTGTCTTGATGTTCAAGGGCAAAAAACAAACAACAAAACCAACCAGCACATGTCCGATGCCAGAGTCCAGAGCTGGCCCTGTCTCTGTCACCAGTTCTGTGTAGAGCGTGAATCTTTGTGTCCCCATGTTCATTGGAGCACTAAAGTACCCAATCTTTTCCCTGAGAACTCTGAAAGCTACTGAAGTCTTCCACTTTCTTTCTTTCTTTTTTTTTTATTAAAAAAATTTAATTCTTAAAAAAAAAAGCCAAGAATCAAAATAAAAAAATAAACAAACCCTGCCTTCTACTAACAGGCACAATAAATAGAAATAAAATGTTTTAAAAGCTATGATTTTTTTTACAAAGGTAATATCATTTTAGAAAACTTGGAAAATTCATAAAATAGAAATAAAAGGACAATTATCATTCTTTTTATCCCCACCCAGAAACATTTTTTCCCAAATCTTATTTTCTTTTTTTTTGTTTTATTTATTTATTTATTTATTCTATATTTTTTAAATTTACATTCCAAATAATTTCCCCTTTCCCATTTCCTCTCTCCCCGGAAGTCCCATAAGCCCTCTTCCCTCCCCCTGTTCCCCATTCAACCCCCTCTCGCTTCTCTGTCCTGGTATTCCCCTACATCCAGTCTTTCCAGGACCAGGGGTCTCTCCTTCTATCTTCTTGGAAATCTATTGATATGTGAATTGTGTCTTGGGTATTCCGAGCTTCTGGGTTAATATCCCCTTATCAGTGACTGCATACCCTGTGTGTTCTTTTGTGATTGAGTTACCTCACTAAGGATGATATTTTCCAGTTCTGACCATTTGCCTAAGAATTTCGTGAATTCATTGTTTTTAATTGCAGAGTAGTATTCCATTGTGTAGATATACCACATCTTCTGAATCCATTCCTCCATTGAGGGACATCTGGGTTCTTTCCAGCTTCTGGCGATTATAAATACAGGAGAACTTGGGTCAACAGGTCCCAGTCTTCCACTTTCTAAAAGAGTAATCAGGAAGGATTCCATGCCAGCAGGTGGCTTCGCATTATCCCTTGTGCTGGTAACTGTCACTTACAGAACTGACAGCATTTACTCTGTTCCTAAGTGTTTTATCAACTTGATACCTACATCATTCCCACGACTTGCAGAAGCATGTGCTGTTTTCTGACCTTTGTCACAGAGTCTAGGGTGATGTCGTTATATTCTGAAGCCCAGTATATTCTAGAAGTCAGAGGAAGACTCTAGACAAATTTCCCCTCTTGCTGCGTCAAGCTCCTCTTTTCTCTTAACCCCCCATGCTAGTTGGGATGTTGTGTCAAACTTCTTTTGGCTTCTTCTAGCAAGCCCCTGGTTGCTGGTGTGAGATAAGTACCTCTCTGTCTGATTTCAGACCTTGCCTGCTGGGCTTCAGGCTGCCGTGTTCTGTTCCTAGGGTGGTGGCTTTTGTAGCCTTTCTCCTTCAGCTGGTGCTGCCTACAACCCAGTAGTCCTTTCCAAGAATCATAAAAGCTGAGTCCAGGTCTCCCTGTTTGTAAAGCCTGCCTTCAGGACCACCCAGCAAGTTCCTGGTTCCCATCTGGGAGTCTGCACATTAGGCACCTGGGAGGGTCAAGGCTTGCTGGGCTTCTACTGTGCCAGCTGACCTCGCAACCTGGGTCCCTGGATTGGTATGCTCTCCATAGCTACACTCCTGGGGTGTAGCTGCCAGATAACATTGTGTTTTGCCATATCAAGAATACTGTGAAAACATATTAAGTCTCATCAAAGAGAAGGAGGAGGAGGGAGAAGGAGGGAGAAGAGGAGGAGGAAGAGCATGGAGGGGGGAGGAGGAGGGGGAGGGGAAGGAAGGGGAGGGGAGAAGTAGGGGAAGAAGAGGGGAAGAACAAGGTGGGGGAGGAAGAGGGAGAAGAGGCAGAGGAAGGTTTGGGATTCCTATTACTTCTGGCCACTAGGATCAGTCTTCATGTCTCTCTGTTGGAAGAGACTGTGTAATCTGGGGGCGCTGCCAAATTGTCCCCACTGTGTTAGAAAAGATGGTGACCAACTGAACGAGGTTCAGATTTACACCCAAACTCCAGCCTTTGTTCCCATTCAGTCCAACTGTTTTTGCTTCCAGCTGACCTTTGTCACTTGGGAATAGGGTTTGTAGATCTGGGTGGCTTCAAAGTTATATTCCCACGGGCTTGGAGGGAATTCCTCTGCTCTATACTAGGGCTCCTTTTATTCTTTGATGCTTTTGAAGGCTCAAACTTATGCCTGGCTGGGCCTTGGACCTGCAAAGGGAAGGAGGGAGCTCTGGGAGACTCGCTGCGTATGATTGTGTCCTTGGCCCGCACACCCAGATCCATCCATCTAATGGATGCCACCCATAGAGCTGCCATTCGATAGCAGGCCCTGTGCTGAGCAATTATGGAGCATATTTGCCTGTTGACTCTACCCTGCAACATAACATACACTTATCAGTCCACTTCACACACGAGAAAGTGGCAAGACTAGAAAGAGTGCCCGTGCTTCTGGGGCTCCCAGACCACAGCGCTCAGAGTGGTTTGTGTCTCCTTGAAAGAACTTTTTTTTCCTGCCATTGTAGCTCTCAGATGCTTTGCCTTGAACTTTTTAGCAAAATCCTTGCAGGGACCTCTCCACTGGATAACCAAGGCCAAGTTTGTCCTGAAGGGAAAGGGCTGAAATGACTTCATTACATTCCTTATGGTCACTAGTCCAAACCCAGACCTGTTGCTGTCCAGCAGAGCTCGGGAAGTGCGTCGGCTTGGTTAGCCCATCACTCGCTCTCCTCTCTGAGAAGTTCTCTCCAAAGCTGATTTCCTTCTTGAAAGTTCTCAGCATGAGATGCTGTAGTAACTAGTGTGAAAGTTGGTGTTCTGGCTGCCCCTGCTAGGATACCTCCCCTGGGCTTCGGATGTCAAAGCTCCTCCTTTCTTTCTCTTCCCTTCTGCCCAGATTCAGCGAGTCTCGGAGTCAGAAAAGACCTGGGGAAACATGTGGGTAAATTCAGCTGTGGAGAGATGAACAGGTCTGGGATCTCTTTCATGTTAGAGAGAAAAGCTTACCTACCTGTTGGATGAGTCTCAAGCTGGGCTGGGCTGACAGCTTAGTCAGTAAAGCACTTCCCTTATAAGTCAGCAGGGCCTGAGTGTGATACCTAGTACCACAGGTTTAAAAAGAAAATCCAAATAGGGCACAATGATGGATAATGGCGATCGGAGCACTTGAGAAGTGGAGGCAGGAGGATCCCTCAGCTCACTGGCCGGCCAGCCTACCCAGCATGCTGCATGGAACCCGAGGAACACCACCTGAGGTTGTCTGTGGCCACCACATGTTCACACACATGTGTGCACACACAGGAATCTCAAGGGGAAGTGAGCAGATAAGGAATGTCTGTTTATTGTTTGTCTTGGTGAACTCTTCCCCAGACTCAAGGATTTCTCCAATGAGATCTGAAGTCCATCTAGTTAATTAGAAGCCCCACACTTTATTTGTTTTAGGCCACTTCTGAATCTTTGTGTGTTGAGATCCAGCATCATAGAACTAGGAGACTTGGATGTCCTTGAGCACAATCTCCTCAGAACAAAGTCCTTGGAGGATTGCTTGAATGTCAGTCATTTTTATCTCGAGAGGTGTTTGAGTCTCACCATGAGGGTAAGGCCAAGAGCACCCGGAATTGTCCTTATCTGCTTTTCTTCTTTAGAGTTCTTAAAGAAAATCTTGTCTGGATGAGTATCAGTAGGTGAGTTAGTCAGAAGGCTGTGTAACAAAATGCCTGAGACAGTAAACTTACACAACAAAAAGGTTTATTTCTGGGTCATAGCCATCTAGCTCATGGTCAGTTGGTCATAAAGCCTGTGGTGAGAAAACTTGCAGTTGCTGGAAGGCGTCGTAATGGAGTGGAACTGTCCCACAATCCTGTTCAAGGGAATACCCCCAGTGACCTAAGAAACACTGGGAGTCCCCACATTCAAGGTTTTCCACCCATAAAGTAATCCCCAGAGGTCTGAACCTTTAGCATTCAGGCCTGTAGGGACTTCCAGCATCTGGCTGGAAGAGTGAAAGTACTGGCTCCAATTAGGTTGAATTTATTTGATACAAGATGGGTGAAATCCCAACTTATCTGAAGAAATCCAAACACATGTTTTACTAAAAAGCCTCTAATCGAAGGCAGAAAATTTTAGTTGAAAGAAAAAAGTGCTTATGGCAGACAATTAAGGCTGAGGTAGGTCCGTAATTAAGGATTAATTGATTAAGCTATTACCTAATTAATCTTCTAACTGGTTTCTGCTCTAACCAGAGTTCAACCTTGAAGCATGGACCATGTGTGTACAATTGCATGAAGCCAATGTCTCCCTCTTGGATGTATGGAGGGGGACAGGCCTCACCCCACACAACCACAGAGCGGGTGAGCTCGAACCCGAGCCGGTGAAAGTGGTAGGTGACCACACGTCTCCAGTCCAGAAGTTCCTCTACTTCCTTTCCCCTTTGTTACAAAGTTAAGAAAAACTCATCTGAGAACAAGAAGGAAAGTGAGAGAATTACTTCTACGCCAGAAGTAGAGTGTAAGGGTCAGTATTGTCTTAGGACAGAAAAGTATTATTCAGTACTTTAGGCTAAATACTTTAGAATAAATTAGGCTATAGTTTTAAAAAAAAAACCAAAGCAACAACAACAACAATAAAAATCCCCAAAACAATATTGTATTAAATATTTAATCTCAATCAGGGGCTTCTACGCCACCTTTGATCCAGATAAAAACAACTTTTATATTTCCAATAAACCTTTAAAAAACACTAAAGTTGGGCAAATATTTATCCTCTATGATATTATGTCTACTTCCCTGCCCATAACCCCACAATATGACTTGCCATGCTCTGTCTAGGCCACTCCTATTTCTGGATGGCCAGGCCTCATGGCCATGTTTCCAAGATTCTTACCCCATGGCATCTTCTCTCTCTCTCTCCACCTTCTCTCTCTCCCTTGTAGTCTCCCCCCTCAGACCCCAAGCCTGGGAACCAAAACTCCATCTTTCTTCTGCCCAGCTATAGGCTGTAGGCATCTTTATTCACCAATCAGGGATAACTTGGGGGCGGTATTACATAGCATCACGGGTCTATGCAAGAATCTACTAGTTCCTGGGAGCAACCAGGGCCATCATTTAGCATTGCAATACACGGCAATAGACCAAACAGCACAAATCCATAAGTATCTAAACACTTAAAGCTTCTCCTTTTTGTCTGAATTTCTCTTCTTGCCTGACACTCTTACTTGAATGCCCTGGAGATGAAAGGACCTCTGGCCTCTTTCAGATCTCTATAGCAGTGAGAAGCAGACCTGTGGAGGAGCCTGGACCCCACAGGAGCCACACCCTTCTTCCCTGTGGTTCTGGCCTTGAGCTATCCTGATGGCTAATCCTTGAAACCTGTCACTCACAGTGCGTGCCTGCTTCAAGCCTGGGTCAGGGGAAATGCCTTACTTTTCCTATATTCTGGAGCAGTGGGAACCTTGAAGAGAAACTTTCCCATGTGTTTCTAATTAGTTTCTCCTTAATTCTTCACTGCTTGCTTTCTGTTTTATTTTTTAAGGGGGTGGGGTGTTGCATGATGAATAAGTCTAGAAAGCAGGCTTTCTGAAGAGATTTTCTTGACATAAAACAAAACAAAACAAAAGAAAACAGAAAAAGTATAATACTTATTGAGAGATGGAACTGATGACCAGAGAGTATGCACGCTGACTCGTAAGACACGAGATGTGGTGGACCTCAGGGGATGCTTCATTTGGACCTCCTGCTGCAGCACAGCTGAGGGTCACTACCTCTGAGCTGGCCTTTCTCAGTTCTCTCCCCTCCCGAAGGCTGGCATGTGGCGCGGCCCCTCTCCTGGTTTGCTTTCAGAGGTCTTCATCAAGCCACTGCCTTTCTCTCTCACATCTTTCTTCCTCTTTTCCTTTCCCTTTTATTTGGGAGAAAGGGCTTGTGAAGAAAAAAAAAGGTCAAGTATCTTGGCTGAAGTTCTGATGATGCTGTAAATACAACTTTGAACCATTGACCCGGTATCCCAGGCTCAAAGATGAGGCCACCCAGTAGGCTCCTGGGCCTCCTTACAGCTCCTTCCCAGAACCTGGCTCTTGGCAGAGTTTGCACAGAAGGGGATTTTCCCCTCTTCTGGATACCTTCCCTTCTCCTACTTCTTCCAGAAGACTGTTCAAGTTTGGGAAATTGAATGACATTGGGTAATTGGAAGTTTCAGAAGAACCTAAGAACTTCATAGCAATGAACAGGAGTTGGTTCGAATCCGAGACCCCACCCCTACCTCTGGGCACCAACTGGGAAAGTTAAATACAGGAGATAGAGGAGATAGTCTGGCAAACACAGCAGTTTCCTTGTGGTGCTGGCTGGTGCTCAAACTGAATCTCTGTTTATAGGGATTTGAAGCCTTGAGCTGCAGTGAATAGAATCAAGGTCTGTAGACACCATTGTCTGTTAAGACTTCTGTTCACCCCAAACTCCAGGCCAGGAGAACCAAAAGCCAGAAGAAGGAAAAGAACAGGTTGTTTGCTCGCTGAAGAATACACATTCTGAGGCTGGGAGAGACCGCTGTCAACTCCATGTGAGAGCTTGCGCAATGAGCCAACCTGGGGACTTTCTCACTGGAATTAGGAGATCAATCCATTTGCAGGTCAGTCCCACGCTTCCTTCTCACCTCCAGTCCTACTGCTTCACTTTGTGTAGGTCTTGGACCATTACTAGAGAATTAACAGAGACCGAGAGAGAGGCTGTGAGGAATTGTGGGAAATCATAGCAGGAATAGTCTGCGGCAGCCCACTAATAAATGTCGGGATGGACTCTCAGACCCTTGGGTAGCCTAATGGGCCAGGGTGCTTTTCGGTTGGAGTGAATAACTTATCTTGGGCTTCTTGTATCATTCATCATAGATGTCTCTCCCATTTCTATTCAAGTCATGATGGTGGCACCTGTGGAAGTCTCAGTCTGTGGGACACTGCCATGTTTACTTTGGTCTGCAGAATTGTGTCCCATGCACATGGACTTTTCAACTTAAAGGGAGCTGGGTGAAAATAAGATGGAGAAAGATAATAGTTTTCTCTCGTAATTGTCTCTTCCTGGGATGAAGGTCCCTGGTGAGGATGGGCCCAGGTCCCTGACTGGAGGCACTCATGCTCTTTGTTACTGTTTTACAAAAGTGAAGAAAAATCTACACAGCAATGTCTCCCTTTAGGCAACCTCTTCCCGAGCAATTTCAAGCACTTTCGGAATTGAGAAGAATGTGTATTTTAGCAAAATGCATTGTCTCAGCACCTTTATTTTGCTTATCCAGAGTTCTAGATAGTTCTTCTCATTCATCCTCAGGGTGTTTACATAGGAAGGAAACATGCAGTCAGTCAGCCCAGCTCACGATGCAGAGAGAGCTCAAATGCTGCTGTAGCTCTTGGAATATTGAGCTCTGTTCCATGCAGAATTGATAATCAGAGGTACACGACAGGAGCATGTTGTTCCTCTAGTCATTATATCTACATTTTATTGAGGGTCAGAGGAGCGGCACCGAGGCATCTGTGGCTTTGTAGTGGTGTGTGGTGACCATGGGGAAGGGTCCAGGTGTGGATTCCTTAGAGGGATGGTTTTACTGGCAGAAGACTTAAGACTTTCCTTTTTAGGAGGGATTTTTATGATCCATTTGTATTTGGTTGATTGTTTTGAG
This sequence comes from Tokudaia tokunoshimensis, assembly GCA_036184795.1. NCBI lineage: Eukaryota > Metazoa > Chordata > Mammalia > Rodentia > Muridae > Tokudaia > Tokudaia tokunoshimensis. The sequence goes on along the minus strand of BTHU01000012.1, from coordinate 6,987,021 downwards.
ATAGGTTTTTCTATGTAGCCCAGGCTAGTCTGGAACCTGCAATAGCCCTGCCTCTGCCTCCCAAGTGCTGGGATTCCACACAGGTGCCACCATGTCCAGCTAAGGTCCTTTATTTCTCGGCATCTTCTTCAAACATCAGTCTCAAGTATCTCCAGATCATGTGGAACTATACTACCATGTGATAGGAAACTTTTCTGGGAAGAGTAGATCCAAAGAGAAAACTTTGCATCTTCTCTGATGCAAAGCAGAGAAGTTAGCGCTCCAAGGGCTGAGTCTCAGGAAGGTTCCGGTGAGGAGCTGTTTGTTGGCAATACCACCGGTGCCCTGGTGAGCAGTAAAATTGTTGGCCAGGCCTTGTGGACAGTTATCGAATTGCAGATGCCCAAGAGCTCGGACAAGGACCTTGGAGCAGGCCTGGCTTTCCACACCTTTCTCAGACAGATGTTTCCCAGTGGGTGGACGTGACCTCACAGTCAGTTTGACAATTTCTGGTAGTGGAAGGAAGTCAAAACAACAAAGAGCCTCCCTCGGCAAGCTGCTGCGTCGCCAAGTGTGCACGTGGCGAACGCTTTCTTCCTGTGTCCTATCCTGCTCTGACTCTAATTATCTCCAGTGACATCTGATTGACTCCAAATGACACAGTCTGTGTGTACCCCACGGGGGATGGGCCTCGAGGGAGGGATCAGCCCAGAACCATATCACATTTCATGAGAGGGACTTTCATGGCACTATCCAATTCCGTTCAGAAATACAAGTGCCTCTCTCTCTCTCTCTCTCTGTCTCTGTCTCTCTCTGTCTCTCTGTCTCTGTCTCTCTGTCTCTCTGTCTCTGTCTCTCTCTTTCTCTCTGTGTGTGTCTCTGTCTCTGTCTCTGTATCTCTCTGTTTCTCTCTGTGTGTCTCTGTCTCTCTCTCTCTGTCCCTCTCTCTCTCTCTGTCTCTGTTTCTCTCTGTGTGTCTCTGTCTCTGTCTCTCTCTCTGTCCCTCTCTCTCTCTGTCTCTGTCTCTGTTTCTCTCTGTGTCTCTGTCTCTGTCTCTCTCTGTCTCTCTCTCTCTCTCTCACTTCTTTTCTTTCACTAAAGCCTAAGTAACTAACAGTTGACTGGTTAAAGAGGGTAAGACACTTAGCAAGCATAGTTCGCTTGGGAAGTGACAGGAAATAGATCTTTGTTGTTGTTGGTGGTGGTGTTTTTTTTTTCCTCACCCAGAACCCCATCTGGATAATGGGCCAAACAGATGGATAAGGGAATGGGTGTTGAGCAATTATGTGCTTCTTTTCCAAGTCTTGTTTCCTTCGTATGCCGGTGAAGGACACCCCTTCTCTACTGCTAGCAATCTTTCCCTTCTCTGAATCTCTCCACCAATTACAGTATTCACCAAACAGCACAGCACAGATCTCACTCTTGGTTATCCCTTACGTTCCATACACCTAATGTTGTGTCTTCTCTGAGGCTGTTTGCAACCCAAAATGGATCAGACTTCTTTCTGTTCCCTCGTCTCCGGGGCGGGGCTTAGCTCCAGGTACTTATTGATCCTCTGAGCATTCTTCTCTCACGAAAGACAAATTTCAGTGCTTGGCAGATCATGGGCCACTTTGGCAGGAGAGCTTCAAGGGCAAGGTTTAAGGGCTGTTGTTGTTGTTGTTTTGTTTTGTTTTCTCATGTATTGGTGGTGAACTGGGCAGTGAATCCAAATTTAATATTCTTTAATCAGATGAACCCATTTTTAACCAGCTGGAGTCTGGCTGGGTTTTGTCTGTATGGGAGCCAACAAGGCCCAGCAACCCTGACTTCCTTTGAGTTCTGATGATGGTCTTTTTATTTTTACCCATCTCTGCCCTTTAAAGGGTCAGTCAGCTGCATCTCAGGGAGCCTTCCTCCTCCTTCCCCTGGGGAACTTTCCAGTCACTATTGTCTCCACCATCTTTTCCCTTAGGTGTTACAACTTCCCAGCCGGACTGTATGCATGGTGGCATGTGTGGGAGGAGTGTGTTTGAGCATGTGTGCCTGTACTTAGGTGTCCAATGTGTACACTTGCATCCATATGCACAGACTCATGTGTGTGTGTGTGTGTGCGTGTGTGTGTGCGTGTGTGTATATGTGTGCGCATGTGTGTGCATTTGTACCTGTGCTTAGGTATCTAATGTGTACACACATATCCATATACACAAACTCATGTGTGTGTGTATGTGTGTGCATGCATGTGTGTATATGTGTGTATGTTTGTGTGTGTATGTGTGATTGCATGTGTATGTTTTTTTGTGTGTATATGTATGTACATGTGTGTGCATTTGTGTGTTTGTGTGTGTATATATGTGCATGATTGGTTGTGCGTGTTTATACCCACGCTCAATTGCTGGTGAGGGATGACACCATGTCTGACTGGGGTTCAGCAAAATCATTTTCAATCCAGCAGTTTGCTTCTCATTGACACTGAGTTCGTCTGACCCATGATACAGTTATTTTCTTTTTAAAAGCATATTTGTCAGCTCACTGTCACTGTAACAAATTACTCAAGATGATTAACCTCCGAGTGAAAGGTTCTTTTGGCCTGGCGGTTTGGGGGTTCTAGTTGATGCTTAGGCAGATCCCCTGTTGCCTCTCAGTCGTTGGCGTAGAAGCCAGAGAGTGAAAGTAGAAGCATGTGACAGGGCAAACTGTGTATCTCACAGTCAGGAAGCCAGAGAGGTTGAAGAAGGGGCTGGGACCCCACAGTCTGCTTCTGTGGCATGCCTTCAAATGACTTGGCACTAGGCCCCCCATCCCAAAGATTTCACCACCTCCCAGTGGCTCCACTCCCTGGAAGGTCATTGGACTTTCAATAGTTTACCTCAGCATGCAATTTGAGGTGTGTGTGTGTGTGTGTGTGTGTGTGTGTGTGTGTGTGTGTTGCTATTTGCTATGCTTTACATCCAGCTAAGGGTCCAGGCCCAGATACAGATTGATTTGAGGATTTTTAGAACTTGCTAAGCAAATGCTAGTCTCCGAGTCCTCTAGTTCCAGCACTCTGGTTAAGAAAGATGTGTGTGTGTGGGGCGGGGGCTTTTGAGACCTTATATTCATGTTGTCAATCACTCCCACCTACCCTCCTGGATGCCCAGGAGAGGTGCATGCAGCACAAAGGAGGCCCAGCTGAGAAGTGCCTCCTAACGCGGTGTCCACAGGTAAGAGCCCCCCATCTCTTCTGTGTCTATTTAGGGCAGTAGTTCTCAACCTTCCTGACACTGTGATCCTTTAATACAGTTCCTCATGCTGTGGTGACCCCAACCATAAAATTATCTCGTTACTACTTCATAACTAGTTTTGCTACTGTTATGAATTAGAATGTAGATATCTGATATGGAAGATATCTGATATGTGACCCCTCTAAGGGTCACAACCCACAGGTTGAGAACTTAGGGGTTTCTTGGGTTAGGGATTTCTGGAGGAATGGATGCTACCATAGCAGTGTGCACCCCAATCTTCTCTCGGGGCTGCATTGGGTGAGTGTAGATCTGTTGTCTCTTCCTTTATAGAGTTGCCCCTCTTTCCTGGACTTGGCACAGCATCGAGGGACAGTCTAGAATGACTATCCAGATTCGTCGGGAAAGTGGGAGCCAGGCTTCCTGTGTCTGAAACACAGCATTGGATGTGGCTTTTTCTATTTTAGGGGTGTGATGTTGCTATTTTGTTTTAGAAAGACAATTTTTTTACTGCATTTTCACACTAAAATAGATAATAGTTTTAGGGCTGAATTCTGAAAAGTCAGATGCATGCAGTCTCTTTACTGTGTCGCTGGGGCTTCCGAGAGACGCCCCCCCCCCCATTTTCTTGGCAGCATGAAGATCACTGGAGTTGTGTACCTTCCTAACAGAACCAGGCAGGGCGCAGGGCAGTGCCACCCCCAAAGCCACACAAACACCCTGTGATTTAAGTAGGTGGCAATTAAGGTTATCTCTCCATCTTCGGTGGATGACGAAGTCAAGACAGGGACACGGCTGCTCTTGACCCATAAGTCCCCACAAGCCCCATCTACGGTGGTTTACCTCTTCTTCCCAGGCTTCTCCTTGTCACTTGGAGACAACGAAATCCTTAACCCAGGGTGAAAAAGACCAGCGGACTGAGAGCAAGCAGAAGCTTTCTTTTTACACATGTCTCAGGAAGTCATTAAGGAATTATTGAGCTGATTAATGTGGGTGGAAAATCTTTAAGTTTGGTCATTGTTTAGGCTGGCTAGTGTGATTGCATTGGGAACTGGCTTGAAGAAATTTCAGTAGTGTTCTTTCCAAGTATTCTTTTAGTTCTGGGGTGCTCAGATCAGGTGACCTCTAGGTTCAGCAATGACACCGGGTATGTGGTTGGGGTATCCACTGGTGAATGGTGAGCACTGGGTGGGGGAGGGTGATCAGGTCATATTTCCTTACCATGCTGTCTTCCTTTCCTGTGTTGTCCCCGATGGTGATGACCTAGGTGGATTGGAAACAAAAACAAGGGCCCAGGAGGGAGGCGGGGTGGGAAGGAGTGGGCAGGAAGTGTTTACTGGGCTTCCAGAGACTGGCTTAGGTACATCCTTATTCTGGCAGAGGCTGCAGGCTGTCTGCTGGGGAAGAGCCTCTCAGACAGCTAATGAGAGGTTCCTCTGTCTTGGCACTACCATTTCCCTCCCCAGAGGGTGGGGACAGGGAACCTGGTGGCCACAGGTTGACCTCTCACCATAGCCCAGTGCATGTGTCTGCGAGACTCGAGCACAACACAACACTTGCTCTGCTCTGCTGCCCAGAGAGCCTTCTTCTGAGAGCCACCCATTGTGATGTGGACTGAATCTTGGCCATCTTGCCTTTCCTTCTCCTGTGTCTTTTCTTAGAACTTGTCTTCCGGCTTCTCGTTTGCCTTTAGACACAAAGGAGGTTGAATGACTCATATGACATACTCTGTGTGAGTGTGTGCATGTCTGGTGTGCATGCATGTATGTGGTCTGTATGTATGTTCATGTGTGGAATGAGAGTAGTATGGGGTGGTATGTATGTGTATGTGGGGTATATGTGCGTGTATGTGTGGTGTGTATGTTTGTGTGTGTATGTGTGTGGTGTATGTGTGTGCATGTATGGTGTGTATGTGGGTGTGGGTGGTGTGTGGGTATGTGTGAGTGTAATGTGTATGTGTGTGGTCTGTGTGTGTTCGTGTGTGGGGTGAGTGTGGTATGATATGGTTGTGTGTGTGTGTGATGTGTATGCATGCATGTGTGCTTGAGCAGACGTGTGAGGTTAGAATACCACCAGCGTGGCTGATGGCTGTGCTTCCTTTCCAGAGTCCCTAGCTAGGTTTCCCTAAGGTCCCAACACTTGCACAAAATGCTTAGGGCATTGAAGATGGACCTGCAGCCATGTGTGTAGCTGCTCTAGCTTCCTGGGTGATTTGTAGTTCCTAGTTCTGAATGCACACCGTGGCCAGTGGGTGGGGTGAAGGAAGGCCACCCCCTCCTCAGCATTTCATCCTCCCAAGAGCTCTTGGTGATGTGATTACCCAGTTTGACAGCAGGGGAACCTGGGAGCAGGAGAAGCCGGTTTGTTTATGCCAGTAGAAGCAAGCAGAACTGGGCTAGCATCCAGAGACCTGGTACCTAACTCAGTGTTTCTTCTTCAGAAAGCTGGAGATCACAGTAAAAGTACCAACAGGGAAGAGAAAGCCGGGAGTGTCAGGCAGGAAAGAAGTCATGGGACTGGGGAGGGGTTCTGAGAGTATGAAGGAATGTTCAAGGGTCACTATGAGAAAGAAATGCAGGCATTTCCTAGCAATTGCAGATTTTATTACCCCAGCCTTATCTCTCTCAGTTGCCTTCCTAGTAGGTTGACCTTATTCTGGGCTTTGTGCTCGATCCTTCCCCAGCAAGTTTGCAGTCACCACCCGATGACTGTGCTTGGAACAGTTAAGTGGCAGCAGACAGCTTATTGGTGGGTGAGTTGAGTATTTGCCGTGTGCTCACATCACATAGAACCAATCTGTGGCCTCTGCAGAACAGGCTTTGTGTGGAGAAGGCCATCGTGGGGCTGTGAGGGTATCAGTCTGGGGAATAAGAATGGAAGTCTAAGAAAACAAGTGTCGCAACACCCCCAGCCCTCCAACCCCGATTCCCGTACTCCCTCCTGCCCCCATCCCACTCCCTCCCCACCTTGAACTGGAGCAGTATAGTGAACGAAAGGCCTGGAATGGTGTCTGCACTGTGACAGTCTCTTCAGCTCTTCCTTGCTAGGTGTTTAGGGTTTGGCTCTTTTGTATGGCGTGGTAACTGCGAGGTGGCGGTGGTAGTGTCCAAGCCTAAACCAGAGGGCTCTCTGGATAAGATGCAGTGCTCTTCCCTGGAAGGCAAGAGTCTTACAGCTCAGCACTGCTCTAGTTCCTTGCTGTCCGTGTTCAGGTGTGCTCCGGCTGTGTAGACCGCAAGAGGCCGCAAAACCCCCGATCTCTCAGGTAGACTTTTGAAGGCCTTGGTGCTTTAGAAAGATGGGGAGAAGATGTAGATGCTCACGATCCTGCACCCCACAGCAGCCTGCCTCGGGTGGCTCTGCAGATCATGCACTCTCCTTACCTTGTTTGACTGTGCCCAAGTGTCACAGCTGTCTGATGATGTGACTTGTCCATCTCTCTGTTCTGATGCTGCTCATCTAGGGGACCTGTCTACACTGCCTTAGAGGGAGGAGCCCTCTTAGAAAGACTCAGGGCTAGAAGAAGCAGGATTTTGTCACCTGGGCAGTCCAGGGGGCGGGGTCCTTGATTGGGTTGTATTGCAGGGAGTGTCCTCACCTTGGTTGGTGTTTTAAATGGCTTCTGTGCTTCATAGACTCATGAAGATGAATTGGACTTGGTCTGGTCATGAAGGTGACCTTATTTTGCCTTTGGGCTTCTAGCCTTCCTCTTTGGGGGTGTTTCTTAAAAACGCATGTTAAGTTATGAACACAAGACAGTACAGAATCCCATGGGAGAAGGGGAGGGGACTACGCACACAAGATTGGCATGGTCTCAGTGATTGCATTCCTACCTTTTCTGTTTTCCAATCCCTTTCTCTCTTTCCTATCTCATGTCAAATCACTCTTATCCCTTCCACTTGCTTGGCTCTCTCTGATCTGAACTGAGCTGAATGTTAGGCGTGACCCTGTGTGTGACCTTACAGAACAGGCAGTATGAGAAGTGGCAGCCAGCCAGGGCTGTTTCCAAGTCACAGGGCCAGGGAGACAGTCAGGCCTTGGCTTCTGGAAGCATCTGATCAATGAATCCAGGCCGGATTCCTGGTCGCCCTGACTCTTGACTCCCCCCCACCAGGGGTCCCCCCAGGTTGCATAGAGCCAGCACACCCTTTCCCATGGGCTTCGGGGCCCTGGCCCAGCTCCTCCCATTCCTGTCTCCGAGTCCAGGGTATCACGTTGACCAGAGGAGGCACAGTGACACAGCCCCAGCAGGGTGTGGTAAAGGAAGTGGTTTTTCCTAATGGTAAACAGGATAGTACAGCAACAATGGAAGTGGGGACACTTCGAGGTTTTCCACAAGGGGGACCCTCCGAAATCTGCATGGTCTGGTGGCAGCAAGTCCCAGGAGCTCAGCCCTGGAGGAAAAAGAAAGGTGTATGAGACTACCTATGGGACAGTCACTTTATTCACCCTTACGTCATATGTCCTTTGATTCTCATGGTCTGGGTTGTAGACCCTAGTTACTCATGAGGAACAAAGGCTTATGGACTTTAAGTAAGTCGCTCATGGTCATGTGGTAAAGAAGTAGGTTAACCAGGCTGCTGGGGGTATGTCTTGCTACAGAGGTTACCCTGTGGGTGTGTGTATGTCTGGACATCTGCCCCTGTCCTTTTGTTTCTCTCTGTGTCTCTGTGTCTGTCTCTGTCTGCCTCTCTCTGTTTGTCCCCAGCCTCTCCTCTCTCTCTCTCTCTCTCTCTCTATATATATATATATATATATATATATATACACACACACACAAATGTGAAAACAGATGTGTACACATGGATTCCATGCAGATGCTCATAGCAGTGCTAACAATATTTGAAGCTAATGAAATTCCCCTACCAGCAAGAATTTATTCATGCTTCCCTGAGTGTGTGGGAGCATTCTATGCTTGTTTCTTTGTTTAATTTTGTTTTTGAGACAGGGTCTCATTGCAGCCCAGGCTGACTTGATGAGGCTATGAAACTAGAGCTGGCCTGAACCCCAGTCTTCCTGCCTCCTCCTCCTAAGTGCTGGGGTTACAGATATGTGCCTGTGCTTGCCTTCTGTGACATTTGAACTTGAAGTGATTTCCACAGACATTTCTGTGTGGTTTTTCTGCCACATTTCCTTGGAGGATGGAAAGGGAGCACTGAAGTGCTTCCAGATTGGGGTGCGGAGCTCAAAAGGTGTACACCCAGAGTCTGACTGCTCCTTCCCGCTCCACAGTCCAGTCTGTCACCTTCAGTGACAATGCAGTGACCTCCTGATTGGTCTCTGTGCCTCCTTATGACCTTTTCCTGCTGCCTCAGCTGGCATCATTTCAGGTGAGTTATTTATGTGCTTGGGATCCTATGGTGTGTGTGCCTTCACTGAGGGAAACAAACAAAACCTTTACAATAGCCTCCAGGGCAGGGCCCATCCCCCAATCTTATGGTCATATTTTGTAGTTTTGTTTTCCAAAACAAAACTATTCTACTCAATTCTTGTTCTCGGCAGTCTCCTGCTTTTGTGGTAGCTTTCTCTATCTGGGATCACTCCTAATCTGACCCCTCCCTTCAAGGCTTTGAGCCAAAGACTCCACTGTTAGCCATGTCCTGAAAATTCTCCTTAAAACCACAGTGTTCTTTTCTCATTGTTGGGCCTCCTTCTCCTGTGCTTATCAAAGTCCAAGGCATCGTGTAATTCGTTTATTTACTGCTAGCAGGCCCACTCTGCAAAGATGGTAACCTCTCTCCTTCTGGTTCCTCAGTGTAACCAAAAGGATCTGGCACATAGCAGACATCAATCAGTCAGTATTTGATGAATGAGTACAATCATATAATCGGTTCGGGGGGGGGGTGTCTCAGCTCAAGCCCCAGGGTTTCAGCCCCATCGTTAGAGTAAAATTAAAGGTCAGCACTCGTTCCTCAGAAGGGCTGTCATGTGCTGGTGTGACACCAGGTCTGCCCATTATTCCCTGGAGAAAAGGAAGACTCAGAGAAGATAAATGACAGTGGTCATAGCCACGCAGTGATAGAGCTGGGTTTACTCTCAAATCTGGCCTCAGAGCCAATAATTATACTTCTGTGGAAACAAAAAGTACCACTAATGCGGGTGTTTGCCCTTTGCCACCCTGACAGCCGTGTGAAAGCCGAGTCTTGTCCCTCTGTCACGGTGTCATGAGAGCTGGCTCCCTAATCTGTTCTTTCTTTCCTGGGAGTTTTGTGGCAATTATGGTAGCATCTGTAGAGAAGTTCTCTTCTTAGTCACATTCTTGCCTTGGCCTAAGCCTCGACTTAAGCAATGGCAGAGTTTAAGTAGCCACCGGGGGTGGGGGGTGGGCATGGTTGCTGCTGAGCTCTGGAGCTTGTAGTTCTCTGTCTCCAGTCAGCCTCAGCTGGTGGCTCTCTGAGGGTAGTTTACAGAGGAGTGTGGTCAAAGCCAACTGGCTGCACTTCTCTACCAGTCTCCCTCCTGAATGAGCGCTCACCTGCTCATTTTAGAGAACATTGTCCAGCTCCATGAGGGCAGGGACAAAGGAGATGCGATGGAGTGTGAATTCATTCTTTTAACATGTGGAATTTTTGTTCTACTTGTGGGGATTAGCTATTTTATAGGAAATTATCATCCTGGCCCATGGTGAGATCATAAGATGACACTGTCGAGTGATATCATTACTGTTACTTTATGTGAGCACATTATACAATGTTTATAACAACGATCGAGTTGCCACACTACACAGCTCTCAGATCATAGCCTATTGTTAAATGCTGAGAGGTGATCGTTTTATGAATTGACCAATCAGGGACATAAGTCTGACCTAGGCGCTGTGTGCCTCAGCTGGTGGTGTCTAAGTGAAAGCCTCTGTATTCGTGTGTGTCGTCTTTAAGAACTAAGAAAAGCGACAACAGCACAGCCAACAGAAGATCGGTCTGTGTGGGGTGAGGGACACACACATGACCGCAGCAGACTGTGACAGGAAAATGTCAGATGTGAGTCCAGATGGCCCGGGGTTGGGATAGCTTGTATCCTGGAAGCAGACGGCCATTTTGTCATGTAAAGGAAGGTGAGCTCCCTCCACCATCCATTACCACCAATGGCTACTCTGAGGGCAATAACTAAAAGCGTGTGCACATTTACATACTTATAACCTACTGAGTCCTTTTGCCGTCACTACGTGTAACATGTTTCGCCTTTTAGAACACTAGGTTCCAAAGAAACTTGGGCTCTGTAGATTTCCAGAGTAACAGAGTTGACCCTCTGCCTCACGTGCTCCTTCAGGAGTAGCTCATATTCCTGCCTGTCTCAGGTGCTGAGGGGCCCAGAGCGTCTCCCCCTTCAGCCTCTGGTTCCTTGTGGAACTCTAGTTGAGTCTGCATATGAGGAATTGCATGTTAAAGAGAGTCGGTGCTGAAAGCACTCTCTCTTGGAGCTGGGCTTTTACTAACTGATTGAGCTTGGTAGATTTAAAATTTAGCTTTCCAGGATAATTAATTAGAGAGTGAGTTCCATGTATAACAGATGCCTGAAAGGAGAAGGTTCTGAGAAAAGACGATCTGTCAGAGCCCTACTCAAACTCTCCAGTTTTTTTTTCCATTCTTCTGGCATTTTCCATGAGGTCAGGGGTCAGGCACTGTTTGAAGCTATCTAAACTTCAGCATGTGCACTTCATGAATTCAGCCTTTTGACCCAGGAGGGAATGAAATGGCCATTTCCCACTGGACAGAGTGGGTGATCAGGAACATGCACATTAAGGAGTGAAGGAAGAATATTTTTTTATTTAAAAAAATTTAAATTTTATACATGAATACTGTATTTATATCTTTTCTATCCCTTAATCCTCACCTAACTCTTTCAATGTTCCTCTGAATTCCCTCTCAAATTCATAACTTATTCAATGGTGTGTGTGTGTGTGTGTGTGTATAATTTATATATGTACACATTTGAATACATATATCTGATTTGAAATATATATATATATATATATATATATATATATATCCAAAAATAGAACACACATTTGAACACATTCACATATGAACATACATATAACCTACTGAGCCTGTTTGGTGGTGTTGCTGGTATGTATGTAGATGTGTTTGGGGCTGGCCACTTGGGATAGGATATCCTATCAGGGAGCCTGTCTCTGGTGAAAAGACAGCTTTGACAGCTATTGGTTGCCTGTTGCTTTTCATTTAGGGGCAGAGCCTTGTGAAATTTCCACTCCCACACTGGCATATCAGCTGCCATTGTTATCATGAAGGTCTTATGTAACCATTGCCGAGATTTCATTGGTGCATCATCCCTGTCACATCCAGAGGACACTATCTCACAAGTAAGGGTTCTGGTCCTGTGGCTCTCACATTCTGTCTCCTGCATTTCCCCTGAGCCTTAGGTTGGAGGGGTTGCATTGTTGATGTGGCTAGACGCCCCACAGTTATTACTCTCTGTGTTTGAACCTGTGGTGGATCTCTGTAATGGTGTCCACCTGTTGTAAAAAGCTCTTTTGATGAGAGGAGAGAGCTACACTTGTCTGTGGGTATGGATAAATGTGAATGAGGTTAGGAATTCTACTAGTTTTTGAGGATGACAGTTGTAGGTTCTCCTCTAGGTTCCATGGACTACTAGGTTCATGGGTAGTTAGCTACTCTTGCAGCACCAGGCATGAATTCCCTCCTATTGCCTTAAGTCCCTCGGGAAGCTGTTTGTAACCCTCAAGATAAGAATGTCACTGCTGCATTCTTGATAGCATCTTTCTGGCCTTGTCATTGTTGCGGTGTGGAGGCTTCCCAGCTAGGGAGGACCGTTCCCTGCTTTTCTCCTTTGACAACTTGCACAGTACCTTCCAGTGCTAGGAGAGCTACTTCTTTAGGGTGTCTTCACAGACAGACAAACAGATCAAACAGGCTCTCATTCCCATCATCCAAGAAGCCTCTTTTTAAAGGGCTTCAGTCTTGAGCTCAGGGTTTGCTGTAGGTGGTCTCCTTGCAAACATTTTTGCTTTTTAATCAAGACCTGCCTGTGAGAAATATTAACTCGGATGATTTAATAAAGCCACACGCAAGGCTTTAATGACGGCACTTGGCTGCCTGATCTGCCCCTCAATTCTCTCATCTTATGCCGATTCTATTTAAAGAAGTCCATGTGTGATTGCAGAACTTGTGAGAAGCTTCTAGAGGAGGCCAACCCCAGGGTCTTTTGTGACAGATCACTTTTGAAACCAAAATTATCCAGGAAAAGTCTTAGTCTGCCGTGCCAACTTTCCTTCTAATTTGAATGTCCTCTGTATTAGTGTGAAAATTCTCCATGTATTATATAGAGTGAAAGAACCCTTGGAATAGCATGGTCCAGTGTGGGGAGAATTCAGGGTCCAAGAACTGGATGGGTACCAGGAACTGCTGGGGGCTGTGGGTTCTGTTTCCTCATCTAAGTACTAGGCACGAGGGTGCCCTTTGCTGTGAGCACATTCCACTCCAGTCCAAAACGAACAGGGAAAGAGAAGTGCAAATTCAGGAAACTGCTTGCCCAGGTGGGACAGACAGGAGTACAGCAGCAGAGAGGGACATGGTGGGGTCTCTAATGTTGCTTCTCGGGGTTCGGCTGGGTGCCCAGCTCCTTGGAATGCTTCCTGTTACGCTTTGTAACTCACATATGTTTTACAAATAGCCTTTTGTGTGAATCAGCTGTTTAATATTAAGCTATATTAAGGCATAGATGGTCGATCCTGATGGATCCAACAGTGACTCTTGCTTACCCATTTGACTAGTGTCAAGGCTCCTGGGTGAATATCTTAAGCTCTCAGAACCTTATTCCCCTGCTTACCTGGGAAATGGGATTGCCACACACCATTAGTAATTGAGCTGAGATCCAAAATATGTGTCACAGAGTGTAGTGCTGTGAGCACACCAACTCAACTGTCTTGAAAGAGAGAGGAAGTATTGAGCAAACCTCAGAGGACTGCCAGGTGTGAGGTGGGTGCCATTAGTACCTAGATTTCTTCCTGCTTATAATTAACTAAGCCCTGGAAGATGTATTTGAAGAATGTGCCAAGGAAGTATGTGGTTTCAAGGTTTCAGAGAAACCCAGAGAGCACTGGATAGTCCCCTTTGCTTACCTTGCTCTTCCTCCGTGCTGTCGCTGACAACAAATCCTGAGAGATGAATCTGACCTGCACAGGGATCCATCTGACAAGGGGTAGAACTGAGGCTAGAATACATGCCAGTCACCCGCTGGGGCCCTGCATGCTCAGTATGTCACCACCAGGTCATCACATACACCACGTAGTATGTTCCTTGTTTCCAGATAGAGAGTCCAAGTCCTAGAGTTGTTAGGTAACCCAGTCAACTAGTAAAGACTCAAGACTGGAGCCCGGGCTCATAGCAGAGCCCCGCAGGCCTCACCATGGCACTGTCCATTCTAAGGTAGCTCCACCTGCCCTTTCCTCATAGAGCTGTGGAAACTTAAGGAGAAAAGATGACAGCAACAGCCCAACAGAGATATCAGAGTAGAGGTGCTGGAGATGGGACCGATTTCAAACCCTCGGGCCTTAAGGTAGGCAGGCAAGTTTGTTCATTATATTGCTCAAATTGGATAGAGATCTCAAAGGTGGTTTGGACATAAATAGCAAGTTAGGATAGCCTTTAGGCTTCATCCTCATCACTGGAAACACTGGGGAAGAGCCAAGATGGGAGGGGTGTGTTGTGTAGTATTTTTCTGAAGCCCACATCTGGTGGGAAGACGGGCAGCTTTGGTTCTAAGACATTGGGAAGCTAGGAAGTGGGTTGTGAACAGTGGGACGTCATGAAGAATACATTTCTTCTATTTTATATTACTTTAGAGAGGCAGATCCTGCCGGTGCTCACCATGGAGTTTGCATAAATCTCTCCGTTTCCACTGGTCACATGAATGCTGTTTTTCAGATGCAGAAAGCTGAGACATGGTTCAGACTTTTAGAATGCTCTCATTGCTGGCTGTTCCTTCTTTGAGACAGAATCTCCACTTCCATTCCATGCCCCTTCTCCCCTGCTCCTTCTGTGTTCGGCATCTGACCCTGCCCACTGTCGAGGGACCATTGCTCTCCCTGGGCTTTCAGCATCAGCGCTGGTGCTGTCCTGATGGTGCAGCGCTTCAGGCTAACCTCTGTTCTACTGTCACGGGATAGAACTGCAGAAATTTCCTCCTCTCCCTGCTCCATTTCAGATGCTTGTTCCCCCTCTCAGTGACCCCTCTATTTGCATAATGGCAGGAAAACAATGCTGCCACCTAGTGGGAGCTCAAAATGTGACCTTTGACTCTCCTCCTGACCTCAGTGCATAGTTGTCATGGATACGCTGCGCACAGTGCTCTCTCCAGCATGCCTCCAGATGAGCTACCTCATGTGCACTTGACTGCACTTTAGAAGCAAGTCCAGAGTCGGTTGGCTTTTCCTTATCGGTTCCTCTCAGCAGTCTAGTGAGGGAAGGACCTGAGTTAGTTAATAATGATATAACCTACAATGTAAGTTAATTAATAATATAATCAATAATATGTGATTTTTGTTGAGTAGGATTATTTTTTTTTTTTTTGAGTAGGATTATTTTTAACTATCTCACTGTCATAAAAACTCAATCCACAGCCATCACTTAGCTTACCACAGCGTTTTTTTTCTTCTTGGACTCAAACCCAGGGCCATGCACCCACTAGGCAATGACTCCACCTCTGAGATGCAGCTCTAGCCCTTTGTTTCTGTGAGACAGTTTTTGGCATGTTACCCAAGCGGGCTTCCCAGTAGGCCCACCTGCCACCAGCTCCTGAATGCCGAGATCACAGGTATGCAGTGCCATGCCTGACGTACTATGGAGAGTTTTGAGCACATACAAATAGAACAGTACAAAAACGACATTTTCTTGGGCTTTAGCACTTACCAGTACATGGGTGATCCTGTTTTATCTCTGTTCCCTGTCACTGGTTCTCCCAAATGGATTATTTTCAATGAAGTTCCAAAACAGCCCACATTGTTTCTGTAAATATAGCTGGGTCTATCTCAAGAGATAAAGGGCATGTCCAAAAATAGCATAAGCCACAAAGGCATCTTCACACTTTGAAAAGCACAGATTCCTTTGTATCATCGGTCTTTAATCTGTTCAGACTTTCCCAGCTGCCTGATACACTGTTATCATCTGATGCTATTTGGTGTTGATGATGACTCTTCATATTGGATTTGGTTACTGCTCTCCATCTCATTTTGCCCGCACATTTCTTCTTCATTTGTTTCTCCTTGTTTTTTATTCTTTCTTTTGTCGAAGAAGCGAGTCATTTGTAAGGTTTCTTACACCTTTAATTCTGCTGATCACATGCTCACAGTGTCTTTGAACCTATTTCTCTATCCCTGTATATCTTACACAGCAATGGTTACTGCCAGGCCCTTGCACCAGTCAGACTTGATGTCTTGACCAAAAAAAGGCTGGGACTCCTTGAGTCAGGCCAAGTAGTGACTTGGGACAGGATGGTTGTTGGCTCTTGGACAGAAAGTGATAACTCATGTTTCCAATTTGATTTGTCTTTCTAGGCACAGGTAGAAAACAAAAGAGTCATGCTCAATCCCCAGATGGTTGGTGGCAGGGCTGAGCTGACATCTGATCCCCTTGGGATGCTCCCCATAGGTCTCATCCTCCTCTCACAGTGGTGTGTCCTTGCTTGCTTCCTTGAAGTTGTATGTCTCCTCTTAAGCCCATTTGGCCACGGACACTGCTCACCACTAGCCCATATGTAACTTCTGCACAAACGTGATAATAAAACAACGAAGACTTGATCACCTTGTTAACATCTCAGCTCAGGTGAACGCATGAATTTCCTTGGTCTTTCAGGAATATTAAACTTGGATCTTCCTCATCACTTTCCTGGGGTCATTGGAGGCTGGGGTGCTACAAAGTGGGGATATTTTTATTATTATTATTAGAAATGTTAACTCATTGTTGGAAAGAGTCACAGGTGATGGCCCAGAGCAGGACTTGGCCATCCCTTCCCTCAGATCCCTTTGCTTAAAAACAGTGTTCTAAACCCTAGATAAATGATATCTTTTCTCTGAATCAATAGTGAATAGAGATGAGACTGGAAGGAGTCTTTGGTTATCTCTTCTTACATCCCATATGAGGAACCCACAGAGGTAAGGACACAACGAAGACTGGGTATCTTCATATAGCAGCCGATGGGGTGGGCGATATTTTTCTCCTTAAATTTGCCTTCTATAGTCCCTTAAACTGAACTATGTACAGGAGGGATAATTTCTTGACTCATCTACTAAAGCTTCACCAAGCCTCCTCTTGTCCTCTCATCTAAATTCTCTGACACTAGCCCATGGAGAAGTCACAGGTTTAGCTGGCCACTTTCTGGAATGTACATTGATTTGGGGGACCATATGTAGGGGCTTTCTTAGAGGCAGTGAAATATAAGGAAACCGACTATAGATAGACTTGGGTTCAGAGTCTGAGTCCAACCTGGTAGGGACTTGGTTACGCTGGGGATTGTGAGCCTCTGTTTCTTTATCTTGTAAATGGGCTGACAGTCCCTATCCCAGTACAGCTTCGTTATTCTCAACGGTGCTACTCTAGCCTGTGGCATGCATGGCATGTTTAATCAATGGTGGCCATTGTGGCTGTGGAAAGACAGAGTTGAATCTAGTCTCATGGAAGAGGGGATGAGTGAGATTTGGGATAGAGGGCCAGTGTTTGCAGGATAATGCATGCTTTTGTTTGGCCCTTAGAACTGGGGGAGATGGTTGTTTTCCATGAAGTATTGGCTTTTCTTTTTCAGAAGCTATAAACAGCATTGAGATGATGAAGTCTCTGTCACATAATCCTTTGAGTGTGTTTATGGTTGATTGTGTAATGCATACATATATATGTACATATGTGTATGCATGTATGCACACATGCACTTGTGCAAATAGCAAAGGGGAAGGAACACTGAAAACCCCTACCCACCAGCTGGTTTCTGGCAAACCTTCACCTAGCCAGTTTCCTCCTGTCTGAGTCCAGAGAGCCAAGTGGGTCCCCAAGAGTCCATGAGAAGCACCCCTCAGGTCACCTGCGCAGGCACCTCCTCTGCATTATTTCATTTCTTTTTGTCTTGGTGAATTTTGCTCTTCTGGTTTCAAGAAATTCAATTTATTTTCATGCGCCTTCTCCATCCGAATCGGATTACAACTATAAATAGCGCGTTGTTGGCCCATTGGGCACTGAGCTCGCAGGCCAGTGCTTGGCAGTCCTGGTCTCCTCTACCCCACCCTAACCAGGCTGGGGCTGTTTGTTTGTTTTCAGTGGAAGCCCTGAGAGCTGGAACGACTTCCACCTCCTTTACACACAGCCATGTCAGAACCCTCTTTGTTTTCTGGTGGCAAAGGACAAATGCTCGAGGTTTTCATTAGCATGGTTAAGAATGCCAATTTCCTTGGAGGCATAGTCTTGAGTTGCTGCCCTATGGTTGGCCTTTTAATGTAAAAGAACAGCATTTGTGACATTATACACACACACATGCACACATACACTCACACAATGGCATACACACTCATATATACATACTTACACACACACAATCACATACACACTCATATATACACACTCACACCCATACAGTACATATGTACTCACACACTCACACACACCCACCCACACACACACACACACACACACTCACACACATATATACTCTCTCACATGCATATCCAATCATACGCACTCACAGACAAGCGTGCACACCCACATACACCCTCCCTCCCAAGGCTGCGACACATTCCTTTACTATCAATTCTGTTTCTAGGAACAGAAGGGCATGGCTGGGTGGGGCTCTTTGGGAAACAGGCTGAGAAATATGGCTTTCTTTGCTGTGCTTTGCTTGACTGTGACCTCGTGTGGAATCGACATCTCTCTATGCTTTAGACTGCGTTAGTCATTTCTGAGTGCAAGGGTTTTTGTTTGTTTCCTTTTGTTTGTTCATTTGTTTTTAATGCTACCTCCAGCTATGAAAGTACAATAGCCAGAATGGAATTTAGGCTTCACGCAAGCCAGGATGGTTTGCTTGGTTGTCTGGATGTGAGGGTACTCAATACTCACTCTTTCCCCCTGGTCATGTTTCTCTCAGTGTGGCTGATGACATTAGTGTTTGTCAGGAGTAGGGTCATGCAGATCTCCTACCCCAGACTCCCTGGGGCTCCGTTTTTAGGCTGAACCTAGGAATCTGAGAACAGAGTTTTCAGCATGGATCTGCAAAGAAAAAGCCTTCCTGTAACATGAAGGCTCAGCCCTCCCGAGGCTCAGGCAGGGGAATAGCTATAAGGCTGAAATAAGTTCAGGCTACAGAGTGAGACCTGTAACAAAAACACCAAGCCGAAGAAGAAACAGAAAAACACATGGAAGTCACTACTGGTCCTGTATTTGTTTCTATTTGAGCTTCAGGCTGTGACTCTGAACTGTGTTGGGATCCAAGCAGGAAGCAGTTTTCATTTTCTTTTAGTCAAATATATATTCACAACTATGATCCTGCTCTCAGTATCTGTCATCTGCATCAGAATAACGTTTTGCTTGCTCTCAAGGGTCCCAGGATCTACTTGAGGAGGAGATAGATTAAAAGAAAAGAAACATCACAAAGTAAGGAGTTCCGTGTGCAAACATGACGTGTAAACTTGGTTTAGAGTGTTAGGCAGGGTTCTGCACTGAGGGTCCAGGAGAGAGAAGTGGCATGACTTGAAGTAGACCCGGAGAGCAAGCTCTGTGGAGGACCATGGTCCAGTGAGGAGCGCAGACAGACTAAGTAAGGGGGGGGGGGTCAGGCAGGTTGCAAAGGACTATTACTCTAGATTTCCTTTGGAGGAGATTAAATGATAATCAGATTAATTGGGATTTCAAAGAGAGGAAAACTGGTAAATCTGCACCCCATTGGAATTTTCCATCCAAATCCAGCTTCCCAATGTGAAAGACCATCTGATGGATTGAATGAGTGGGAATGACCCCGCCCTGCGCAGGCTCATATGTTTGCATATTTGGTCCCCCGTTGGTAGAAGTGTTGGTAGAAGTGTTTGGGGAGGATTAGTAGGCATGACCTTGTTGGAGAAGGTGTGTCACTGGGGATGGGGTTTGAAGTTTTCAGACTCTCAGCATTCCCAGTCTGTGTTTCTTGATGCCTCCTGCTGACAGATGAAGAAGTGGGCGCTTAGCTTTTGCTGTTCCTGTGCCTTTGCACAGTCAACGTGGACTCCTACCCTTTGAAACCATAAGGCCAATTAAGTGCTTTCCTTTATAAGTTGCCTTGGTCATGGTGTTTCATCACTGCAATAGAACGGTAACTAAGACAGATAGGGCCTCTGTATGATGTAGTGCTGATTTGCCTGAAACTTGATTTGTAGACCCAGCTGGCCTCAAACTCACAGAGATCCACTTGCCTCTGCTTCGAGCTGGGACTAAAAACATGCCACCATGCTGGCTACTTAGAAATAATACCTTCCCATTGTAAAATTTCAAATACCAAAGTATTGCATGATCAGAATTTTGATTTAGCAATGGAAAAAAAAAGCCTTCTGTGACCCAAATATGAAGTTCAAGAGCAGACCAAACCTAATGGATGTGGCTAGAAATCAAAGCAATCAAAGAATCCATTGCTCTTCTCTGGGAGACAATGTGTATGTACATAGGAAGGGACCCTGGAGACCGTCTGAGATAGTGATACTGCTCCTGGGTTACTGTTTGCTGGAGTGTGGCTTACATAGGTGCAAGCATTTGCTACACTCAAAGAACTGTGTGTTTGGGTTTGGAGTATTTTACTACCTAAGACTATACCTCAAAAGTGAGGTTCTCTCTCCCTCCATTTCTTCTGTTTTCTTTCAATCTTCTAATATCAGGGAGAAACACTCAATTTGGGGCTCCAGTACCATTAACCTTTACTACTCACTAATCTCCCTTTTTAAACAAAAGCAGACAGCCTCATAATAATATTGTTTTGATTTTATTGAGCAAAATATTTATGGCTAGTAATACTAGTTTTCCCAAGTAGTAATATATTTCTTTTAAAATTAACACTACGTAGACAAGCATGGAGGTGCACAACCTTTCATCCCAAGACTCAAGGCACAGGCAGAGGCAGAGAGCAGAGAGGCAGAGAGACAGAGAGCAGAGAGGCAGAGAGGCAGAGAGGCAGAGAGGCAGAGAGGCAGAGGCAGGTGGATCTCTATGATTCAAAGTCAGCCTGGTCTATGTAGTGAGTTCTAGGTCTAGCTAAAGCTTCATTTGTGAGACCTTATCTCAAAAGCCTAAAACAACAACAAAAATTAACGCTATCTAAGAAAAAGCTGTAAGCTGTAAGTGTATGCTGGCCGAGCTTTGAGAAAAACTGGTAGGGTGGGAAACACTTGTGGGGTGTGTGTGACTGACAGGGGTGGGTTTTACAGGGAAACAAAAAGCAAGACTAATACTGACGTTTAAAATTGTTTGGCCATTATGTGTAGTTCTTAGTCTGACTTCCCAAACTAATGAAGATGATTGCTCTCAGAGTCAGGGCATTAAGTGATAGGACCAGGGCCAGAGATCTGTGGTGGGGAGATGGGGAGATCTGCGGAGGCCTGGAGAGCAATCAGTCCATCCCCGGAAGTGCAGCAGATGTGTGGTTCCTCCAGGAAGCCACGCTCTGACCTCTGCTTTCCACACAGCAATGGACTGCTGAAAGGCAGTGCCTGGTGCCTGCTGGGCTGAGGCAGAGACAAAGGATTTGGAGGCCGCCTTCATTACTCTCCCTTACCCACCAGCAGGGACCCAATACCTTCTAGGGATCTACTGGCAGCTGGAAATGACCAAGCCTCCTTGCATCTCTTGAGGAATGACTAGATATCTCCTGGTTCCCAGGCACCTGTACCTTGCACAGACACATTCAGAGATCTTTACATGGAGTTAGCAATGTCATGGGAACCTCGACTGCAGTCTTCTGGTGTTTTCTATATGTCCTGTGCTCCCCCCTTGCCTTCTGGGTTCCTGTGCGTGGTGCTGTGTTCTCCAGCATTTCCTGTTATGCCCAGGAGAACGTGTCCCCAGACTCCAGGGGGAGTTACAGTAATGAGACAGTTCAAGCGGCAGTTGCTATTTAGCAGCCTCCTCCACGGGGTTCCAAGAAAACTGTGACATCAGTGAAGTTTATATTCCCTACCCCAGCTTCCGTTTCTGGGCCCGCCCACTCCTTTTTGGGTGTCTGCTTTCAGCCATTTTATCTTTAGGTTCCATCTGCACCCTGCCTAACTCACTGCAACCAGACAAGCAGACCTGGTGCCTCCGGGTTCCATTTCGGAGGTGTGGGGACAGGCGTCAGCTCTGAGGTTCGGTTGGGAGAGGGGTTTTTCTGTGTGTGAAGAGAGAGAGCAAGGTGATGGGTGTCTAAGTGTGTTATGATATAGCAGCAGCAAACCTTCCTGGGGTTCACTGGAGAGTATATCTGCTGGACACTTGATCCTCTCAACAACCTATATAGGAGCCACTATGTTTAATTAATTGTAATTTAGTTAGATAGCTAGCCAGTGAGTTTACAGAACTGAATGTTGAAGATCGGACCTTGTGCATACTTGGCAAATACTTTGTCCTTGAACTATAGTTGCAACCCAAGGTAGCCACTGTCAGTAGTCCCATTTTACAGATGGGGAGACTGTTTGCACAGTATAGCTTGTGTAAAATCACACAGAACTAGTAGAGCCTGGTTCCAAAGCCTACTGTGTGCTATGAAGCTAGTATTTCTCAAACTTGCACAGTGAGTCACTGGAGGCTTTGGTTAAAGTCCAGATTTCCAACTGAGTGGAGCAGCTCACACTATAATCCCAGACTCAGGAGACTGAGTTAGGAGGAGGAAGGGGAGCTGCTAACCCTTCCCCTCCCCTCCCCCAAAGTCCAGATTCCACAGGTGAACCACCTGACTGGATGACCCATAGGTTTGGAAACTGCACAGAGCGTAGAGAGCAGGGGACAATTTTCTGCTGGCAACTGTAGGAACAGCCACACTAGGCCGTATAAAAGTGAAGTACTGTGCCCCAAGCTGGGAGAAGCCAGACTTCTATTAAGGCTCTGCTGGGGAACACTGAGCTTCTGCTATGAGCTCATGAGCCTGGACCACAGCCCAGGTTTCAGAACTTAGCCTAATGCAGTTCTGGGCACACTTGGTAATTGCACCTAGTCTGGTGCTGGGATGGACTCAGAGAGCAAAAAGAGTGACCAGGAGAATTAAAGGGTAGTGAGAGGCAGAGAGGGAAAGAGAACAAGAGCAGAGGACAGCCAGGGACTCTAGGCCAGGCGTGAGCGCTGGGCAAGGTTGGCCGAATAGTGGACCGGGGCCTGTCGGGCCTGAGAGGAAGCTGACCATGAGCTGTAGGCCAAGTGGTCTCCTACTTAGGGGTTTCGTGGATTTACAGGAGGGGCAGTAACAAGATAGATACACACGAGCGCATTCTTCAGCCTCAGATGGGCTGCGCAGTTGAATGAGGGATATGGAGGGAGTAACCAGAATGTCTCAGCATTGCAGTGCTCAGACCTGGTCGGAGGAGGAGGATGTGCGACACGGAAGGAAATCTTCAGGATGTGCAGGAAACGCACACACGTGGTCCTGCCTCTGATTTGGAATCTCAAATTCACTACTAGGGTCAGCGGTATTTTTAGCTTTGTTATCAGGGCACAGAGTAGGTTTTCAAGGGTTGTAGGATGTATCTATTCAAGTATTCTATGTGACCCAATGTCTGCTCGCTGTAACATTTTTGTTCCACCAAAATACAATGAGAGGAAGTGGGGCTGCCGGAAATGACTGCTCTATCAGGGCCTCTGCCATGGCCCTGGGCCCCCCAGGATTACCCGGGTCCTGACCATCGTGAACACCCTGGAGGAACCCTCTGCTCTTTCTGCTTGCTTTTGTCTTGTGCAGACGTGCTGGGGGACTGTTGAGAGACACACGAAACTTTTGGAAATTGATTGTCACAGTAGCCCAGTGCCTTCTACAGACATTTTAAGATGATGCCTCTCTGGCCAAGCAGCTGGCAGCATGACCTCATAGTCCTGATGGTGGTGTTGGGGGCCGAATGGAGAATGTGGTGCCGTAGCTCTCAAGAGACTTGAGGCCCGGGACCTCAAGAAAAGGCCTGAGGCCAGTGCATCCTTTGCAAAGGAAACAGAGCAGGTGCTCATCCAAGCCTGCTGACTCCCACACACAGCCTCTCCGCTCACTTTGGTGGCAAAGGAAAGGCCTAGAGTGGCAGTTTCCGATGGACTTGTAGACGCACCTGACAGGTCCTGAGACCTGAGAAGAGCCACTTGCCTTCTGCTTCCTCCAACACAGCCCCTAACTCCATGTTTTAGATCCCAGGCTGTCTAGAAAGTGGTCCTGCCAGAGTGGAGGTCCCTGGCTTGCAGCGGGTGGTGGGCTACAGCCTGAGGCAGTGGGCAGGCTCCGCCCTAGCTTTGGGTAACGGGATCAGCGTCTCTCTTCTCATATCCTCTGTCCTCTTTCCTTGAGGCATGGGGTTGTTCGATTGATCTGGCATACAGAACTTAGTGAGCCTGACTTGATGCCTGCAGAATTAGAACATGAGAGATGACCTGACCCCGGAGTCCTAAGTGGCTTTCCTTATAAGTGGCTGTTTCCAAATATGGTCTTAATGTCCTCAGTCTGCCTCACTGCTAACTCTCGCTCTCGGAGCTTGAGACCTGGCACTGGATGAGAGTTCTGCTCAAGCGTGTATAGCCTATGAGGCCTTTCTATCATTTGTCAGGTTCTGAGGCTGGGTCCATGGGGGTTGGTGATTGGGGTCTGTAAGAGGCCTTGTGCCCATGGGTACTTTGCTGAAACACAGTGCTCAATGAATATTAAGTTATTATCATAATTACTGGCCATGTCTCATCATTATACTAAACATAAGGCAGTCTGCTCCTCCGTCATTTTACACCTTCTCTGGGGCGGAACACATAAGGGACTACAAAGATGTCCATCGCCAAGATGCTTACTTCGGCCACTTATCAACTGTGCAACTTTGGGGGGGGGGTGATTCACTCAACCTCTCTGAGCTTGGTTTTCTGTTCTGGTTAAATGAGGAATAAGAATTGCTTCTTGTTGTTGCTGTTGTTCAATCCACACTTGTTTTTAAGATTACATGAGATAATGCTTTTATAAACACACATGTCCTGCCATAATCACTGATAAAAGGCAGGGAGTAGAATTTCTCCCCTTTCTGTCCTTTTGGATAGATTTAAGCAGGGCACTGAAGAGGCAGCCAGTGAGTCACATGACCTTGCAAGCTCTTCGCTGTGAGTGGCCCTCCCTTTCGCTGCATTGGGTGACTGGTGCAAATGCATGCCTCTAGGGCTGTGGAGCTAAGACCCTTCCTTGCTGCCTTGCCTTCTCCTCCACTGTGCTCTGGTTAGATATCCCAGGGTGTGGGAAACAGACTAAGGGAGGGGAGGAGGAGGAGGGGCTGAAGCTCTGCTAGCCTTGCCTCAACTCCATCCTTGCAAAACCTGAGAGCTGGCCTGGGGTCTAGGTGATCATGTTTTCTTGATGCAAGAATTCCTAAATAACAGAAGCTTTGGCCCAGTTCCAACAATGCTGGCGTCACAAAGCAACTCCACATCCTCATCCTCATTTCTCACCTTTACCTCCGTGTATGCTGGTGGAAGGCTGTGAGCCGGTTCCTGGTTCCACCGCCACCATCACAGCCGAAGCCAAGCACTCTGCTTGAATTGATGCCACCAGCAGCATCAGCAACAGCAGTGACTGTTTGCATTTCCCAGCTGATGTATTTGGAGCCAGGACCTGCACTCTGCTGGAACCTGAGCCGGTCAGTCATCAAGGACAAGAGCAAGGCCTTGTGCTAACTGGTTAGTGGTCTGATTAGAACTCCAAGCCAGGAGGCTTAAAAGTCCTGAGTGTTGAGGTTGTTTTTATGGCCTGTTTCAGATATTGGTTCTGGGCTATTGAAACACTGGCAGGAACGAATGTAAATCCACAGCAGGCCCAGATTCCGGCTGTCCTGAGAGCTCCTCTCTTATTGCTGTGCAGGGCAGCTGAGACGCAGAGAGACACAGCTGTTTCAACTTTCTGCAAATGGAATTGGCGAACAGTCGATGTAGAGCGCTTCCTCAAGAGCGTGGCATCATTGATTTATGAATCATGACCCTTTTAAACTCTCTGCTTGCTTTCTTAGATATCGACGTTTTAAAAAGCAATTTCTCATGTGGGTCCCTTTCAAACACACACACACAGAGAGAGAGAGAGAGAGAGAGAAGGAGGGGGACAGAGAGAGAGACAGAGAGAGAGAGGGAGGGAGGGAGGGAGAGAGGGAAGGAGGGAGGGAGGGAGAGAGGGAAGGAGGGAGGGAGGGAGGGAGGGAGAGAGAGAGAGAGAGAGAGAGAGAGAGAGAGAGAGAGAGAGAGAGAGAGAGAGAGAGAGAGAGAGAGAGAGAGTGAGTTTAACTCTTCTTCCAGAACAAATGGGCGGGAGCACTCTGGGCTGGCATTTCCTCTGAATAATGAATTATGCAGGGAGTGATTTCTGTGTTTGGAAATGGCAAGTGCATTGCCGAGACCTAGCGGAAGGAGTTGCATTGTGGGCTTGGTTTCTTATCTTCTGGGGAGGGGCTTGCCAGCTGGAATGAAGTAAGGTGTATGCTCCTTCACAAGCTTTATTCCAGGGTAATTTTCAGCGCATATCTTTTCTATGACCCAAGGTACCTAGGCAAGAAACTGCACATTGCCGTCACTGGGAATCTCTAGAAGAACAAGATTCTCGCCTGACAACCTGCTCCCTAAAGGGAGACCAGGGGTGGTCTCTGATCACTCACTGTCTTTTCCTTTCCCTTCCCCATTCACTCTCACTGTCAGACTGTGACAATACTATCCCCTCTCCAGGTCTAATTATTTGAAATGTTATCCATAACTCTAGCCACCCTTTATTGGTCATCTATGCTATGCTGTGGAGGAAAGGCTTATTACCCTCTTCCCCTGTTCCCTCCCTGATTCTGACTCTCTTTCTCTTTCTTCCTCCCCGTCCCCTTCTCTCACCCTTTCCTCCTCTCCTCTATTTTCCCAACTTCAAAAGAGAGAGAAGTTTAAGACTCAGTTGTTGACTTGTTGTTTCTAAGCTCTTTCCTTGAATCTCTGCCTGCTTGGCCTTGTACCTCAGTCAAAGAGCCCGTGTGTGTCTCTTTGAGGGGGCCAACACCTGTCTTCAGGATCCTCTTCTGTGAATTCCTGACATCTCATCTGATGAACTCATCTGGTCCTGTCTAGTGGGCTCTGGTCTTTCTTAGGCACAGTGTGTTCGCTGCCAGGGAGCACATCCTTCCCGTGGAGTTCTGCTCTCCAGGCATCTTGGCCCACACTCACGGCTGGACCACTATCCCATTCCATGTTCCTTGTGCCGTCCTCCTCCACTTCCACCCGCTGCTCACCCTTAGGTCTTAAATTATCAACAGTGTGCCCTGCCCATTGCTTGCTGCATGCCCATGTTGGCTTCTCTCCCTGGCCCAGACATTGTATAGTCAGTTACTTTATAGCACACAGCCTATAACACACAGTCTGGCTCTCTGGGCTCTGTGTCCTTCCTTAGGGGCCTCTGTCCCTTTTCTTCTCATTCTCTGCTGGTCCTTTCCCAGGTGTCTAGGAACGGAGTGGTCTGTACGGATCTCTGCTGCTTGTGAGGCACAGCAAGGCTTTTCCAACCTCAGGCATATGGGACAGTTGAGACTAGAAGAGCAGGTACTGCTCACGCTCCGCCCCACTCCCTGTAGGCCCACCCGTGCCTAGGTAACAGCACTGACTCTGCTGCCTTAGCCTATGCTGTCAGTGCACAGTATCCCCCCCCTGCCCTGCTTGCTTGGGTCCCCAGCCAGTGCCAGCTCCCGACTTCTTGTCCTCCTCTATGCTAACAAAATGGCAGTGGTCATCTTTAGAGATGGGCTCACTGAGTCTCGGCTTACAGACAGTAAAACTGAGACCAGAAAAGTTGAGCTAATTTACCTGGAATTGCATTGCCTAAGTCAAGAGAAAACAGTTCTGTATTAAGACCTTCGAGCTTGATGATCATGTCAGTTTGGTAATAGTAACAAAATGAGAGGAGCCATGGTAGACCCAGTGACCCAGTGCCACACATACCATGCACTGAGGCTTCCTGACCTAACAGGGAGCATCAACTCGGGGTTCATCATATCTCATAAAAGTAAAAACAACCTTTATCCTCTGGTTAGCTGCAGCAAACTGAGGCATAGGGAGATTGTGTTGTCTACTAATTTCTCCCCTCTGGAGATGAACCCTGACGTTTTGTTAGCATAGAGAAAGACAAGAAGTCAGGAGATGAAGGCTTGCTCTGGTCTATATTTTACCCACACTCCTGTGAGGCATGCACCTTTGCAGGGTGCACGCTGTGATGAATGTGACGCACTACTCCCCTGGGTAGGGAGGGCAGACTTCACGAGTGTGCTTTTTCTGTCACCTGTGCCTGTGAAGCACACACTGGTCCAGTGAGGTCACTCGTAACCTCAGCACACAGTGGGAAACACTATTCCACCTTGTGAGGCTGGGAACAACATAAAGTAACTGTAGAATTTTTATCTTAAAAAGGAGGAATTTGCACATAGAGATCATATAATATGAGCTAGGTTTTACTATGTCTATTTTATTTATGCTCCTAAAAACTGTCACCTGCTTCGTAAGTAGCAGAGTTATCATTTGAACTGAGAAACCAGACTCTTGCCACTGAAACTCAGCCTTCTGCCATGCCTTCACCCATGTCTCCCGCACTTGTGGCATCCGTGAAGAGGCTATACTGTCTGTCCAAATGCCAAAAGATTGCAAGTGAGAGAAATGGAGGAGTAAAACATGTTCGGGCCTCTTTGCCTGACAATCATACCTTTAGAAAGATGCAATAAAAAGTGTGTGAAACTGGGACTTTTGTGATTGGGAGCTAGCAAAATATTAAAGTCTAGTTGTGCATTTGATGGGAATGTTTTTCCTCCTAATTTTTATTTGTTCTAATTGTTTAAGTCTTGGTTTTATTAAGTCAAAAATTTGTGATATTATTTTAAATTATGTGTAAGTCAGGCTCAGTAGAAGTCTCTCTTCTTTCCTGTGTGTTTTCTGTGGTGTGTGTGTGTGTGTGTATGTGTATTTGTGTATATGTTTACTGTGTATTTTTACATATGTGTATGTATGTGTGTATGTGTATGTATGTATATGTGTATGTGCATGTGTATATATGTATGTGTGTGTACATACATGTGTGTGTGCATGTATGTTACTGTGCAGTTGCAGAGGTGGGAATAGGCTAGGGTACCTTATTTCCAATGCAGAGTCCCTGTCAGGTAACCAACAGTTAAGTCCAGAGAGAGAGGAGTTAAGAACCAACAGTCCAATCAGCCTTCTCACCAGCCACTGTGAACCTGATGACAAGGTTGTTGCATCGCCCCCTGAGGGTACCCAGATAGGAAGGGGGCTAGTGGCTGGTGCAGACGTGCGTGTGTGTGTGTGTGTGTGTGTGTGTGTGTGTGTGTGTGTAAGGGAAGAGGAAGGGAGGGGAAGCAGGCCCACTGGGGATGGAGCACAATCACCCGGCGCGTGCCTGGTGTCAGACAAGCAAGCACTCTGCAGCTGAACTACACTGCTCACGCAGTTTTTTAGTTCTTTAAAAATGTAAGCATTTTTATTCATTACCGATTTTCTCTTTCCTGATTCTCAGTTCCTTTTTGTTGATTGGTCTTCGTTTTTGAGGCAAGGCCTCAGTGTACAGTCCAGGGTGGCCTTGAACTTGTGGCTGTTCTTCCTTACCTCCTAATAGCTTGGGGGTACAGTGATGAACCTCTACACTATGCCCTAATTTCATCGTTCTTTTCTGAACTCTTGTCAAGATTTAACTTGCATTCATTATCAGTGATCTAGAGAATTACTTTATGAAATGTAGTTATATTTAAATCACATAAAGTATACTTTAAGGCTAGAGAGATGGCTAAGTGGTTAAGAGCTCTTTGAGAGGAATCATGTTTTTTTCCCCCAGTACCCATACTAGGTGACTCGCACTGTGTGTAATTCTAGCTCCACAGGGATCCACCTCCTCTAATCTCTCTCTTCAGTCACCTACACATACATGCACACACATGTAAATACACTTGTGCACACACATGCATATACATGTGCATACACTTGCACACATGTGCATACACTTGCACACAAACATGTATACACATGTGCATACACTTGCACACATGATTAATAAGCTGTGTCTGTTATGAGCAGGCTGCAGATCAGTAAGACTGTTGTAAGCCTTTAGTACTTGAGTGTTCATACTTCTGTCCACAGAGCAGGGAAACCTAAGGGAGAACAGGTTATGTGGGTCATCACCTTCAAAGTGGCCAAGCTGAGTAATATTTCCCTGTAATTATCCAGGCTGTGGAGCACAGAAGAGATGAAAATGTAGTTGCTGGGGTTGGGTGGGATGGGTCCGGATGATACAGGAGCACCAGGCTGCCTAGAACTGGGCAGTGTGATGAGGCAGACCCCAGAGCAGCGCTCTGTACTCTGGAGAGCCAGGGTGTTTCCAAGGAACAGAGCCAGAGCGCTCAGATGGAAGGTCTAAGGGTCCAGGGATCGAAGGCTGGCACTCGGTGCCCAAGTAGAGAAAGAACTTCCTAAACATCCTAAAGTCGAGACTCTGACTCCAGGGTCATTAATGACTTCAGGTCATTATTGATGGTGGCTGGAATGGCCAGAGCCCAGTCAGACCTACAGCACCTGGCGGCACCGAGGAAGGTTTAACTAGGCATTGGGTGTGGTTTGGAGCACAGGCAATAAGGACCGTGCCTGGACTGGGGTTCAAGGGCAGCCTTCCTTCATCCTTCATAAGTATGGGCCAGAGAGAACAGGAAGGAGTCACGGTCTTCCTGGTGGGCAGGAGTCAAGTCCATCCCCACAGCGCTGTGGGGAATTTCAACCTGGCAGCTCAAGTCAGAAGAGCAAAAGGAAGTGTTCACACTGAAGCTGGGGGCGGGGGCTTGAACTTGAACTATGGCTGGCTTTTCCCTTCTGCACATCGGCACTGACCAGCTCCCGGCTCCTATTCTCTGAGGCATCTCCCAGTGGGAATGAGCCACAGCTACAGCCCCACTCCCCGACTCACACATGAGGAATTCACTGTGTAGGGGGAAAGAGCAGATCATTGTAATGTGTAAGATGTTGATGCTGAAGGCAATCAAATATGGGGCTCACGGGGAGGCTGAGAAGTCTCTCACTTGGTAAAGCTCTTGTTTTTCAAGCACAAGGAATTGAGTTAAATTTCCAGCATCCATGTTAAAAAAATGGGCATAATAGCAAATGCTTATAACCCAGAACTGTGGAGGAAACAAGAGGATCCCTGAGGCTCACTGGCCAGACAGGCTAACCCTGTTGGTGAGCCCCAACCTAATGAGAGATGTTGTCTCAAATGAGATAGAATGACACCAGAAATTAACCTCTGGCCTCCAGGCTTCCAAATTGCATGCACACACATGAACATGAACACGAACACGAACACGAACACACACACACACACACACACACACACACACACACACACACCCCAGAAAGAGAGAGAGAGAGACAGAGAGACAGAGAGACAGAGACAGAGAGAGACAGAGAGGCAGAGGCAGAGAGACACAGAGAGAGAGAAATGCACATGTCAACAAACAAAACCCATGTGGCGATATATACTCAGAAAAGTTCTTGTAGGGCTGGAGAGCTGCTTCATGAGGAAGAACACTTGCTGTCCTCAGAGAAGACTCCAGTTTGGTTCCCACACCCGCACGGAGCATCTAGCAACTGCTGATCAGCCTCCTCTTGATTCTTTGGGCCCAAGCATACAGGTGGTGCACATGTAGACACTCAGACACACACATAAAATAAGTATAAATAAATCTTCTTTTCCAAAAGAAAGAAAGGAAAGCTCTCCGAGCCAGTATTAGAAGCAGGGTGAGAGTTTGCTTGGGAGGGTGGTCACAGGCCAGTGAAGAGTGAGCGGAATCAGAGTGGCAGGGAGCTGAGCCGAGAGACTGGGCTGGTGATCTGGGAGGTGTGCGCTGCCTACATTTCTATGGAGAATGTGGTCCTGGGTGCAAGGCCTAAGAAGGCCCTTCTGTATCTCACAGGAAAGCCTGAAGCCAAGGAGGGGCCAGGATGGTTTGAATTGCTTTACAAAGGCTGAATTTAGTGCTTCAATAGAGTTTAGGGGTTAGACCGTCTCAGATATGGGTTTCAAAAAGCCAGAGAAAGGAAAGCAACTAGATAGTTGCTCTGGAATCTAGGCATAGGGGCTGAACTCTATCTACTCCCCCACATCCCAGTCAGATACACGCTCTTCGATGGAGGAGTGTTGGGTGTGAGGGAGGTTGGGCAGGTGGAGAATGCTTCCCAGGTCCCAGAAGAGAGCACGGGAGCACGGAGAAGATGAACATGCAGTTTCTGAGCTGGGTAGAGAGGCTCTAGAACCTGACAGGCACAAGACAGGGTGTTAGTTTCCTGGAAAGGGAAGCACAGTTTGGGGTGGACATCTCTGTCCCACATGTCTCCTAGTTGTCACCAATCGATGAGTTGCTTAGCCAGAAGGAATAGGTGAGGTCTAGGGGTGATGCCAAGAGCTGGACCAGAACCTCACGTCCCAAGCTTGCTGCTTATGTCGGCCTCCGGGTTGGAGCTCCTCTGCCCCTCCCCTTCCCCTCTGGAATGACAGGGTTAATCCAGGCTGCGCAAAAGCAACACCTGCTAAGTCTAAGCTGCATTTTACCTTTAGCCTCTAAGAATTCCAGATACATCTTACAAAGGGAGTCTGCTGTAATTGGCAGCGTTAGTTTTTCTTCCTTAATAATACATAAAGTAGTAGTCCGCCTTACAGTGCTGGGGCCTTAGAGCGGATGAACCACTGTAATTAATGCAGTAAGCTTTGCAAATCTCAACAGAGTGGACTATTACAAGGCCTGTGACAGCTTGCCTCCCACCGAAGGCGAGGCTCTGTCTCCTGACTTAATCTTCAGGACAAACAAATTAAAATGTATTATGGCACAATTCTAAAAGCAAATGGGCCAAACCCTCCAGGGAAGCAGAATTACTTCAGAATACTCCACTCAGCCCCTTCCCAGCCAGGGACTTGACGGGTCTTTAAGAGCAGAAAGGTTTCACTACACGGGGCCTCCCTTTGTTTCCTTCATAGGTCTGATCTTCAAATATCTATGAGAATTAAGATCTGTACATAAAGCTGTACGCATATATACCGTAGATACTAAAGCATATGATGACTAATAGTTTCCAGGCTTGGGTTGGAGTGGAATTTGTCCTCGACAGTAAGGCCATTTTCCCCTAGGATAATCTTGCCTATTACACAAGAGTTTTAACCACAGGTTGGAGAGCATGCCACTATTTGGATAGAGGGTAATGTTGTCTCCTCAGCTGTTGACTGATGAGATGATCAGATGTTGACTGGTGTTATATCACCCATGAGGGACCTCGGTCGGAATCAAGTGGTTAATTGTTCAGCTAATATTAGAAGATGTGGCTTCGTGCTTACACTCTTGCTTTGGACATCTAAGAACAATAAAATACGTCTTAGAGGTGGTGCTGGAATTCCAAACAGTGTCCCGAGAGGATATAAAAGGAAAGCTGCCACTCAGTGAGTAAAGGTGCCCGATGACAAATCTGATCAACTAAATTCAATCCCCAAGACACACGTGGTCTAAAGAGAGAACTAACTACCAGAGGAGTCTGTTCCCTGACCTCCCCACATACATCAAAGAACACATATTTCCATGTACACGACGAACAATTTAAGTCATTTTCAAATTCAGAATAAAATAAAGAGATATAGCCATTACTGTGGGGGGGGAGAAGAAATTCAAAACTTAGAATGGTTCAGGCAAGGGTGGAAAAAACCTGAAGCGAAGGAGGGGCCAGGATGGTTTGGATTGCTTTACAAAGGTTGAATTCAGTGCTTCAATAGAGATTAGGTGTGAACATGATCTTCAATGAACTAAGATTCAATGGTAATTCTTAGAAGAACCATTATGATGGGCCTTGAGGATGAACATATATGTGTAGACATAAGACTTGGTCTGTGCCCAGGGTTTGAATTGAACAAGATGGTCTGCTCATGTAGCTGTGGCCATGTTGCTTTGCAAAACGCATACATGGAGATTAAATCCTGGGATACAAATGTCGGATGAGTGCTTTGTTTTCTGCTTAGCATTACAGGAGCTGGGACTGTCCCTAAACACAGTTGAGTTTCCTGTGCCCATTTCTCACTGGAATTTTGCCATGTGGGCAGTTTGAGCTCCTCCTGGGCATAGGTCACCATTAGAAAGTAGCCTATGACATGATTTCCCCACTAGTGTTAACACAGACGGTGGGAAGGGGCTGCTGGAATCCCTTTGGCCTGCTCATCATGTACGACCTAAGAGAGTAGTCATAGCATGCTTTGAACTTAACCTCTCTGGTCCCCAGCTGTAGTTGGCTGCTGATATTTATTGATGATTGGAAATGACCTGTGAATGTCCTTAGCCACAGTAAGGAGTTCTGACTCCATTTAGGCCAGTGGAACAAATGCTTAGTAAACCGTTTCTGAATTGTTTTACTAACAGAATGCTTCCTTCCAAAGTATTGTGCTCACTATACACTTAGTTTATTTTATAAAATATACTTTTAGATGGAGAGTCTATCTAGCCAGGCAGTGGTGGTGCACACCTGCAATCCCAGCATTTGGGAGGCAGAGGCAGGTGGATTTCTGAGTTCAAGGCTAGCCTGGTCTCCAGAGTGAGTTTCAGGACAGCCAGGGCTATGCAGAGAAACCCTGTCTCGAAAACAAACAAACAGCCTGTCTAAACCTGCCAGCATTCGATAGAGACTTGTTTGTGGGCAAAGCTGGAACTTTGGATTCCCACATCTTGTGTTTGGCCAGCATTAGGCCAAGCTTCAGATTCATTAACTTGTAGCACTGTTTCTCCCCTCACTGTGTGGGACACCCAGCTGCCTAGCCTGTCAGTGGCTGAGCCATCTGTGTCCCCAGCTTTGCAGAACCAGTGTCTTGTCTGCTGGTTCTGTCCCTGACCCAAGGGAGTGCTTGGTGCAGACACTGCCACTATTGGAACAAACAATTCAGCCAACGCCAAGAGCTGTCTCGATCCTGACCAGATGTGGGCTGCTGGGTGGGGCTTTGCAATACCATTGCCCACATGAGTATGCCACCTAAACATGGCTGCGGGTTACTCTAAAGGCTTCCAGGGTGAGGGCCCATGGCATCATGGGCAAGGCAAGCCAGGAAAGGCTTGTTCTGTTTAGGATCAACTCCTACATTATTGTGTTGTATGAGGTGGTAAGGAAGAGAACTGCACCGGGGAAACCTCTGCAGACTGCTCTAGAAACCCATCAACTGCTGGATTTTACAGAAGATCCTTGGGTGAGGGACACGGCTCTCCTTGTATCCTTGTAATTAAGTTCAGAGAAGGGGAGGGGGGAGGAAAATGGAGAGACAGAGACAGAGAGATCTCTTAGTCCTCCTACGTACCTAGGAATATCGACACTGAGGAGCTCAAATCTGTTGAACTTGGGCTTGACAATATTTATATGGAAATTAGAGGAACATAATTGCTAACTAGGAAACAAACTGGATTATTTCAAAGGATTTATCTGTTCATTTCCTCCAGACAAACAAATTTTAAGCCTTTTAAAGACGTTTAAACATGTTTTAAGTTATGTTTATCAACTTTTTTTTTAATATTTACTGTGTATTCTGCTTTCCTGAAAAGGAAGTGGTGGTTCTAGGAACTCTTTCTAGAATGAGGCTGTATAAATGGAAACAAAGGAGAGCACACACACACACACACACACACACACAAACACAGTTGTGCACGCACACACACAGCAGACAAACCCAAGTCAAAGGCCTAGTACTTGAAATAGCTGAGCCAAAAATATCTTGTTCCTGTTCTTTTTAGATACTGTTCTGAACACTAATTTCTCTAATCTTCACAAAACTCTATGCATTAGATGTTATTATGATCGTTAATTATTTTTAGACAGAAGACAGCGGTGCACAGAGGGTAGCTGACTTATTGAATATCACACAATTGGATTCCAAGCCAGTGCGCCATTATGTTTCTGCTAAGAAAGTTTAAATCTGGTGAGAGCTAATCCCACAATTAGAGATGCAGCTGCCCTCCTTGGGTAGGGTCTGTATCACTTCTTGATGTTCACCTCCACTCATAGAATGCAGTGATTTTATTTGTGTCAACTCTTGACTTTTCTACTTCCTTGGACCATGACTTCTGTAGACTAGGAAAAAGACCTAGAACAGAGAACCTGCCCATTAAAGATGCTTAGAGGGAGGTGCTGTGAAGCAGGTGTGTCTGTCACCTTATTGATGCTGTCATACCTCTGCAGTAGCACACAGAAAGAAAGGACCATTGCAGAACTCACCCAAGGTTTCTTAGCTCTCTGGTGGGTCTGTCCATGCACCTGAACTCAGCTCTACGTTTGTAGATGATTGTTGAATGGAACTTCAGAGATTGCTTAAGAGGCAAGCATTTTGGGGTCCACAGAGGCAATACTGGGTTACTCATGCTAGCCTGCAAAGCCGTGTATACATCCTTGAGATAGGAGATTATAGAAGAGTTTTGCTCTGTGGTTTCAGCCTTAGCCCAGTGAGCAGCGCCGGCGCCACCACCCCCCTGTCCTCATCCCACGGCCACCTCACTTTCACTTCCTACTGCGCTGTTGCTATGGACATGGGAGACATGGGCTGGAGAAACGGGATCCCAGAAATCAGGTTCTTCTCTTTCAATTGATCCATTCTTTTGGGAATTAAAATCAAAATTTAATTTAGTCTCCTTTTGTGACTAGCTGGTTCCATCCTTTTCCCTTAGCTGTCTTCAGCTTGAGTACAGTTGAGACTGGACTTGAGGGGACTGGAGGAACTGTTTGGGTTAGGGACTAAGGTGCAGAGAGAGAAACGAGTTCCCAGGTGCCTGTGAGGGTATGGTCCAGGCTTGCTGTTCACAACCTCCGTGAAGCTAGCTTGGTGTCTGTATCCTGGGGACACTGTAACTAGGGAACTGCTGAGGGTCTGGGTGAAGTAGCAATCAGGATCTTTCTGTGGGCTTGGGGAGTTGATGCAGTGGGGATGGTACACAAAGACTTGTTTTTAGAGATGGGACAGCAACCAATATAACTGGTCTCAGCATTAGGCTTCTCATGTGTAAACTCATGCTATTATATGGTCATAAAGAAGCAATATATATGACAGTAATCACAGTGCTTAGCATGTAGTATCTCCCAAGCAGTAACAATGGAATGATTTATAATGGTCTCTCTGCATGCAGCATCCTCAAGTGCACAACAGGACAATGTTTTCTGCCCTTTCCAGATAGCCCAGACGCACGGCCACACCCCCCTCTCTTGTTTATTTCACACAGAAATGAGAAGAGAAAGCACATGGATAGGTGGTAGGCAGTAGTTGATGTCTACTAATGTTGACAGATAAGAGCCAAAACACTAAAGGGGACTGAAGAGCTATTTTTGAAATGGAAAGGAACAGGTGTCACTAAACAAATCCTGACCTCATATCCACCTGCTTAAGGAAAGACCTGCAGCCTCGGACAGTGGCTCTGCAACTCAGCCTAGAGCTGCCTCAGGGCTACAGCTGTGGCTGACTGAGGCTTTGTAGTATCACAGCTACAACCATGGAGACACACACTGCACATTCCAAGTCAGGAGCCCTAGGGACAGAGTCCAAAACCTGCTCTTAAATAAGCCCAGTAGGTGAGTCATATGCAAGCTCAAGTTCGAAAGATCTAGCTGCATCCTCCTCTGCCAGCATCTCTTCCCACCCTCACCCCCACTGTTTCGGCCAAACTCATTTTCCTTTTGAAATGCAAGAGGGCAATGGAGCATTTCCATCTTCATGCATTGCTGCACTGCCCAGGGCAAGCGGGCTGTTCCTAGAAGCCTACACATCCTTCAAGGCAGAGCTTGGGTCTCATTGCTCCTTGTCAGGCCAGCCTGTACAGGTCGCTGCCTCTCTGGTCTTAAGATGGACTCTCACTGATGCTCAGTGGCTAGGAAACTGGCCTGGTGCTCCAAGTAAACATGAAAGATATCTTGCAAGTGAAAAGCTGGGTCTCCAGTTCTTCCTGTCCTATAGCACTCAATGTGCCAGGGAAGGGCACATGGCAGGCAGAGCGTCTATACCGGGTTTACTGACGTTTGTAAACTTGGAGGCTGGGGAAGCAGAACAGATGCGATCATTAGGGGATTTCTGTTCCTGTTGTCTCTGCTGGAACATCCCGATCAACACTAACAACCATGAGGAACTGTTATCCCCTGGGCGGCCGACTTTTCACATCATTAGAGCAAACTCAACAGGTGCTGCCGGAGCGTCAATTTAACAATTATCACTCCTCCCCGCTTCCTGTTTGCTTACTGTCTGGAGAAGGTGAAGTTACCAAGTGCAGCCCGCCCTCCCTCCTTCCCTTTGCTGCTAAGCCAGCAGCTACTGGATGGGAACCCTCTCTCTCTCTCTCTGTCTCTCTCTGTCTCTCTCTCTCTCTCTCTCTCTCTCTCTCTCTCTCTCTCTCTCTCTCTCTCTCTCTCACACACACACACACACACACACACACTCCCACACACTCTCAAGGGGGCACAATGAGGATTGTAGATACACCTTGCCTACCCAGTTGGAAGAGGCCCTCAAGGCTGCCAAGGTTACTTGTTGTTCAACATAGAAAAGTGTCATTTTAGGGCTGGAAGTTTTGGAGCTCATTTTGGGATGAGCCTTCTGAAGCCCAGTGATGAGAAGCATCTTTAGTCCATCACCAATTGCAAACAAGGCTGGATAGAATCCTGGCTCCCCTTGGTTCTTAGCTTCATGCTCCTCCTTATACATGCCTGGGATAGCATGAGTTGAATGGTCATTTAGATGTCTATTTAGCAGATCCCCTCCCTATGCCAGACAAGTCTTCCCACAAGCTCGTAACTGAGAGTCCTTAATCCTCACTTGGTGACATGCTCTCTCTGTGACATCTGTGGGCATGGGGCTGAATAAGCTTGTGGAGGGAAAGGGGCTTGGTCTAGGTGCATCTAGGACTAAAGAGAAGGGCAGGGATCCCGTCCTAGTCTGGAAATTCTATAAGCTTTTTCTCGGGCCTCCTGGGATCAAGGATGTAAGTTCATAAGTTTCTGTTAGAGCCTGGCCAGTTGAGAGGCCTGTCCTGCTTTTTTACAGTAGCAGGACTGGTGATTAGGGGTCATTCATGATTGGTTTGACCCTAATGGCCACCTAGAATGTGACTTTGAGAGGAGTGTTGAGCAAGGGCTCTGTGGGAAGAAGGCAGCATGACTGACTGGTGATGTTTACCAGGAGCCTGGTCTGCAGCTACACACAAATGGAATCACCACAGAGTCTGTCAGCAACGTTTCTCTCTGAAGTCATTCCATCGTTAGGTCGGGGGGGGGATGGAAAATTCCAAAGAACAGAATCTTGAAGGAGATAAAGGTCTGGATGTGAGCTCAAGGAAGACAAGGTGCTACTACCAGCAGTGGCTTGAGTCTTGTTCAAGATAGGGGCTTCTCTGCCCCAGGAAGTGGAGTGGAAAAAAATTAGTATTTTTTAAATATGTGTATTTCATGTTATGGGTCTACGTGTATGTATGCACACAACATGTATGCAGATGGTAGAGGTAAGAATGTTGCAGGAAATACTTAAAAAATGACCCAGCATGTTCCCTTGCTTCACCCTGCTACTCTCAGCCCCAGGGGCAGTCTGGCTGGCCACGCACTGGCGGGCAATGGCCAACCTGTTACTATCTCATAGAGCTCCCAAAACCTCTCCACCCGGCTCACTACGTTCCCACTGGCAGGTCGCTACCATGCCAACACGTGCTTCAAATCCCCCACAGCCTTTGTGGTGCACCTCAGGCAAACCCATGCTTTGCCACCCATACCTTTCTCTCTTGAACCCGGAGGAGTCGCTGCTGCATGAAGGAAAATGCAACACAAACTTAGTTCAGAAACAGTGGTAACTCAATCGTTGGGCATAGTAAGCAAACAGGAAGCGGGTAGGAGTGATAATTGTTAAATTGACGCTCCGGCAGCACCTGTTGAGTCTGCTCTAAGGATGTGAAAAGTTGACTGCCCAGGGAATTGCACAGTGATTAAATCTGATTCCTCGGTGGTGAATACTGATGGATCCGCCATTGAAACCAGGAGACACTAACTCTCTCCACTTCCTCTCTTCCTCCATCCAACCCAGAAGTCCCACCTACTCACCCAGTGATTGGCTCCTTTATTCATTAGCTGATCGGCCCATTTACAACATCAGAAGAGGGCATTGAGTCCCTGGCACTGGAGTTAAAAGGGGTATGATCTACCATATGGGTGCTGGGAACTGAACCCTGGTCCTCTGAAAGAGCAGTAAGCACCACTTACTACTAAGCCATCTCTCAATCCCCAAGAAAAGAATGATTTTATTTGTTATTATTAGTATTGTGGTGCATGCATGAGTGCGTGCATGTGTGGTGTGCCCATGTAGAGGTCTGGGTAACTTTCAGGAGTTAGTTCTCTCCTTCCACTATTGGTCCCAGAAATTAAACCCATCATGCTTACCCAGAAAAGCAAGCACTTTTACCTACTGGACCATATTACCAGTATTAGAAAAGGATTGTTTTTAAAAATATTTTATTTATTATTTTTAAATACATCTGTACATACACATGTATGTATGTTTGGATCAAACTCACCTCTTCTTCCATTCCTCCTACTCCTCCTATGCCCCCCATAACTTTTTCCTCCCAACTTTTTATGCTTTCTTCCCTTTTTAAAAACTACCTTCTGAATCCCTTTAGTGTGGTCATGTGTACATGGAAGTGGGATCATACACTAGAGCATGGCTGGCCTCCCAAATCCTTGAAGACCAACTCCCGCTTCCCAAATAGCCATCCATTACAATAGCTTCTTAAACAGGTGTGGAGTTTCACGAGCCCCTCCTTTGTCAATGCGGGATTCGGGCTGGCTTTATCTTGTACAAGTCTTATGCAGTTACAGCCCCGTGAGTTCATGTGTGCAACTGTGCTGGCTTTATCTTGTACAAGTCTAATGCAGTTACAGCCCCGTGAGTTCATGTGTGCAACTGTGATGTCTCATTGTAGACACCTGCTCCCTCTGGGCCTTCTTATCCCTTTCTTCTTCATGATACTTGAGTCTTGGGGGAAGTCATGTGACATAGATGTCTCATTTAAAACTAACTACGTCACAGACTCTTATTCTCTACAGGGTGACCAGTTGTGAATCTGAGTATCAATTGCCATTTTTTTTTTGCAAAAGAAGCTTCTGTGATGATGATTGAGAGATGCACTAATCTATGAGGTTGAAGATAATAAAGTGGGGTAGTTTATATTATTCTCCCTTAGGACTTGTGATCTATCCAGCTGGGCTTTTGGCACCATCTATGGGTTTGTCTTGTGACACAGGCTTTAAATCTAACCAGAAAGTGTTTGATTACTTTAATAACATATGTACTACTATTATAGCATTGGGCATATCCTGCCAGAGATTATGGTACTGTGTCTCACAGAGTTCACAGCTTGTCAAGAACATTGATCAATTCTTCCCTTGTAGCATGCATAGAACCTTCCAGAACAATTAAAGCTAGCCTGTGGGGATGAAACTTCTGAGTCAGTACTAGCTTGATTTCTCTAAGGCCTATGATTTAGGTTTGTGGTATCTTCAGCAGTAGGTTCTTACTGCCAAGTTCTGGGGGGGTGGGGGGTGGGGAGGGTCATCCAAGAGCAATGACAGTAGCCTAGAATGTTTTGAGGGGAGAGTCAGGGGAACCACACTAAACAACAACTTGAAAGGAGGTAATCTGTTCCTGGCAATGGGCTTTTTATTTGATAGCCTATTGTGCCTTAGGGAGGCATTGTCCTCCCACATTATAGGGTAAGTATTTAAACTACACGCACACACACACACACACACACACACACACACACACGCACGCACGCACGCACGCGCACACACGCACACACGCACACACACCACACACATGTATTTTTGGAAGCTTCTATGGTAGTAGGTTTCTATGTGTCATGCTCCAAGGAATTTAGTATTAGTTGTCCCTCCCCATACTTTTCCCTATCTTCTATTCATTATTTCTCTTTTCCCCTTTATACCATTTGTATTCTGTTCTCTTTCCTTTGAACCTCTTACTAGTTTCCTGCCTTCTGTGGACACACAAATTGGAAGACATATTTAAAGCTTCAAAGTTAGCATCCCGTATGAGACAGAACATGCAGCATTTGTCTTTCTGGATCCAGGTTATCTCACTCAGAGGAGCATTTCTACTCCATCTA
Source organism: Tokudaia tokunoshimensis (assembly GCA_036184795.1). Taxonomy (NCBI): domain Eukaryota; kingdom Metazoa; phylum Chordata; class Mammalia; order Rodentia; family Muridae; genus Tokudaia; species Tokudaia tokunoshimensis. Next base: position 6,945,468 of record BTHU01000012.1, on the reverse strand, counting down.
TTTACCTGGAAGTTTCTTAAGTTCAATTTCTTTTTACAACTGAGTAACGTTCCGTTGTGTATGTGAGCCATGATTTTATTACCCACTCATATGTGGACAGACATCCAGGTTGTTTCCCTTCCGTGGCTATTGTAATGAGAAGAGCAATGAATATGGATGAGAAAGGATCTCTGTAGTAGGACATAGAGTCCTTTGGGACCATGTCCAGGAGTGGTATGGCTGTATCATATGATAAACCTATCTCTAGCTTTCCGAGGAACTTCCACACTGGTTTCCATAGTAGCTGTACCCGTTGGCACGCCCACTAACAGGGACTTAAGTGTTCCCCTTTCCTGTATCCACATCTGGAGTTGTCCTTTGTTTTCATGATCCTAGCTGTTCTGACTGGAGTGAGATGAAATCTCAAAGTAGTTTCAATTTGCATTTCCCCCACGGCTAAAGGTGTTGAACATTAAAAAACAAAAACAATCTTGGCCATTTGAATTTAACCATTTGAGGACTTTCTTTATGTTTCATGCCCCGATATTTGAGTTATTTGTTTTCTTAGTGTTAGTTGTTTTAGTTTTTTGAATATTCTAGACTCCAACCCTCTCTCAGATATGTAGGTGGTAAAGGCTTCCCCCCTTCTGTAGGCTGCCTCTTCACTGGAATGATGGTGTTCTCTGCTGTACAGAACATATTAAACTCAAGTCAGTTGTTGATCCTAATGCCACAGGGTCCTATTCAGAACGACCTTTCCTGTGCCTATAAGTTGAATCATGCCCCATACTTTATCCTCTAACAATCAGGGTATCAGGTCTTATATTGAGATCAGTGATCCACTGGGAGTTATGTTCAGGGTCAGAGACAATAACCAAGTCTCAGTCTTCTGTCTGTGACTGTCCAGTCTGACCTGCACCATTTGCGGAAGATAAAATGATTAGTAAAGAGTATTTTAGAAGTAATACAGTGACTGGCAAATACATGTATAATAAATACGGTTAAATTTTTATTTAGCTCACAAATGGGGAAACCAGCAGAATGATACAGCTGGCTCAAGGGGGAATTGAATGCATGCATGCAGGGCATCAGGACTGTGGAAACCAGCCTGCAATCAGATGCAAACCCGATCGATACCCACCAACTTCTTCTCCATTGGAAGTGATCTGTGCTTCTCGGGTCTGCACTGGTTTTGTTTACAGCATTCTTTCCCTCACGAAGTTGTAAAATGACCCAAAGAAATCAAGTGTAGAATAACACAGAGTTTGCCTTGGATGGAACTCTGTTAACATGCTTGTCTATTTCCAAGTCTTTTTTTGTGTGTGACAAGATGCAGTTGAAGAACATGAGGAGAATACAGGTGTTTGCTCTTAAGAGGAGCCCCTAAAAGTCATTATGTGTACATTTGCTTGGGTCCTGTGGCCAGAAGTTAGTCACATAGCCATCCTGGTTTGTATGGGAGATTAGGTAATATGGCCTACATGTGTACTGTTACACAGGGGAAAGGGATCATTGACAATGAGTACATCAAGTAGCCTTTGCCTCAGTCCTCATCTGTGTTTGTTGCAGCCATGTTCTTGGTTGAAGGCAATGAGCAATAACTAGAGTATGTCACGTGACCCGTGGTACATCTCTACAATGGAATACAGCCCTTAAAAGAGGGCATATATATATATATATGCAGAAAGATGTCCAAGATCAATACACACCAAAACTCACACACAGAGAAGTGTGTATAGCAGACTGTTTGAAAAAGAGATGAATAGGCTTATTAATATGTAGATTTCCACTGAAAATTCAAAAAACAAAAACAAAGAATAGTCTTGGGGCAAGTGAGGCCCAAGAAGGGAGGAGATTGTCTGATCTCACATCAAAACTGTTTTATGTTCTCTTTGAATTGTGATCTTGCTCATGTGTTCTCAGATGTTGATAAAATAAAAAGGAAATAAAAGTCACCATCTTCGTGTGCCTAAGGAAAATAGGAATCGGCCTGAGTCTGGAGAAGGAAGTATGGCTTCTAAATTGTTAAAAACAGATTCCCCAATAATGGGGAAGAGGAATGTGGGTTCTTAAAATAACAATCTATGGGAGGGAGTGATTTCCCTGAATTCCTTGAACCCTTCTGTGATTCCTGAATTTCAAACCACATTTATCTACTCTTAACAATATCCTTTTAAATGTATGGCTGTTTGTGTGCTCAGCATATGTGTGTGCATAGGCATGTGTGTGTGTGTGTGTGTGTATGTGTGTGTGTGTGTGCGCATATGTGCACACATGTGACGGTTGATGCTTTGTAACTCCCTCAGTTCCTCTCCACTTTGTCCTTTGAGAAAGGAGCTTGCTGAACCTAGCTGGTCGGAATCCCCAAGCATTTGCCCAGCTCTGGTGTTGAGACTATAGATGTGTGCCGTCACCCGCGGCTTTCATGTAAACTCATGTCCTCAGGCCTGTGCAAGAGCAGGCTACCAACTCTACCATGTCTCCAAACTCCTTAATAATAGCTTTAAACATTAAATACAAATTTGACACTTGATGGGGACTATTACAGACAAGCTCACACCTCCATACATGCAGCCGCTTCCCATTTATTTATTTATTTATTTATTTATTTATTTATTTATTTATTTATTTGCTCATTCATCCATTTATCTAAACTCGTCTGGTGACTCTGCCTTGGGGACAATCTTAATAGGATTTGTCATCATTTCCTTTTACAGTAGGAAGAAAGGGGACCAGAGAGAGCTGTGGACTGAGGTGTGGCCTCCACACTGAGCAGCAGTGTGACTGGGTGTATGGTGCCAGCACCCAGGAAAGAGTCTGCATTTATAAAGGAGGTTAGCAACACTTGTTCTGCTTGCCCTATAGGAACATCTACAGGGCAGAGAGGTAATCTGTCAAGGCTTTGGATGCAAAGCCTTATTCACATACAAAGGGAGGGCTGTTTTCCCTCTCAGACAGATGAGGCCCTCCTGAGGGGAAACTCTATCCTGACCAGCAGAAGGGAGGTTTGAAATGGAAAGTAGGAATTGGAATTGTTGATGTTGACCTCTGAAGGTGATTTAGGGAGCACTGGGTATAGTAGACCACACAGGAGGCCAAAGAATATGGTGGTGAAGAGCTAAAGCCTGTGGCCATGACTGTCCTCCCACCCCCAGGGGGGCCTGGGGATGACCGCACCCCCCAACCCCATGTGCCTCAAGTCCTCTCCTGTAACACTCAGGGCAGTACCACCTCATTGTTGTGAGGATTAAATGAATTAGTGGTTGTAAAGCACTCCTGAGAACAGCACCTAGCTGGGAGGAGATGCTAGGAAGCAATAGGAACAGTGTCTAATTGGTACGTTGTGTGAGTTAAATGTGTCACAGAGCCCAGGAGCACATGTAGAGTAGTTAAGCACCCTTCTCTGCTCTTGTCTAACTTGCAGTTTAATGGTCGAAAGAGTCCTGTGAAGCCACATTCTCTAGCGAGCAGCAGAACCCTAAGCAAATCCGCCCACATTGAGTGGGCATGTTAGAGTCACCTTGTCAGGGTGGCAGGCACCTTAAGGAACCTGTTTAGCTTGATTTTAAACACACACACACACACACACACACACACACACACACACACACACACTTGGAAAAAAATGGCTGCTGAAGTTCCACTTTGAGGGTTCCTGGCTCTGCTAACAGCCTAAGAATGAGCCCTGTTTGAGCTGGGGTTGATATGCATTTATAATTGAGTTCCAGGATTTAGGACTCCAGGGAATTCTGCATGACCTCACCACTGTTCTAACCAGCAGCCAGGAAGCCGTGCACCTACCTTCTGCATTTATCTAACTGAACTCGGAGGCTCAGCTGCCTCTCCAAGGGGCTGGAATGGGCTCGTTTTGTCAAGGCCTTCCTGGCTATGTTTTTCTTTTTGAGGGGGGTGATAGGTGGGGGTCCTTAAAGTGAGTGCATTAGCAGGGAAGGGCAGGTCGAGGTTAATGGCTTCAGGCAGATGGCTCTTCTATTGCAACTCTCTGGGAAGAAGCAGATGCAGATGTTAATGAAGGGCCCTATTTCTGAGCAGAGATGACACAGAGAGATTCATTCTGCTTGCTCCTTCTAACCCTGTGCCCAGCCCTTTGCTGGACAGCATGGCCCCCTGAGACTGGAAGAAACCTTAGGACCCGCTCTCCCCTTTCCCATAAAAGAAAATAGAGGTTCAGAGAGGGTCAGAGAGGCTACCCCAAGACTCAAGCTCTAGTCCTAAATGTCACACATGGCAGCTGGAGGAGGACTGAGCCTAATGGGCACATCATCATGGCCCATTCTATGTCTCCTCTTCACAATACAAATCACCTATGGGACATTTATCAGGGCCTACTCAGAGAACATAAAAGCACCCAGCACTGTGTTCTAGAATATCCAAGTGCGTTTGCAGAGTGAAAGCAGCCACCGCAGAGATTAGCCATGTGTTTCTAAAGTCTAAACCTTCAGGAACATGTACAATAAATTAAAACCCAAGCAGAGTCTGTGTGTGTTTGACATGAGTCATGAATAAACTTATATCAGGGAACAGAGCCTGGGGCAGGGTGATCAGAGAAGGACCTGTAGTGGGAATGAGAAAAGGAAAGGTGGTGTCTGGGTGGACTCCAAGTTACAGTGTCGTAGAGGACAAGCACCTCTGGCCATCGTGTGACGCTTGCTTCAGCTGGCACACTAGCAAGACTGTGGTGCCTGGAAAAGAAGCATCTCAAGATCCCTTCTTCCCCCAACACACACACACACACACACACACACACACACACACACACACAGAAGACTAAGGAGTCATTTTCCCAGAGGACTGTGGACGTATATCTTGGAATGATTGACGTTCACTGCTCAATGAGGGGCTATCAAGGAACACCAAAGAAGTGCTTCCCCCCCCACAGGTTGGTCTGCGGTTTCCTACCATGACACCAGAGGTCAGAGTTCTGGGTCAGTCTAGGTTTGCTTTGTCCCAAGCTGCACTGGTTGGGGGGAGGGGGACCTCTCTGTTCTTGGGGTGGGAGGAGGTTAGGAATCTTTTGTGCTGGAAATGGAGAAGGCCAGTAGAACTCACAGACAATATATGTGGTTCTCTGTGGGAAAAGTGGAATGAGGATTATCTTAGCTCGGCACCACTGGTTTGGAAAGAAATGAGCTCCAGTTCTGGGCAGAGTTGCTGTAGGTGTGAGCCAGACAGACTGATTCCTTCAGACCCCAGGTATACTTGGGAGGTGGCTTAGGAGGCAAGAATAGTTGATGCAGTAGAGCTTTCTGGATAAGCATTTTCTTTTCTGGTGGGATGAAGGGTGAGCCTCTGTAATATTTGTATTACAGGCTCCTGTGATCCTGGTGGGCTTTTGAGAGAAGAGACTTAGGCAGGTACCTTGGGGTGGCAGCCTCCCCAGGCTTGTGAGGTTCCGCGAGCTCTTGAAGTGACAAGGCTCAGGCTACACTGTCTCTGAGTGCGTCTAAGGACCGTGTGCCCAGCCCGCCTCCCACACCCTCTCAGAGGACAGTTACCCTCTGCGATGATTTGGCTCCATAGTCAGAAATTCATTACCATTTAAGAAGGTACTAATTTTATAAGAGGATTATGTAGGAAATTTGATATCCCCCTTTGGTTTCTTCTTGGTGGTTCAGGGTCAATAGCGTGAATTTTACAGTGTTTACCAATGAACGCATTTGGCAAAGTGCTGGTCCTAGAAAGCAGGATGCCCTTTGAGCACAGCTAAGCCTGGCTTTTTATGTAGTGGTGGTGGGTATCTGAACTCAGTCCATATGCTGTCTGTATGCTGTCATGGCAAGCACTTTACAACTGAGCCATCTCCATAACTATAGTAGTGTGGCTGCTCTCTCCTCCTCCTCCTCTTCCTCTTGTGTGTTTAAGTCTCACCCAAGCACCTTGTGTTTTTCTCTGGGTCCTGGCCATCAGATCTTACTGAAGGTGCTGCCCCCATCCCCTGCATAAGAGAGGTCTGCTCTGGACAGAACATGTCTGACCATGTGCAATTTTGTATCTCTTCCTTGGAAGACAAGCCAGGAGTTGATGAGGAATGGCAGATCCGAGAAAGCATGTCCCGCTACTTGCAGCTATCACTGACGGAGCCGGCTGTGTGGTTCTGCTGCTGCTGCTTCTTTCCCTCTCCAAAGGTGGGCTCTGGTCATCTGGTCTCCGTTTCTAGTACCCACTTCTCTGACACATGGCAATGCTGGGGTTATAGATGCACATTGCCTGGCAATGGAAGTCTCAGTGCTCCCCACTTACATGGAACTTCTGTGTCCCGTGGGGAGACTGGAAGCAGTCTTGTGCTGTCTGTGTAGGCTTCAGTTCATTTTGTCTTGTTTCAATGATTCTTATTTCCTTATCTTTGCATCCCTGCCATTCTTGAACTATAATTATTTCCCAGGTGCTAAGCCCTCGTCCTTGGATCACTTGCTTTCTATGCTGGTCCCCAATATCCCTTCTCCTTGTCCCCATGGCCACCCATTTGGAATGTCAGATAGACGGTCCCTTCCTGTCTTTCCAATTATCCCTCTTCTCTGCATCATAGCTCCGTCAAGTCCTTTTTCCTTGATCCAAAGAGGCTGGGTCAGCCCCAGACATGAATGAAGGAGAAGGTTGATCCCATCCAGAGGTGCTTTCTGAAAGGATGCCTGCTTATGGTGGGTATTGTGAGTTTCCACTGGAAGAAACAGTTCTCAAAATCACCTCTGATCTTCTATCAGGACAGTATTTCTGAAAATTCATAGACAGCAGGGCATTTTTTCCGCTGGAAGGAAATGACTCAATCCTGGATTCTTAGGAAGCTAAGGCAAGAGGATTGTGAGATCAAGGTCTGTCTAACTCACGGAAGGAGTTCAAAGCCACAGGGTGGGCAACTTAGTGAGAGTCTGCCTCAAAATTGTAAACAGGAAGGAAGGAGAGAGGTAGAGTACTTTACATATCACAAAAATCAAAAACAAAGACTCAAATGGGAGGTGGCTCAGTCAGTATTTGCTGTGCAAGCCTAAGGACCTCAGCCTCAGTACTCGTGTAAAAAGCTAGGCCCAGCTCCTGAGGAGGAGAGACAGTCACTGACCAGCCAATCTAGATAGTGGGAGAACTCTGGGTTCAGCAAGAAACCCTGTCTCAAAAACTAAGGCACTAAGGTAGATCCAACCCGTATATGCTCTTTGGTTGGTAGTTCAGTCTTTGAGAGTCCCTAGGGCCCAGGTTAGTTGACTCTGTTGGTCTTCCTGTGGAGTTCCTATCCCCTTCAGGTCCCCCAGTTCTTCCTCCATCTCTTTCATAACGCAACTCTTTCATGAGCTGGGTTTAGTGTTTGCATCTGTATCAGTCAGCTGCTGGGTGGAGCCTCTCAGAGGACAGTTATGCTAAGCTCCTGTCTTCAGGCATAGCAGTGTCTGTCATTAATAGTTTCAGGGACTGGTGCTTGCCCTTAGGATGCCTGTAGATCCCATTGTCCTAACTGGGCTGCGTTGTCTGGCCTCAGTGGAAGAGGCTATGCTTACTTAGGCCTGCAGAGACCTGATGTGCCAGGGTTAGGGTAAACTCAAGTGGGGGCCTCCACCCTCTCAGAGGAGAAGAGAGTTGGGGGGACTGTATGAGGGGGAAGCAGCAATTGGAATGTAAAGTGAATAAACAAACAAACAAACAAATAAATAAATGGGAAAAATAAGGTAGAGAATGATTAAGGACGACACTAAGCATCAACTTTTAGCCTCCTACATGCATGTCATATGTAAGCATACACATATACATGCAACATACATACAAGACTCAATAATAAGAAATATGCAGAGAGTGTTCATATGTGTGTGTTTAAGTTAGGGGTGTGCCCCCATCAGAGAGAGACTGGCACCCCAGAACAGTCCCACTCACAACCCTGTAGGTTATTACAGTAGCAGTAGTCAACCTCTCAGAGGAGTTTTTGGTTTATGTGTATGTAACAGAGCTTTACAGTTTGTTGACTGCCGACTTTCAAATCCTCAGAAAACTTTCAAATTATGCCCACACGGAGGCTCACCCGGCTTTTATGGCCTGTCTGATGTCATTCTGTGAAGAAGGGAGAAGCTGGGAATATAATCCTGCCTTTTAAGGCAGGCCTACTGTTCCCTCTACCTGCCTTTCTGAGTGGAGAAGCAGGCTTCTTGCCTGTTCTTTGGGGCCTGGGCTTGTTAGAGGCAGGGCTCCATCCATCCCCGTCCTTCCAGGAAGTTCTCTTTCTGGGCAGAATTTAAATGGTTTGGCCCTTCGAATATTACAAGAGGGAAGAGATGGTACGTTTGGGATTCTCTGACTTAATTCCTCCCCTTCAGTAAGAGTTTCAGGATCACTTTGCATCATCTACCTTCTTGTGGGATAAAATTCGTTATGTACCACAGAGAAACTTAAATTCTGCTTTTGGGGGAGTGAGAGTTGGAGGAAGGACATTCACAGGACTTGTTTTGTTACATCGAAATGTTGCTTCCAAATATTTGTGATTGAAGCTGTAAATGAAAATCATTCTTGCTCCCTTGAAGATTTCTTTCATTTTGACTTCAGAGGATAAATGGACTGTCCACACGCACCACCCAGTCCCCTCTGGATTTGAAAGTTGACTTTCATCCGAGCCATAAGCATAACACGTATGATATTAATACCCCACCAGGAGATTTCAAAAAGAAAGAGTAAATGATTTCAGGTCTCAGTCTCACCAGATGCTGACTTAGGAAGGGTCAAGCCACTACCGAGTGAGTTTCTCCAAGGCTGTCATTAAACAAGAATATCCGGAAGGTTCCTCTGACAATTGAGGACCGAGCCCGTGCCTTCTTTCATCTTCAGGTCTTCCCATCTGCCTTATCTCTTTCCTGGGCCCCCATTTGGAGTTGGCGGTTTGAATTCAAAGTAGTAAAGCCTTCCAATAAAGCTGCTGGTTCCAGTGGAGAATGGCCACTATAATTTTAATGCGAGGAGGTGGAGACCTGCTTTTGATCTTTTAAATTCATTGTTTTCTCCTTTGCTCAGCCTCAGTGCTCACCACACATGTTTCCAAAACATGTTTAATGATAAAAACCTGTGTCAACATTCTTGCCTTGGCTACCAAGGGTTTCCAGTAGCTTGGGAGAAGCTAGGCTGACTACTGAGGACGGACTCAGGCTGGAATACTGGAGCAGACATTTGCTGATGGAAACATGGAAGACACGGGGCGGTGGTGGGGAGGCAGAGTGACTTCAAGGAGGTCTGTGCTAAGAGTGAAGCTCCTGCCTAACCAGCGTGAAGATTCACCCTAGGGCGCACAATTCTATATACATTATGTAAACAGAGTCCACAGAACCTGGAAACAATGCCTATGAGATGTGTATTTACAGATGTGTATTTACAGAGAAAAAGGCATGAAAAGAACAATTGGCCTCTTTAAGGTCACACAGCTAGGTGGGCCTTGAGGATAGCCCTGCTAGCCCCCAAGTACACACTGTTCTATTATGTATATGTTTCCCTTGACTTGAGAATTCACCTGGCTCAGAGAACTGCCTCCCCACCTCACCCCCACCCTGGGGGTGGGTCCAGTGGACACTGCTTTTAATGACTCAAGGTCTGTAACATGGATCCAAGAGGACATGTTGTCCTCAGTGACTTTAGCCACAAAGCTGAGTGGCCAGTGTGTTCCTCCAAGTCTTCTGTGGTTTCAGGGATGGTTCTCCTCTCTCTCTCTCTCTCTCTCTCTCTCTCTCTCTCTCTCTCTCTCTCTCTCTCTAACACACACACACACACACACACACACACACACACACACACGCTAACTGGTTGGCAGTGTGTGGTTTTTCACACTCCTGGGCCTGGTCTGAGAGAGAGTTCAGGTGACAAGAGGGCAGCCCAGCCGGGATGTGGGAGGTTAAAGGACTGAGGCAGGCTCTGCATGACACGCCACAGCAAGCCAGGCTGGGAAACAGTTTGACTCAGAGCCTCGAGAGCCACCAACTAAAGCTTTGAAAGCCACAGGGATGTGGGGTGGAAGGTGGCAAGTCATAATTCATTTTCCCTATAAAGCTTCAGAATAGCTTTCTGGATTAAATAAAGAACAACAGCAAGGCACCGGGAGACAGGAACAGGAGGAAATCCATCGCATCAGGATGAGGTTGGACCATGGTCCTGCACAGCCTTCCTATGGCTGTGTGGACCGGGAGGTTAGGATGTTTCTGTGTGACCTTTTAAGTACCTAGCAGTGTCCTACATGCTCCTGGAAGGAAGAGGCATATCTCAGGGCCAAGCAACAAAAAGAAAAAAAGTGGGAAGGGGCTTTAGCGGAGGCTCCTGCTTGTGAAGGACCCTAATATTGAAAGGGAAGCAGGCTCCTGAGGGAGGCGGACCAGAAAGTTTTGTGTGGACTTTTTCGAGTGGAGCGTTTGAGGGGAACAAACTGTGTTCAGGAAGGGCTTGATGAGAAAGGCCTGATGTGGTCGGATGGCAGTCTGGCTGGAGCATAAGGGGGTGGGGGAGCTGGAGATTTCATCTGGGGCTGCTCTTGGGAAGCACGTTAAATGCCAGTGAGTGTTGAGACTCTGGCAGTAGGAGAGACTGAGCTGAACACTTTAGCTTTGTTGTTAAAAATGAGGCCCTTAAGAGGCTATCGGTCTGAGTCTGTCAGGACACAAACCCCACGGTGCTTTCTCAGACGGATAGTCTGTCTGTCAGTCTCTCTGAGGTGCCAATTATCCTGAGATTCTGTTTGATACAGGATTGCTAATAGATCTTGTTACTGTCCCTGCAAGGGGTCACATCTGAAGTAATACAAATGCTGAGAGATTGCGTTGGGTCCTGTGGACCTCAGTGGCTGACCTGGCCTTCTGGGTCTTTCTCTATAGCAGCAGGCTCAAGTGTGCAAAAGCTCTTTCACCCCTGGAAAGCTTTTCAGGCCTGGAGACAGATCATATTACACAAGTGGTCACAGAGCAAACAACTGAGGAGATGGCTTGACCAGTGCCGGATTTGTTCTCAGCATCCACATGCAAGTCTGCAACCTAGCATAGCAAGCCGAGGAGACTGGCAGACCTCCAAAGTTCGCTGCTAGACAGTCTAGCCAATCAGTGTGCACCAGGTCCAATGAGAGACCCTTAAAAACTAAGATGGACCGTGGTAAAGAAACCCTGTGTCAATCTTTGACCTACACACCTAGGTTCCCGTGTTACCGCATGCATATGTGTACATACATACAGTGATAACCTCACAGAGTACAGGCAAACATCATTTTGTGGTAGTTAACCATTGTGGAAAGGAGGCACACCACTTGAAATGTTACTTACGTTGGATCTAATATTATAGTACTTAGCGTGGAGCACTTAGAAGTTGGGAGATGATCTGCCCGAGTCCCAGATGCTGAAGGAGGCCTAGAGCATGGCAGCCTGGTGTTGAAGAGGGTGAGGGATGTTTACAGGACGGGGATGCCCGATCCTTTGTAGGCCTCTGGGACTGTGAAGTGGCCTGAGATCAGCAGTGTTGGTTAGTCCCCCTCCCCCAAAGCTGACTGTGGACCCTGCCTTTAGATCATGAATACAAGTGATCTGGAAGTCCCCGACAACCTAGGCAACACAGTTGAGAATGGCAGGGAAGGCAGGCATTGTCAGGATAGGACCCAGGAGGGAGCATACTTGGAACCCAAGTGGAAGGCTGGCCCAGACACGGGTGTGAGTTGATGGGTGAGCTTGACCCGGCACTGGACATTTGGTAAGCCCAGGGCACAGTGCAGAAGTGGGATAACATCTTATCAAGTAACTGATTATTACCCGGTGGAGCTTTTTGAGGTAAGTTACATGGCAAGAGGTCTTGTGATGGTGGGTATACTGTAGATGGGCATGTTTCTATACCCTGGGTGGATTTGTAATGAGAGAATAAGGGTCATCTAGGAACTCTCAGACTGAGGCTGTGAGGAATGACACTGGGTGCTGGGAGTGAACAGAGTCAAAGCCTGTGAAGAGAGGCTTGAGGGCTTAGTGACTGGGTATCTGTAAGAGATACTGTAAATGACTCTAAATGGAGGATGTGGAGGATGGGCTATAGAATGTTCTGGAATTTGTCCATTACTCTTTCTGAGGTTCATGTTTCTCTCTTCAGAGAGACATGGTGGTGGTATATATCAAATTTGTATATAAACAAAGGTCTAGGAACATCCTGTCATCTCCAGAAGGAATGAATGTGATCTCATAGTTTGGGGAAGACCAATTTAAGAGAAGGTGGTTTCCAGAGAGTGAAATGTGACCTAACTTTGGAGAGACATGCTGTAGGCTCATGGGAAAAGTTAGGAAGTAGCCCCAACCATCTACCTACATAGAATTGAAACAGGTAAGGACCAGGGCCTGGAGGTGCAAGCCCTCTGCAGGGTCAGAGCTATTGTGGAACTGAGCAGTGACCAGGATCTTCAACACAGCATGGCCACTTTATTCCCTTTGCCTACATTTGCTTACCTTGGGATGACTCTGGATGGTAATGAGCTTTGTGCTGTGGGATCTGCAACCTAGTTAACTGAGATGACCTGTCAGCGTGGGCGGTGGTAGGGGTGCATTTGGGAATGCCATGGGGCAAGAGGTATGAATCTCTGCCACTTCCTGAGCATGTTATATAATCAGGGGGCCTTTTCTGCCTTAGTTAGAAGTGTTTGCCTCTTGACACTCTCCCATTAAGAGGGTTGTCTCTTAACTCTTTATTTTCATAATAACTCCCATATGCAAAATTTAAACTGACATTAATAATTACCTTTATCTCCCACTAAAAGACCTGTGATTGATAGATCACGGCCCAAATAAGACATAGTTACAGATGGGTGACTATCTCTTTGGGTTCTGCGACTCAGTTCTCTGTGACTAACACCTGTTACCTCATCCCTGATTATAGACACCTTGCTTGAAGCTAGAGTGGATTACAATGAGTGGGAACCTGTCCCCGGGGAGTCTGGGCTCCTTCAGAACTTCGTCTTTGATAGCCAGAACTATGCCCGAGCAACTTGGCAAAGAAAGAAGCTATAGCTCTGAGTTTAGGTAGATTCTCAGGGTTGCAGTTTTTAAGGTCCAAGAAGGTTGCCCTTGGCAAACATATTCTTCTCATGGCCTCAAATGACCATACAAACAATACACTAGGACCTATGAAGCTTAGCATCAGCTGCTCTGATCATCTGTTCTTCCTGAATAAATAAAAGCTAACTGATATTGGACGGAAAACGTTTCACACTGAAAAGTGGCCGAGCTGAAGAATTTACTTTCTCAGAAGAGTCCTTCAAACTGTTGGATGTCTTCAAGCCAGGAAACCTGCCGTTCATTGGTAGGCTAATGAGCTAAACAGACAGTTAGTATGGGGAAGATGTCTCAGGTGGTAAATTGCTTGTCATCATGAGGACCTGCATTCGGGTTCCCAATACATAGTAAAAACGCCAAGGAGAAAGGAAGTCCTGTAGCCCTTGCTAGCCCTCTGGTCTAGCTGACCCAAGCTTCAGTGACAGACCCGGGCTCAAAACAAGAAGGTGGAGAGTGATAGAGAAAGACACCCTACACTGATCTCCAGCTCCACGTGTGTGCTCACACCTTCATACCGATGTGTATAGACACACAAGCATGTACACATGCATACATCACACCTGCACAGGTTGCACACACAGAGAATTCTCTGTATCAGATAACTAGGTTTTCTAGGAAGTAGAAATAGTTGATCATATTTGATCAGGTGGGCACCAAAGTGTATGGTACACTCTGAAGAAAAACACGTGATGCTAATAAATGGGGAAAGGGGCAGAAAGGCCCCAGGGGAGGTTACAGTGACAGGTAGCCTTGTCAGTGTGGCTTAAATGACACCTTCAGTCTTCCTAGGAGAGCAGTTTTCACCTGCTTGTAATGGAGATCTTTCTTGCCGTATTTTGTTATTTCCCAGGCATCCCCAGGCCTGGTTCCCTGTCTGAGGGCATTCGTGTGCATGCCCTGCAGCTGCCAGTCAAGGAGACATGAAGCTCTGGAAGTTGCCTCCATCCCTCCCCTAGTAGAGATTTTACTCAACGACTGCCATGCCCAGGTCACAGTTCCTGGAGCGAGTGGAGTGAGCTTTGCCCTTGCTGGACATGCTCATTTTATCGCTGGATTTTCCTTGGCACTGTGCCCAGTGGTGGCTTACTTAATGCCCTGGAATTGGTCACACCTCCATCTTAGCACCTTGCTGTGTCTGCATGCCTGGCTCTCTCCTGGGCCAGTGGTGAGTCTAGTGGGCCACATGGAGATGGTGAGGTGCTTGTGAAGCTACCAAAGGGATCTGAGATCACATCCAGCTTCAGCAAGATAGTTCTGCTAACAGCCTGGGTTCCCTTCCTTCCCTACTGAGTACGGTGAATAGCCCTTGCAGTGGGGAGGCATCTTCTAGAAGAATAGAAGGGGTGAAGGACTGTTTTCTCCAAAGTACCTACCAACCCTGAACCAGCAAGGACTTTAAAATACACCTACTGTGTCTGCCTGAGAGGACCAACAGGACTGGGGGCGGGAGGCAGGAGAGTCACTCATATCAGAGGGTACTGGGATGCCCAGAACGGACAGCTGTGCCTGGAGGTTTGTCCTTCTGTCTCTCCATGAGGCAGGCTGTGCTGGATTGTTGGAAAGGACTCCACTCTCCAATTGAGTTCTAAACAAACAAACAAACAAACAAACAACAACAACAAACCTGGGGTAAACCTTTAGAGCACAGACCAGCAGGAATATTTAAACTGATAATTTCCTTTCTCCTGTACCCTTTTCTACAGTCTCCCCATCTTCCTCTTTCTATAGGTAATGGAAGATTTCAAGGATACAGAAAATGACCGGTTTCCCAGTGGGGGTCTAACGATCACAATGCCCTCCCTCTCCGTTCCATGGTGTTCTTGTTTGCCCTAGTTTTTTTCTATAAATTCTACTTGTTTGTTTGTGTGTGTACATGTGTGAAGATCAGAGGACAGCTTGGGAGAGTTTGTTCTTTCCTTCTAACATGTAGGTCCTAGGGATTGAACTCAGGTTCACCAGCAAATACCTTTACCTGCTGCGTAGTTTGGGGAATTTCTGATAGTGAGTTCTCTGTCTTTTCCTCTTCTTCTTTAGAAGGTGAAGTGGGTCGCGTGGACTGAGGGAGGGTGCATCCTGGGTTCAGCAGCAGCTTGCGTGCTCCCTGGATGGGTTGGATGGAGTGGAGTGTGGTTACCTTTTCACAGTCAGTTTTCACTGATCACAGGCCACTTGTATGAGTTCCTTTTCTCATGGCTAGGACAAAATCCTTGAGGAATACAAAGTGAAGAGGGGTCTTTTGGTTCCCAAATTAAGGGGATGGCGGAAGGGCAACAGCAGAGGGAGGGGTGGGAGGCAGTATGTAACATTGTGTCACACGTGTGCTAAAGTAGACAGCTGTGAACTCTAATTCTCCGCGTTCCCCATTCCATCGGTTAGCTGCCATAGTCTGGGGTTGCGCTGCCTAAACCGAGTGTGAGCCTTTTCCTCCTCAGTGCAGTTAGAAATCCCCTCACAGGCATGACCAGATCTGTGAATTTAGGTGATTTTAGATTCTACCACACTGCCATGATCAGCAAATATGCTAATGGCCCTGGAACATCTTTACCCACAGGGTGAGCTGGGTATGACATCTTCCCCTGTCACAGAGGCCTGCCCTTGGCATTAGTCTGCAGTCCTCTTAGCCCATCCTGTGTCTTGCTTGTATCATGAATGCAGATGCCCTTGGGGGCACCTGGGAAGGGTCCAGGCACAAGTGTTGCACTTCAGTGTTTCCTTACAACAGGCCTGAGATGTGGAGCCCTGGTAACAGCCTTCCATTTCCTCCCAGCAGAAGCTGGGGGTTTGAGTGGAGGGGGATGGGGCATGCAAATGTTTGGAGCAAGAGCAGCAGCAGACAGGTGCTCCTTAACAGGAAATATCCGCATGCTAGCTTCAAAGCTTAGGTTAGTTTCCACATTTATTTTCTCACCACACAGACTCCACCTTGCAAAGAGGGTCTAGAGAGAAGTCAGTGCTGTGTGAGGTCAGGGGTTAAGACTGGACCGACACCTGGTGTGTGTGTGTGTGTGTGTGTGTGTGTGTGTGTGTGTGTGTGTGTGAGAGAGAGAGAGAGAGAGAGAGAGAGAGAGAGAGAGAGAGTGAGAGAGAGAGAGAGAGTGTTTTATGTCCAGATTTTTAAAAGCCCATCTCTTTGAAAGGCAGAGGAAGTGAAAAACAAGAGTGCTTTTAGATGAAGTGTGTCCGACTGTGTACATGATGGGTGGTGGTCCCTAGGGAGGAAAGAAGGGAAGTTGGTGCCTCCACCCAGGGCGACAGAGGTCAAGCCTGCAGATGGAGGGAGATGTATTCTTGTTTCCTAGTCTATGTGTCTGTGGTCCCCAGTGTCAGCCCTCAGTATTCCAGCCTCATGGCTCAAGCCTCAGATGCACATACTTCTCGCCACCAGTAGGGCCTGAGGTGTAAGGAAGCCAGACTTGATTGGACTTTTAGGTTGATTTGCTATGCGTTTTATATGTTCCCTAGAAGGCCCAGTAGGTTAGGGCACACATCCATGATCATGCAAATTAACATTTGTTGCACAGCACAAATATGTAACTATTTACATTCAGTGGAGCAGGTATAGATAAGAGGAAGCCTAGTGGGC
The DNA here is from genome assembly GCA_036184795.1 of Tokudaia tokunoshimensis. Lineage (NCBI taxonomy): Eukaryota > Metazoa > Chordata > Mammalia > Rodentia > Muridae > Tokudaia > Tokudaia tokunoshimensis. The sequence goes on along the minus strand of BTHU01000012.1, from coordinate 6,928,866 downwards.
TGATGGGAAGGCACCGTGGGTAAGTGATGACCTCAGTTTTATTCCCTCACAGTGGGAGAGAGAGAGAGAGAGCCTATGCCTGGAACTTTGTCTATGACCTTCATACGTGTACAGTGATGTATAGGAGCATGTATATTCTCTCTCTCTCTTCCTCTCTCTCTCTCTCTCTCTCTCTCTCTCACACACACACACACTAACTAAAAGTAAATTTAAAAAAATAAAAGTAAATGGCCTTATGTCATTTGGATCAGGTCTTGTTGCCAAATTACTTTGATTCAAGCAAAAACAAAAACAAACCAACAAAGCAAAGCAACCTTCTGCCTTTTGGCCTCCAGGAGCCCTTAACTTGAACCCTCTGGCTTGACCTTCATATCCGTGTGTCCAGTTGAGCTCTGCATTGTTGCCTTCTCTGTGCCGGCGAGCTCTGGTCCTGGTGCCATCCTGCTGTCCCCAGGCCTGTGCACAGGAAAGGGTTCCTCCAAGGCTTGCTCAGATTAGAAGGCTCCATGCTACTCTTCTCTTCTTCCCACACCTTCACGCAAGCCATCAGCCAGTCCTTTAGCGTGCGCATGCTCTAACCACTTCCTGTCACCTTCCCAACCTGCTCATGTTACTGTAAGGACCACCAATGTGTCCTCCTGGCTGCCCAGGGCTTACTCTGCTTCTCACCACACTGCAGAAAGACAAGTTATTTGAAGTGGGAATCCCAGCATGCTACTGTTCTACAAAAACTCAGCTCTGGCTCCCCAGTGTCAAAGAACGCTCCACACTGCACACACCCTCCCTGACCTCAGTTCCGGCTGCTTCCCATAGATAAACATCTTACTGAGGCCAGGGCTTTACCCACCCTGGAGGAGCCTTTACGGAGCTTTATGGAGTAGCATGAAAGGAGTATTTCATGCTCCTTTGCCTCCCCCCCCAACTCCTCCCCCAGATATGCACTGGCTAACTTTTCAGTAATTAGGAAGGCTCTTTCTGTGACCTTGGGTAATTATCTGTCTCCAAACTCAAACTTTTCACTTGCGTCTTTGCAAGTAGAGCAAAGCACACAAGACGTGAGAGCTAACTAAAGGTTCAGCATGTACAGTGCGCATTGTCTAGTAGCAGGGTAGACAGTTTTCAATTGTATTTCCCTTGGATGCCTTTGAAAGGCTGAGCATGTCCTTTATGCTCAGAAGTGGCCCTTCTTTCCCTTAAGTAAAGTAGCAATTGTACTTGGCCCTAAGCTATCCTTGAACCTTGATGTGATCTCCTTCAGACCCTCTCATGTGCTCTCTGAGCAGTCTTAGCCATGTTGGTCTGGGTAGTCTGTGGAAACCTAAGATCTAACATAGAGAGACCTCATCTCCGACCCGGAGGAAGTTTTCTGATTAAAAGCGCTCGTACATGCGCATATCAGAACCCGTTAAGTTTGTCTGCACTTAGGAAGTATTTTCTGTTCTAGCTGACTTGTTGGTGTGAGCTTCTGGGAAAGATGAACATGCTGTGTGTCCTTTGTAAAGGCCTAGTCTTCATAACTGTGTAGCAAATGAGACCTGACTGCATAATGAGAGTTGTTCGTTTTCAGAAACAAATAGTCCCCACTTTCTTATGTAATTTGTACCTGAAACCATATGTGTTTGCTAAGTCATAGGGAGAGCTAGTTGAATATCCAAACATGTCATTATGTGTAAAGATGGGTTCTGTCTCAGAAAATGGAAAGCTGTACCACACTTCTTATTTCTGTTTATTCTATAAACATAAGAATGGTTTAAAAATTGGATACTAGCATATCACAGAATCAAGTTATAAATATCTGATGGGGAGGGGGTAAAATGGCATTGACTTTGACTTGCCTAATAAATTCTTCTTTACTTACCTGGTGCAAGTCTGAGGCATATGCATAGTTATCTTAGAGCCTTTTTCCTGTTTTATTGAGCACCCAAGACAGATTAAGAGACTGTGTTCCAATGTATGTTTGTGAAAATGAAGATGGTGGCCTTGGTTGCCAGGTGAGGGGACAGTATGGACAGCCCCATGACAGGGATGTGTGTCCATCATCTGACCAATGAGATCTGGTGTTTTTAAAACATGTCCAGCCTCAGAGGACGCCATACTTCTTCCCACTGGTTAGCAGTGAACAGCACTGTTACCATTGACCTGAAAATTAAACTCCTGTGGACATGCGCAGTTTTAAAATCATGCTCCATTTTTAACTTGTATCCCAAAAGTAAAGAAATTCAGAAAACCAAGCTTCTATTTTCTGGTTGTTGGTTTCGAGCAGTTTGCTTACATGCCTGGATGGATTGTTTAACCGCCTGTGCCTTAGTTTCATTGTTTGTGAATAAGGGGATTGGTTTACATAATATTCTTAAAAGAATAGCACATTTTTTTTAACCAAAACATGTGGTAGAAAATAGAAGAAAGGTAAAAAGTTTAAAATCTATCCATAAACACACACATATACACAAATCATATCCATACATCTTTTTTAAAAACTGTTCATTTAACTATATCTATTATAGACTAGTCTTCAACAGGATTGGATCACAGGACATCTCTTCTTTTATAAGCCAATTTTAAAATTTAATACCACATTGTGAATAGATTTTCATGTTATTAAATAATCTTAAATATTTTTGCATGGTACATAAGGATTTGAATAGGCTACCATTTATCTAGATAGTTAGCTATTAACTAAGCCATTGCTTTCTAATTTTAAACTCTTAACAATACTGTAATCATCATCCTTATAGCTAATTTTTTTTTTGCAATTGTGTCATTAAGATAAATTCCCAAAAGCAGAATTGCAAAGTCAAGAGTTCATTGTTTTGGCTTGGTTTTGGTCTGTTTGTTTTGCTTTTGCTTTTGCTGTTGTTATATAATGCTAAAATAATCTTTACAAATGTTGCCACAGTTCACAGCCCATAAGCACAGTCTTACACGAATGTCTCTTTCCCCTCATTCTTAGCAGCTCTGCAAAGTATCACTTCAGGTGACATGTTTTGGAAATTTCCACTCCAGGTTTTCGTGAAACAAATGTGTTTGTCCCTTTGCCCACTCAAGATTCCATGTCCACACCAGAAAAAAGGAAAAGGGTGGGGGACTCTGTGTAACAACCATGTAAGCAGAAAGAGCCCACCACTTCAGTCTCTGGGAGAGGAGAGGAAACAGCAGGGTGCTGCCCAGTGGAGAAGACTAGATGTACCAGAGAGCCTCAGTTCAAAACAGAACACAGCAGCAGTTCTCAACCTGGGGTCCTAGACTCATGTCAGATATCTGTATATCAGACATTTACATCATGATTCATAACAATAGCAACGGTTATGAAGTAGCAATGAAATAATTTTATGGTTGGAGTCACCACAATTTGAAGAACTGGAATAAAGGGCGGCAGCCTTAGGAAAGTTGAGAAGCACTGGTCTAAAGGATTCTGCAGCCTAGCATGGAGCTCTGAAGGACTCTGGACTGGGAGAAGGCTCACCCCATGGGCAGGGGTGTAAACAAATGCCTGGGCTAGAGAGGCACATCCCTCAGTTTCACTGTGGAAGGATCTGGAGCCAGGCTGACTCCTGGGGTGAGAAGGTGAAAGGCCTTTTTCAAGAGAAATGGCAGAATGTTTGAGGAGAGTTGGAAAAATGGTGTGGAGGTTATCTTCTTTCCAGAAGAAACCATTTCTCTTTTAAGGGCTCCCTGCTGTAAGGGAGGGCTCCCCTATCTAACCCTGAGGGCAGACAGAAATACCATTCTTCAAAATGTGCTCTATGTATATGTGTAGACCAAAAGAAGATCAATATGTGCTCTATGTAGGTCTATACACCAGAAGAAGAGAGCCATGAAGACATAGGAAGGTATAGGCAGAAACTCAATGTATTATTAGAAAATAATAAGTTCAGTGGAAGGATTATAAGATAAACTCAAGGAAATCTAGACTATGGAATAAACACGATTTACATGGTAAGACACCTAGGAATCAATTGTACTGGCCCAACATCTGATTTTAAGTGTTTTTTTTAAAGAATGAAAATGAGAAAAAAAAAGCCCACAACAAAGAATTAAAAGATAAATAGACTAGTAGCTTTTACAAGTTCAGTTTCAGCACAATGATCAAAAACCTTCCCAAGGCACGTCACTGTGAAACTTCACAACAGCGGGGATGAAAAGGACCCCAGACATCCAGAGTGGAAACAAAACAAGCAAACAGTGCCTCATGCTAAGCCATGACTGTTGGACTGACATCAGAGTCTGTTCACCATATTGATGTTAAAGGAAAGTTTGGATAGGTTACTTTTTTTTTTTAACCTAGAATTCTTTCTAGTCAAACCATCGTTCACTGGTGAAGACAGGCATGTAACATCTTGGAACTATGGCTTTGGCTTTGCACTCTTTGCTAATCAGAATTTCAGTGAGAATACACCTTCCTAGAAAAAAAAAACCCAGAACAAGAGAGAATGGATTCTGATGACAGTAGCTGCACCCGGCAGTGACCTAGTGTTCAGCACCATAGCTGAGCATCAACCAAGAAAGCCACTGGGCCAAATGAGAAAGGGAAGTCATGGTGGATCTCCAGCTGGACACATCTAGAGAAAAGGATCCTGGGAAACCTTGGCAGTCATAGAAAAGCAGCTGGTAGATTGGAGCGAGGAAGACTCCATTTGAGTTTGATGATAGTTTTATTGCCACTGAATAGCATATGAATTGCTACTCTTGTAAGTGGCTAAGAATGTGACTATGTACAAATATATAAGTATATAGGTAGGCTATTTACAAAACCTTCATACATAAATAATATTAATTTTCAAATTTTAGAACCACTGGATAGTAAAGCATGGAACTTAACTGTGGCTAGACAGACCAGAATGTCTGCACTGTCAGCCTCAAGTGCCCAACAGTTAACGTATGAACTACAAAGGTGTAGGGACAGGGGAGGCCAAAGATGGGGAGAGAAAGAAGCACAGATGCTTTTGGTTACAGAAATATGCAGGGTAAGAGATAGCCCATGTGGTGGAGAATTGACCCTCTCCATAGTCTTTTTCCAACTGTAAAGGAAAATTGCAGAGTGAGGTGTGTGCATGCATGCGTGCGTGCGTGCATGCATGTGACGTTGGGGATCAAACTCAGGACCCCATATATGCAAGGCGAGCTTGTACTTCTACCTTGATCAAATGTCTAAGAACCGAGAGTCAGGATATAGACTGCTTTGTGGAAAGGGAATGAGGAACAAGGTGTCGGCTGAGCTAAGTCCTCATCTATAGAAGCAGCAAGGAAAAGAGAACACCTAGAATAATGATCCAGGATTCGAAAGTGTGCATTATTTAGAGGCCACTGGAAAAACTCCAGTAAGGCTTATTAAAAGTTGGTCCCTCTTGAAAGTGATGGGACAAGAGGCTCCCTTCTCAAGTAGACAAGTAGGTTTTGATTTCTGAAAAGCAAACACATCATTACAGTCAGTTTGGATTATATTTTAGTTCTAAATAACACAGAAATACATAGCCCAAGAGAAAAATTGGTCAATTTGGCAAAAAAAAGGGTAAAGATCCTACCCTTGTTTTTAATTTATGTTTCTTTGTGTTCTTGAACCAAGTCATTTCTAAGTGTTTCTGACTCTTAGGTTTCACGCGTCCACGATCTTTACAAAACTGTTCCTTTTCTCAGAGGACACAGTTCCAACTGTATGAGCAAAGTGATAAGAAATCGAACTTGGTATCTAGACTATCATCTTACAGGAAAGTGCCCGGAGGGCAGCAGTGGCCGCTCTTGGACAGCCTGCTTCTGGTTTGTGCTCCCTGTCTGAGCTGCCCTGCTGCTTTGTGTATGTTTCATGTGCTTTAAACTTAGGATCTAGGAGGACATTACAGGACCTTTGCTTTCATTGTTGTGGCCAAGAAGTATCTCTGTTTTTGCTAGCTATTGAGGGAGCATGGGCCCGAGGAATAGCTCACAAGGGATGAAGAAATCAAAGCAAACGCCACACAGCTTGTAACAGGCAGTACTGGGATTGGAACCCAGGTAGTCTAGTGTCAGTGTCTGTATACTCCATCACTGAACCATCCTGGTATAAGGTGAGAAACAGGAAAATAATCTAAGCATACATCTAAAAGTACAGGAGGGAGGGAGGGAGGGAGGGAGGGAGGGAGGGAGGGAGAGGCAGATGGCAAAATACAGGCTTAGAGCCAGGAGCCTTTTGCTTCTGAATGACCAAGGTAAAGGATTCCACTTCTGATGATTGTTCTTTTGTGCTTACATCTCCTGTCAGGGCTTATAGCTGTGTGTTGCCATTGTCTTCTGAGACAGAGACACTATACCATGACCAGGCTTTGAGCCGCCTGTGTCACCGGAAGGAGCTGGTAGATCTTCAGGACCATCTCTGAGCCACTGGAAAGAGGAAGCAGGTGTTAACTTGTGTTCACTGCATTTGTGGCCCTATCAAGAGCCAAGACAGGGGCTGGAGCGATGGCTCAGCCGTTAGGAACACTGACTGTTCTTCCAAAGGTCCTGAGTTCAAATCCCAGCAACCACATGGTGGCTCACAACCATCTGTAATTAGATCTGACGCCCTCTTCTGGTGTGTCTGGAGACAGCTCCAGTGTACTTACATATAATAAATAAGTAAATCTTAAAAAAAAAAAGAGCCAAGACAGGCAATGCAGGCTTCTGGGGTAGACAACGTGACATTCATGAGGTTTCGGTGCACTGGTTCCTGTGAGCTGGCTGTGAGGGAAGGGAAAAGCAGTGTGCCAGCCGGATCTGAGGGACACTTATTAAGGTGATACAGTAACCAAAGCCAGCTGGTTACTCTCTGGGGGTAGAAGGTTAGAACAGCCAACGCATTTAAAAGGACATTCTATTTTGTAAAAAGATACTGACTTAAAACTTTATACAAATTATCCTGGATGGAATTCTAAAGACAAAAGGGTTAGGAACAGGAGGAGAAGGCTTGGTTCTGGTCTCTGTATCCCATGCAGCAGTTCCTGTTTCCTGTTGAGAAATGTCCTGCTAGTGGGAGGGAAGGATGGCTCAGTGGGTAAAGCCCTTGCCTCATAAGTGTGAGATTCTCAGTTCAGATCCTCAGAATCCACATAAAGCCCAGTAAAGTAATGTGTTCTGTAAGTCCAGTTCCTAGAGTGAGATGGGAAGCAGAGACAAGAGACTCTAAGGAAGCTTGTGGGCCAGTTTGCCTGCGGTATGTAGCGGCAAACACCAAGAGACCCTGCCTTGAACAAGGGGAAGGCAAGGACAATACCTGCGGTTGCCCTCTCCCCTCCACATGCACTTAAACATGTACCTGTACGTACACACTCATAGATGGGGGGGAGAATTAAAAACATAAAAAAATAAGGAAAACATTGTAAACAAGAGTCCCCGTAGAAAGAGTCTATCACTGGAGTGTGTATGTGTGTAAATCCACAAAGGAACCTTTGTTTTGCACAACCGTTCGGCATAGAAACACATTGTATCTTACTGTTCCCACTTCTGAATTCCAGAGATTATATTAGCCACCACATTTAGATCTTTTTCCTTCCTTTTTTTTTTACTTGTAGAATGACATATCAAATGATATTATTTTTTATTTATTTACCCTTTTGTGTATATTTAGGTCATTTGGTCATCAAAAGTCACCACAGAGCATTTGGCAAAATCATCTTATTTTATCTGTGAGGAAATGGAGATTTGCACACAGAGAAAGAGGCTTAAATAATTCGGTAGACTCTTGAACCTTCATGTTGGATGTGTTTTTCTAGCTATTATTGTATTTTGATCACAGACGACAGGAGAGGGTGGCTCAGCTGTGTGCCTGTGAATGTGTTCGCACGCGTGGGTGGTGTGTGAATGTGTGTGCCCACGCGGGTAGGTGTACATTATGTTGTGTGACAGATGTGCTCGTGAAAAACTCTGAATGAGTCCTTTTATTTTTAAAAATGGAACATGAAATTTGAAATGCTCTGAGGGTGGAAAGATGATTTATTATTTAGAGGAAGCCTGTGGAGGAATCCTTATGTGAAAACTCTTTTTCCTCCTTCTTTATAAAGAGCAACTTCATTGAGAATCAACTCTCATGCAGCTAAGGGCAGCCATTTTGAGTGCGTAGCTTACTGCATCTCCTCAAATGTATGCACTCATGCCATTGCCAAGACATTTAAGACAGAGAAACTTTCCATCTTCCCAAAGGTTCTTCTATGTCTCTTGGCAGTCATCGGTCACCTCTACCCCCCAGGAGGTAGTCACCCTTGTGGTTCTTGTCACTGAAAATTAGTGTTGCTTGTTTTGGGATCTTATATAAGTGAAACCATATGGTGTTTGGTGTCTTTGGCACAACATTCATCTGAGTATTGGTAATTTATTTGTTTTTCTTGCTAAGCAAAATTCCATTATGTGGATGTTGCATGGGTCGCTTATCCTCGTACCTGCTGTAGAACAGAGTGTCGCTTCCAGTTTGGGGCTTTAAGGAGGGGTGCTGCTTTGGACATCTGTGTGTAGATTGATGTCTTTGAAGCACATCCCCTCCATCATCCACCTGTGCAGATCCAGCATTTGCGCATGCTGAAGTGACCTCATAGGGCATGCTTTTGTTGAAGCAACATTTGCAAACATCTATTAGTGCTGTGGGTGAAGCTCAGCTGAAGAGCACTTACCTAACATCGTGGGGCCTGAGTTCAATCCCAAGCACCACACAAACAATGCTGGTTAGATCCCTTCTGTGTGCTGAATAGGTAGGATCCTTGCAGGGATGGACACAAAAGCCTATATAACATCTGTGCGTGGAAGAAGGGTGGAGTAAGTATCTTCATGTGCAGATATGGAGACCGGAGAAGAGTGTTTTTTACCATCTCTCCTTTTAATTTTTGACACTGGATCTCTCACTGAACTTTATGCTCATGGTTTAGCGCATACTAGCTGGTCAGCCACTCCTGAGATCTGCCTGTCTCTGTCCTCACAGGCTGCAGGTCGTGTTTCACATGGGTGCTAGGGATTTGAACTCAGATTCTCTTGCTTTCATAAAAAACACCCTTACCCACTAAACCAGCTCCTGTCTCATGTGTAATATCTTTACACTGCAGTGAGAGTCATTTCAGAGAGAAACAATCTTCACCCATTATTTTATAGAAGCAGTTGCTATGGTAGCCTGCTTTCAGAGTGGAACCTTGAAACACATTTCATGTATCCCACGGCCTCTTGACCATTCAATGTGTTCTGTTAATAGAATGGATAGCAGATTCCTCCCCAGGTGAAGAGCCACAAAATTAGCTGCTACATTCCAAGTCGGTACTTAGAAGTGGCTTCCACATTGCCCTACACAGTGCTTTGGTGACTTTAATTTTTACATTTGATTTTTTCCAGTATTATACTATTTGTAGATAATGCACTATGGTCAAATCCACCCTGTTCCCTCAGTCTCTCCCACCACATCTTGGTGCTTTGAACTTTCTACCAGCCATAACTAGGAGGATGTTGGCTAACCAGAATGACCCTGCTCTACCTGGTCTCCTTCATGCCAGGAAGACGTGGAACTCTGGTGTACTAAGTATGGGAGAGTTGGCCAAACTGGAGGGTACAGATTTGGGTCCTGGGTCTCTGTCTCTGTCTCTCTGTCTCTGTCTCTCTGTCTCTGTCTCTCTCTCTCTGTCTCTCTGTCTCTGTCTCTCTCTCTCTCTCTCGTACTGGGATTTGACTCTAGGCACTGTGAATGTTAAACAATCGTCTTACTACTGAGTTATATCCCCATTTTTACTTTGGAATGTGTACATTGTATTCATGCATTCCTGTGAGCGTGTAGGTGTGTTGTATGCATGCACAGAGGCGTGCGAGGATGATGCCATATGTCTTGCTTCCTCAAGCATTACCATCTTAATTATTTGAGATGGCCTCCTCCTCACTCAACCTAGAGATTTCCTATTGGTTGGCTAGCCAATGGGCTCCAGACCTTCTCTTGTTTCTGCATCCCCTCGTGCTGAGGTTACAGAAGTGTGCTCATGCCTGGCTTTTACAGGGATGCTAAGGATCTGAACTCATGACCACATTCCTGTGCAGCAGGCACCTAAGTGATTGAGATGTTGACCCATTTTTTTCTTTTAATTTGGAGTCAGGGTCCTACTAAGTTGCAAGAGTAGGCCTTAAGACAATTGTAGCCTAGGCAGGCTTAGATTTCTAGGCCTCTTGCCTTGGGCTCTCAAGTAGTTAAGATTTCAGATCTGAACCACCATCCTTAACTTCCTTTCTGGATGGTTCTTCTCCCTTCTCCATTATCCCCAACATCCTCCAAGTAAGGAAGAAAGAGATAAACATTTAATTATATGAGTCCTAGTAGGCGGAACCAGGCTGGTCAGAGCCTCTTTCCACATCTCTGCTTCTCTCTTCTAACCTGGGGATGGTTAGAAAGGGAAGTAAAACTCAGGGGGGCGGAGCCAGGCCCCGGGGAGTTTTTCTAGAGTTCTCAGGTGAGAGCTGGCCTGTGGCTAGGAGGGAATTTAACTATGAGTTTTAGACTGCCTGGCTCTTGAAGCCCTTGGCCCTCCTGACACAGGCGTAGATTCACGTGGGTCACTGAAGCCTGACGTGAAAATTGTAGGTGAGGAGGGTGTTAGCCTCTCATCGGTGAGTTCTGATTATTCAAAACAACTTGGCTCAGAGTTTCCAGATGGATAGATGTGGGGTGCTGGAAGGGTCACTGGCCTGAGGGTTAGGAGCTGCAGGGGGTGCACAAACTCTCTTTGAGTTTTCTATGGTACTCAGCTATAGGGGATCCATTCCCAGATACAAGAGATCCATGATGGCCCTGGCATGAAGAAGCAGGTATGACTTCATTGCCCACTGTGGGTACATCTTCAACCTCAGCTTTAAAATTCATTTGCAGCGCTGGAGTTTAAATCCAGGACATGTACATCGAAGCAAAGACTCTACTGATGAGCTTGGTTGAGACAGAGATTTGTTATGTATCCCAGGGTTGCCTTAAACTCATAACTTTCCTGTCTCTGCTATGGGAGTATTGAGATTACAGATGTGTGCTACTATATCTGATCTTATTCATAACCAAAACAGTACCTATTACCTTACAGATAAATTATGAGGGATAAATAAAATCAGACACATGAAGGGCTTTGAAAATGGTCAGGCACTGCCCAGAAGTCCATGAGAGTCTTGGCTTTCGCAACACCACCGCTGAAGAAGTTTCTGGGCCGTTTGTTTTGTCCCCTTGTCATTGTCCTTCATTGGAATGAATGGTGTCTTCGCACCCACATTCCCCTTAGCTCAGTGCGGAACTGTGGATGTGCAAGGCATCGTTCTGCCTTAGAGAGATTGCGCCTGGGAAGCCAATGGCCACTGCAGAGGGGTATGAGGACAGTGGAGAAGGGATGGAGGACACCAAGACAAGCTATCCAAGACACTTCTGTGGGCTAGGTGTAACAGGGGACAGGAGTCTGACCTTGGAGTTCAGGTAGATCAGTTCCTTGCATGATAAGGTGAGGAGCACAACTACAGAAAGTTCACTGAGTGCCCATTTCCTGTCTGGAATAAGAGACTATTGTTGATATCACAAGAGTTTTAGTATGCTGAGGCATGTGAAGAACCCAACTCAGTGTCTAAAACAAATCAGATACCCGGGAAGCCTGTGATGTCCCTCCCTCCCTCCCCCTCTCTCTCTCTGTAGCACTGTGGACCTTCTCATGTCTAGCGGATAGCCTTGCCTGTCTCTGGGTTTACCCCAGGCTGGGTACAAGACTTAGCCTTTTTGATAGTCAAAGTACCATTAAAAAGCCATCTGATATTCTGTGATAACCTATAGGAACATCAGTTTGGGACACAAAATGATTTCTATTTGTTTGGGATCGGGAATTGTTAGAGTAGAAAGTACAAAGGTGGGACTTGGAGATGTGCATGCGTGTGTGTGTGTGTGTGTGTGTGTGTATTATGTATGTATATATTGTGATCATGTGTACAATAACACTAACAAAGAGAGGTCAGAGGACAATTTGTGGGAGTTGGGTCTTTCTACCATCTGGGAATGAAATTTAGATCATCAGACTTAGTGGCAAGCCCCTTCACCTAGTGAGTCATCTTGCAGGCCCTACTGCTTCAGACCATCTGGCTGGTCAATTTCTCTCTTTTCCACACATTGAGTATTTTCTGAGTGCCAAGTGCTTTGCATTTCCGTCTCACAGAATTTCCATGACAACCCATTTCACAGATGAAGCCAAGACTTATGGAAAGGAAATAATTGTCTGAGGTCACTCAGCGGGTAAGAGACAAAGCTGGGATTTGGGCCTGGTATGAAGCCAGGGCTGTGGTCATCTCCCCAACTGTTTCCTTGGCTGCTGGCCCTGGCTGGAGGCGAAGCCAATGGGGATTTAGCTTGAAGGAGGATCATAGTCTAAGAAAAAGGAAAGTAGGTAGGAAGTCTGTCGAAGAGAGGTAAGAAGCCTAAACAGAGGTTACAAATAGGGCTACGTCTGGAGCAAGCGGGATGAGCCTTCACTGCAGAAGGGATTCAGCCCTATTCTGGGAATGGCTGCAGGGAGCTATGGGGTCTGTTCTCGAGTCAGTGCAGCTGCCTGATGCCCTCTAGTAGATTGCAGAATTGTTCAGGTCTGGGAACTCACATTGCATCATTATCTGGGCCACGCATCCGTGGGCAGAATTTGTGATGAAATGCATTTGGCTGTGAAGTCTGACCATTCTCTACCACTCTTTGTACTCAGCCACCCCCCCAGTCCCGCCATGCTGGTGGAAAGCCTTGCTCGCTTGGCTGACCAGGGCTTGGCCAGGGCTCCGAGGCCATCTGCTCAGCCTGCGAAGCTCTTTGAGACTTTGGCATGTTTAATGGCTTAATCTCTATTTTCTGTTGGGAAATGCAGTTCGCCAGCATCGAGGGAGCAGTGGGTGCTATAATGGCTTCTGATTGCTATCTTGAATGTTAATATCCTAATACGTTTTACCATCCATGACCTATCCTCCCTGCTCCGAGTCCTCTCTCCCCCTCTACAGAGATAGGCTCGGTGCCCGCCTTGGATTGGCCTGGCTCCCCATCTCATTCCTGCACTGTCCTCCTCCCTGCCTCTCACAGATAACATTGAGCTTCACCAACACAGTCGGCCGCCGTGGGAAATCTTTGACTTGGAGGATATGAAAAAATGTTTCATTTTGTTTGGGGTTAACAGAGATGATCTAATCTCCTAAAGGCATACATTATTTGAATTCCATGCTCGGGGCTAAAGGGCTCCTGATCATTTTGAACTTTGGCAGAGACAGAATTCTGGTTTAGTGCTGCTCAGAAGAGCCACCAGCTGGTTTTCTATCTATAACTCCTTGCTGGGACCGGGGGGGGGGGTGTTTCGTCCTCCAACGAGCTCCAGGGGAAACATGGCTCTGCCTCCGTTTAAAATCATGAACACTTTGGGAACGACGAGGGAAGTCACCTTGTGGGATCCCAGTTGGGTATTTGGTTCTCATCTGGATGCCAAGCTTACCTGAGCGGATCCTGTGGAGCCCCTGAGGATGGCCCAAATCTGCCCACTGCCCTCTTTCACTGCCTGGCCAGACAGTGCTTGAACCTATACCACTTCCCTCATCCGCAGGAGATCCCTTGATACAAATGAAGATTTGGAGCCAGCAGCAAGCACTCTTAGCCATGATGGGCTAAGTCCAGCCATGCAGCAGGGCTCCGGAGTGGCCTGGGAAGGGTGTGGCATGACTTAGAGAGAACATCAGTTCAACTTGAGTTTCTTTGCCTTGCAGAGGTGCCCCTGTTAACATGCTCACTGAAGAGCCACCTTAGCGTTCCTCTCTGAGTGTCATATGAAATACCACTTCAGTATAAATCACAAGTCTGTTATCCCCCCTGGGGATGGAGGTCTGAAGGACCTGAAGGACCCAGAATAAACTGTAAAAGCCTCAAATTTAGATCTTTTTTCCTACCTCCACAAATGGGTATTGGACAGTTTCTAACGGAGAGAAGTGAGCAGAGGTTGGGAATGAAGATCTTGTACTTTCTGTCTAGCAGGGGAGATAATTTCATGGACAGTGTGCTATGGTTTAATAGGAACTGTGATTAGGACAATGTGCTGTGGTAACCCAGCCAAGGGGGGAATGCATCCTGGTGGGAGTGTCTAGTAATGCCTCAGAGAGGAAGCGTATTGCTCTCAACTTTGAAGGAGCAGGAGATGTCTACCACACTGCCTCTTCCCAAGAATTACTTGTTAAGTGCACACTTGCCTTCTGCTGGGGACAGTGGAAAAAATTACAGAAAGAGATGGTGGTTCCTGTTCTTAAGAAATGCACAGCTTGTTGGGCAGAGAGCCTGGCACAGATGAGCCCCTTGGAACTCTGTGTATACAGATGGCTGGTGGAGGGTGGGAGAGTTTGGTGGTGTGGACATGGAGAGCCAAGCCTTCCAGAGTTACTACTCTTCCATGTGGAAATCACATGTTCTGCAGAACCGTCCTTACCTTGTAAAGATGTCTGAACTTAAAAAAGAGGCCCAGGCCTCCATTTTCTACCCCGCTGCCCAATTTCATCAACTGGGTTCTGAATCACACGTTAGCTATAGTTTGAGTAGGGGAGGGAGCAAACCGGGGGTGGAAGGAGAAGGTCACTGGTGAGCAGTTGGAAGTACTGACTGTCTTTATAATCCAGCTGGAATCTGTGGGTCACGAAACACCCATGTAGCTAACACATGAGCTGAGTGTGGGGGAGCAGGGAAAGGTGCGCTCTCGGCCTTGGTCTGGGTTGCTTCTTCTCACACTGCTCTGCTCTGAGGCTTTCAGATCCTTCTGTTGTTGCTTGTGTTTTATTTTCTCCCTCTTACTAGCTGGGTTCCACACTGGTCTGTTCCTTAACTTCCCAATGAGATTTTAATCACTGAGTACAGGAGTGACGTCTTAATTCACCTCGTCCTTTCTGAGACACATGCAGAACACAAGGCTCTTGGGACGATCTTGTCATTGGATCTCCCCGCTGCCACTTAGCCTGAAACTTGGACCACAGTTACTTGTAAAGGGGGCTAACATGAAACCTTCCAAGCTTTAGGCGGTTGACCGGAAGGCTAGGAGATTCTTTGCTGTGGGGATGGTCTTACTCCCTGTGGACTCCCTGGGATCTCTACCCATTAGATACCAGTTATGGAATCCTCGCTGCCAGTCACAACAATCAGTCTCCATGCAGTCATGTCTTTAGAAGTTCTTCAAGTATCGACTGTGAAGGAAGATCTCTCCCGGGTTAAAAGCACTGGCTGATGCTCCCTTTTGGGTGCACTTCGGATCTTTAGTCCAACAGCCCAGTAGACGTGCAGTGAACACTGATGTTCTTTCATTCCTAACTCACCTAGCACTTGACACGGGTCTGATGAGGGTCACGACTCTTGAGTTAGAGCAGCTCAGGGTGGAGATGGATCCCTCAGGTACCCACATGTGCACTAACAGTCCCTCTGTCATTCTCTTACTTGTAGATTGATCTGGAGCCAGAAGGAAAAGTGTACGTGATCATCGATCTCTCAGGATCATCAGGTGAAGGTAGGGTGTGACCTCTTGCTCTTGTCTCATTCTGTTGAGCCTTTGTCTGCTGGGTCTCTCCCTTCCCATCTCGGCCAGGACATTATCATGGTGACATTTAATTAGTTGGCACGCTTTAGCAGGAGAAAGGTTATTTTGAAGATGTTATGCCTGCGTACCAAATAGGAGCCAGCCATCTGTTACTGGTGGAGCAGAAGAAGATTTCAGACTTGCTGAGAGGCCAGTAACATGGGCATTTCTAAATGCTATGTGCAGGACAGGTGCCAGTGGAGTGGCACCCTCCCCCAGGAGGCGTCTGTGGGGTTTGCGCTGTGCATGGTGAGAAGGAAGTAAAACCAGTTGGCCTAACGGTATTCAAAAAGGAAACAGACAAAGTGTCAGACTTTAAAATCTTACTTTTTATTTAGATCATTTACAGATCCTCTACTAGGCATTTAAAAGACTAATGAAGTCGATGGAATGAGGCAATGTATGGGTTTTTTTCTCTGATATTTATGTCTTTCTTCTTCCTTATTTGTATATCCTCTTCTCTTGATTTCTTCCTTCTGTGCTCACTTACTATGTTTTAAGTGCAGAAGTGTAAGTGTGGTGAAGACCAGACGATATGGGTGGAAGGGAAGGCAAGAAAATGCAGCACTGTCCAGACAGGTGCAAGGCAGTTACAACAGACTTCAGAGGAAGACTGAAGGGTGTTTACTGGCCTCGTGGTTCCTCTCTCTCTGTGCGCAGGGAGGCAGAATAGTTGGCATGGCTGAGAGACTGGGAGAGAGGCGCTGCTTCCCCTTTGAGATGAGGGGCAGAAATAGTGTTTGGGATCTGTGATCCCAAGTGAGAGGTGAGGAGTCCTTTCCTCCAGCTTTCCTGCCTGGAAAACTGGGCCCTTTCACAGACTCACACAAGGTTATAAGCACAGAGTCACACACACACACACACACACACACACACACACACACACACACACACACGCACACGCACATGCACACACACACACACATACACACACACACACAGTACCTAGGAAAAGGCTCTGTTGGGAGGAAAGATATAGGTAAGGTCAAAGGCTCTAAGCCAGTGGGTCTCAACCTATGGGATGCGATCTTAATATCAGATATCCCACATAGCAGATATTTACATTATGATTCATGACAGTAGCAAAATTACAGTTATGAAGTATCAATGAAATAATTTTATGGTTGGGAGTCACCACAACATAAGGAACTGTATTAAGGGTCACAGAATTCAGAAGGTTGAGAACACTCCTCTAAGCAAATGATGTAAGTGATAATAGTACCTGATAACTTTATTCATATTCAGTCTCTACAGGTGTTCAGAACAACTCAACAGTCATGTGCATATAAGGACCCCACTAGAGTTGGGTCCTCTTTTAATATAATTTGATGATTTGGTATAGGTTAAAAGCTTTAAGCATCCTTTCAAATTGTTTTTTTTTTTTTTTTACATATTCTGCTCTTTACTGCAGTTATGTTTGGCAAGCCCAACTTCCACTCTCTGTTGTCAGTACTAAATAGTCAAAAAATAGAATACGCTGTTGGAGAGTTAAGGATTTAACAATATATATTATGAAATATTTAAGATCTACAAAAAAATAAAGTAAAATAAACCAACCATGTTAAAGAAAGGCGGCCTATCCCAGCACAGGCAGTAGATGCCCAAGGTCTTGCCTGCTCTGGAGACTGAGACAGGACAGTGCCTTGAGTACCAGAGATTAGGGCAAGCCTGAAAGTTAAGGAAAAATAATAAGGCAAACAAAAAACTGAAGGCTTGTTGTTGCCTTAAACATTTTTTAGCATAGTATGAGAGCCTAGTTTATAAGACTCAAGAGTTTACAATAGCATCCTGATTGTAGATGTTGGAAAATGTTTGATAAACAAAAATCAATTTCTTTTTTCCTGTTCTTTCCCTAACCTTAATTAAACATGTATTTCCTGTGCCAAGATGCTGGGCAAACCAATGGCAGGCTTGAATTATTTTCTTTCTCCTCAAAAAGATTAACGACTTGCAAAATTATAAACAACATTTTTTTAACATTAGAGAAAAAGGAGATGGACAATGAATGAATAAATAAATCAGAAGCAATTGATTTTTTTTCTTCTTGCTTCTACGCTTTAGTGCATGTGAATAACCAAAGCAATTTTCATTGGGCTAAATTCTGAGTCTTTTTTTAAATCTCTTTCATCTAAAGAAAATAGAGTTTACTTTAGAAATGCTGACACATGCCAGGATCTGTAAAGTGCTAGCATGTGTCGCTCTAAAGAAGGGAGGACTCTGGTTTGCCTTTGCTGCTCCTGGACTTGGGACTCCGTTCTGGGAGCGGTGGGTGGGCGCTCTGTGATCCCGTGCCATGCTCCATTTGTACCACGCCCATCTGCTCTGCCAATCCTTGCCCTGGACAGAGAGGGCTCTCAGTCTAGAGATGGTTTTGGTTGCATAAGGGTTGTGAGGGTGAAAGAGAGACTTGGACAGGAATAAACCAGCTAGGCCGCTGCCTGAGAGACGTCCCAAAGAAACTCAATTGTCAAGCTACCCTATTGCACTACATACTGGAGACTCCACTCGCAGATCTTTGTCCACACTCTTTCTTGGGTGCAAATGCTAACTGCGATCTGTTAATGGGCAAGAGAGTTGGGATGAAGCCTGACTGAGGCTTCACTATTCTGCTAATTCTACCAGAAACATTTCAGCGGCCCTGTCTCAATGCTCCAACCCCACCAGTGGGGAAAACATAGTCATGGAAATTGCACACACTTTACAACATATACAAATTCCAAAGAGTGAATAGAAAGGTATGGGGGCAACAGTGTGAACACACCCCCTTCTTTTAGGGTGTTCCAAAGGGCTCTTTTTCTTGCTAACATGCCGTTAGGAAGTTCGTGTGCTTACATCCGCTGGAGCAGGATATAATGTGATTTCTGATTGTCTAATGAAATTCCACTACTTGGAT
Source organism: Tokudaia tokunoshimensis (assembly GCA_036184795.1). Taxonomy (NCBI): domain Eukaryota; kingdom Metazoa; phylum Chordata; class Mammalia; order Rodentia; family Muridae; genus Tokudaia; species Tokudaia tokunoshimensis. The sequence continues at coordinate 6,910,422 of BTHU01000012.1, read as the reverse complement.
ATCCTGTGCAGGTCACCATAATGGGATTTGACTAGTGTGTGCTTTGACTAAACCAGGGAACCTGACCCCATATGTAAAGGGTCAGGCCTGATGACGTTGGAGATCATTTTCGGTCCCATGATGTTGTTCTTCAGTGTAATTTGAATAGGCATCTGTTGGAGCTCATGGCCAAGAAATGGGGTAATACTGCAGGTGATAGAAGGAGCTGAAAGAAATGGACCTTTTTTTGCATGTGTTGTCACAGTTATTTTTGTGTGATCCCCAGTCTGAGGCATTCCTTAGTTTGACTTTCAGCGTGAATAACAACCATTTGGCTCTCTGGTAAGCCTGGTACCATTGGCTCACCAGGTAATTAGGTCAGAGCTCAGGTAACAGAAGTATAAATAGCAACTTAATTCTCAAATTGTAAATGTGTTTCATTCTGTGTAATAAGTTATCGTTTCTGCCTTTACTGTCATTTGTGATTCACATTGATTATAATGATGTAGCAATACACCATCATTTACAGGCTCTCCGGATGGGAGCTGGTTAGGACCTAACCTGTTTGGTCTTCTCCCTCCGCTTTGCATCCAAGGTCAGTGGTCATGTCAGATTGTTCTCAGAGTCTAAACTGCAGTAGAAATTGCAAGAATTCATCCACATTGGACACTGTCAGACTCACAGACCCATGTCTGTGATAGTATGCAGAATCCACAATATAAAGTACAGTTGAATCTGGTCCTGGTGGGACTATGCCTTGTGGAAGTGGAAGCTGAGAAGCAGGAAGCAGTGCCCACCTACTCCCCTTTCTGCAGTCACATGATGTGAAGTGCCTGGTGTCTTATCTAGGACAGAGTATGGCTGTAGGCATTTAGCAGACTCAGGTTGACCTCCTGACTCTTATGTTTGCCAGCTTAGCTTCAGAGTCCTCACTCAGAAGACGGGGCAACACTATGAACTTTCATTCGGACTTAGTTTGGAAGAGTCAATTCTTGTAGAGAGGGGTCCCTATAAGAACAAGGCCTTGGGACTACTCATGCATGCGAAGATCCTCAGTAAATACTCAGAGCCTGGGGACCTAAGAGAAGAGTAGAGTTCATCAAAGTCACCTTGAGAGAGGCCAGCAGGCTCTTCAGGGGAACGGTAGGAGGGAGGTTTCTGACTGACTCTGGAGTGCTCAAGGCAAGAAATTGCTACTTATAGAACATGTGGATGTGTGCCAGGTCTGAGAGATTGCTTCCTGTAGCAGTGCAACTCAGCTGTTCGTTTTGCTTCTTCATCTTTCTTCCTTACTCTACCCCCAAGTACAGCAATTCCCAGCCAGACGCTCGGAGCCTCGCAGAGCCACTGGTCTGTGCCCTGAGTGCGGTAAGAGGGGCTCTTGTGGGAGCCTGGCTCCTCCCGTAGCGCTACTCTGTGCTGACTGAGAACACATGGTCTCCAGGCTCTCCCCGGCCCTTCATCAGTTTGAGGACAGTTCTTACATCTCTCTTCTTCAGGCAGAATCCATCAAATCCTTTAGCCTTTCTGCGGGTGTGTTTTCAAAATCTTGCCCCTTTTTGTAGCTTTCTGCTGTTTTTTCCCCCTAGTTGCTCAAGAAGACAGATTTGATAGAGGAAACTTTGCTTGGCTCTGGAAAGGCGGGTGTGTAGAGATTTTCACACACCAAGTGCTTGGCCCCATCGCTTTCACATGCAGTCGCAGTGCTGAGAGGGCAAGGGATGGACCTCAGAGCATACTGCAGACTCCTCCTGGGGCTTCTGCTCTATCAGGTCCCTGATAATGAGGTTGTCAACATGGGAATGACCTCCTGTTGCTAGTGCTACTATAATTGTTTTCCCTCAGAAAGCTTTTAATAGAAACAAAAAAAGCCAAAGTTCTTAGCTTTTAATCCAAAGGTGGCCCCAGAGTCCCTTTCATGAATAGACAAATCTGGTATTTTGTTCTCTTGGAAAGGAACACCCCTGATCCCTGTTTCAGGAATGGCCTGGTCTCTCTCCAGCTGTCTGTAATGTGGATCCATAAGTAGGTTCTGGTTTGAAACTGGACCTGACATAAATCTAGCAGGACAATGTTCTTTCCTGCCCTGCTCTTCGTTAGAGACATTGGGGTCTTATGTTCATGGCAGGCATTGAAACACTGCCCTTGGGGTAAAACCTATGTTCTTGTCTTACTCCTGATTTAACTGCAGAAGGGATAGTTGTACGGAAGAGACACACAAATAGGCAGGGCAGGCTTATGATAGGTCCTTAGTGAAGACATGGTTCCATCATCTCCCGGGTCCTCTCCGTCTGTCTCTGTTGTTATGAATCATTTCTGTATCTCATAAAAGAGAGTTTGGGGGAATCATGTTTGCAGCTCAGATCATATTTGCTTGAAATGGCCCATAATTGAATCATTTACTGTTGTTAATGTCCTCGTGACTTGGCTTGAAAGAAAAGGGTATTTCCATTCATCTAACCTAATTTAGAGAGTTGTCTTTCTGTACCGATTATTCTATTCTTTTATCTACTTGAAACTGGCCAGTGCTGACAGTTTTATTGATGTTCCTTATTACCTAGCTTTGTTGAAACCCTCACATTTTCACAACCAAGCACATTTGCCATCATTAATCTAGGGGTAACGCCAAGGCTTTTATCTTCCTCTTTTATTGTAACCCTTCAGTTGAGCTTATGTAGACTGAGGACACACACACACACACACACGCATGTGTAATCTCTCTTTTACATACTCTTCCTCACAATTGTAAAGGAATTCACAAGTGAAAGCCAGGGTGCCTATAGCAGAGAGGACATCCCTTTGCACTCTACATGACCATTATTGCTAGTGTCAGGAGCAAGACAGGTTGGAAGGCCAGGGAAGGAGGTCACTGGCAGCCACCTGCTCTCTGTTGGTACCAGCTGGGCAGAAGATATCAAAGCTAATGAAACCGCCAGTCTGTGTAGATATGGTCAAGCATGGGACAGGCAGTTACAGTTACTAAATGAACAGTTGCCATCAGAAACACTGCACTAACCATGTAGTAAACAGAGCTGGCAAGGAAAAACAGTGGCTCAGTGGAATCGAACTGCTGAGGATCTTTCAGTGCCCATGGTAATAGGCTACTAGGCCCACCTACTTCTCCATATCAGGAGTATGGAGTCCTTTTTGTAAGGGAACCTCTAATTTTAATGTATCTCATATATAATGTATCTCAATGTATATTAGAGGAGTTTCTTGAACAGTAAATGTGTAGACAGTGTTGATCCTGGGTCTCCTTTGCCTTACATCTGTGATCTGCCTGTATTCGGTGAATCACTTTTCTCTGTCAGGGATGTATGGAGCCTGTTGTCATCCCCAACCAGACACAAGTTGTTGTCCCTCTGTATAAGGGAACATTTCCACATAATTCCTTCTTTATTATTTCTAAATAATTTTTATAGAGCCCATACACATAAATTATAAACTAGATAAGAATATTTTTCTTCCTTCTCGAACTTCCTTATCTCTTCCCCAGAGATAATCACCGTTCCCAGTGATTGGTGAATCATCGCAGAGACATTCTCTATATACATGCACACAGACAGGGTGCGAGAGATGGGAGGGACTTGAATGTGATCTTCAAGGGATTTGTTTTATTGCTCACTTCTGTGCCTTAGGACTGAGTAGAGAGTCTGTATACCTTGGGTGTGTGATAGCTACATGTCTGTATAAATCAAGTAGATTCCTGATATTGAAAAATTTGATGAATCAAGTCCCAGCGAGGGTCACCTGTGGGCAGTAGCTCTGTTCCCTCAACCAAGGAAGGAGAATATAGTATTTATTATTATTGCATTTTAGGCTAGCTATGTGGCCTGAAGGAGTTCACTCTAGAGCAACGCTAGTGGTTGCCACTTATTGACTCTGTTCATGGGAGAGACCTCAGTGGGGGAAAGCCTTATTACCGGCCCTACTATATCTATTCCCACCAACAGCCACAATACAATGTTGTGTTTCTTGGTCTATTCTTTGCCTCCTCCTATCAGAAGAACTCGAGCTCCTGAGAGTGGGGGCATGTCCAGGACCGTAGCTATCAAGAGAAGATGAATGGTGCTTCCAATGAGGGAAGGAGGAGTGGAATAGAAGGGAGAAGTTGGTTCTCATCTGTGGGGGGCGGAGCTACACAAAGTCAACAGAGAGCAAGTGGCTGCCAGTGGATCAGGCCTCCTTCCCTGGCCTTCTAGTCAGTCTGTCTCTGACACGAGCAATAATAGCGACGTGTAATGCTCTCTGCTACAGAAACCCTTGCCACCACGAGTGAATTCCTTTGAAACTGTGAGAAAGAGTGAGTTCAAGGGAAATTACCTTCACTTTTAGGGTTTGTATACATTGTCTCTCTCTCTCTCTCTCTCTCTCTCTCTCTGTGTGTGTGTGTGTGTGTGTGTGTGAGAGAGAGAGAGAGAGAGAGACAGAGAGAGAGAGACAGAGAGAGAGAGAGAGAGAGATTGGAATCTTTATTTTAGTTCCTACTTTACAATGGGCTACTCACATGACTTACCGATACATACAAGTGTATATTGAGCTGATCATGGCGCCTCACACCTTTAATCCACGTGCTGGCAAGGCAGAAGCAGACAGATTTTTGTGGGTTCAAGGTCAGCCTAGTCTACATAACAAGACTAGGCCATCCATGCCTATATACTGAAACCCTGTCTCAAACAAAATGAAACAATTGTATACTCTGAATTCATCATCTGCTGGGCACCAGTGAAAAGGGTAGAGGTCTGGAGAATATCTGACAACAAACCACACATAGTCTACTTGGGCCAGGTGGTCTTCTCTGTGCACAGGGTGAGAATGTATTGTGTAGTTTTTCCCCTATACGTTTAAGCCTTCCCTCCTTGAGAGAGGAGGGAGGTTCATATGACTCTGGAAGTAAAGTAAACAAACAAAACCCAGGAAGTAAACAAAGCTTATCAGGTTTAGGGAGCTTTCAAAACTTTCAAAAGTCACAAAGGTTCACCCAAATTTTGTATAAGCAACAATAAGTGCTGGGCAGAGGAGATTCTGCTATTGGCCGTATGCCATGCAGAAGTTCCACGGCTTTTGTTAGCCTTTGGTAACAAAAGTAGGATTGCAAGAGAAAGAAAATGTTCAAGACAGCACTATACAGGGATTATTACTTATATGCAAAGGGATCTGTCATTTGGGTTTCTTCTTTACATCTAGGGGAAACGAGGCTTAAGGAGGAGTTTAAGACTGAATCCCTCAGAGATGCTATGAAAATACAGATACCGACTCAAAGGGCCTTGGATGGAACTGGTGGTTCCATGTGGTTGATCAGCTCCAGGAGATGCCATGTTGCTGGTCACCAGACCACACTTTTGAATAGCAAGAGATGGTAGTCCCTAGGGTCCCTTGCAAGCCACGCTCAGCAGACAGCAGTTTTAATTGGAAATTTCCTAGTTCCTTTCCTCCACCTCCCAAGACCCCACCCCGAAGCCCACCCTGTACATCCTTTCTAGTCTCAGTCCCTCCTTCCTGGGGAGGGGGCTCAGTCAGGACCCACCAGCAAGCTGCTTGGCTTAAGCAGCCCTCTGAAGAGCAGAGTGGGAAGGCAGCAGCTGTGTTCTCCAGAGCAAGGACAAGAACCAGTTTATAGCAAGAAAACAAAGCCCTGCTTGGCCTTCTGGGACCCACTCATCAGGATATTGGATTTTTCGGTTTTATGTTTGTTTTTCTATAAATACCCCAAAGTATTGAGTGCTGCTTGAATTTGATCCCACTGTGCAAATTTTCTCCTGGTTCCTGCGGCTTTAATTAAAGAAACTCACCCAGGGACCTTGCTAGAACTTACCTCTATGCGACCCTTCTCTGATAAGCAGGTTGTACTGCTTTTCATAAAGTTCTGGATAAGGGGCAGAGCACACAGGAGGGGCATAATTTTTACTTGTTCGTTAAATGGATGTGTGACTAAATGAAAGTAACAAAGCAAGAAGTGTCACCTTTCAAGAAAACTATTGGGATAAATAAGGCGTCTGACTGACTTTGCTTTGGATAATAGTTGTTTCGTGTTCCAGTGTACAATCAGTCTCATGGGAGTGTGTGGACAGAGTGTAAGCTGGCTTGTGGGGCCAGGTACTTATTAGTGGGACTCGAGGCTACCTCACTGCCTCCCCATACACTGAGTCCCCAGTTACAATATCCTGGTCCTCCCTGCTCATTCAGTTCCTTCTCTAGTCTTTTAAACCTCAGTGAGTTTGTAAGTTTGCCTCCTCCTGGGAGCCTTCCTACACTGGCCCATCCCACCTGCGCCTGCTGACTCTTTGCACCCCTGTCCTCATCGATTTTTATTGTTTGTATCCTGAAAAGAGTTTAGGTGGGGCCCTGCCTAGTCCATAGGCCTCAACTGCACACCCTGTAGCTGTCTTTTTAAGGGTGGGAAAAACAAGTAGCTAAAACAATAGGTAAGAGGGAAAGCAATTCATCTTAGCATTTGTTTTTTAGGGTTTTTATGTTCCCTGAAAACTTAAGAAAAAGAGGAAATGTTGAAACTTAGTACTGAAGTCAGGTGCAGTGACATGCACCTGTAATCACTGCTACTGAAGACCATAAATTCAAGGCCAGCCTGGGCTATCCAGGGAAATTCGATCTCAAAACAACAAAGGTTTGAATGTTATTCTTTTTTTTTTTTATTTATTTATTTTTATTAGATATATTCTTTTTTTTATTATTTATTTTATTTTATTTTTTTTTTAAATTTAATTTTATTTTATTTTTTTAATTTACATTCCAAATCACTTCCCCTTTCCCGTTTCCTCCCTCCCCGAAAGTCCCATAAGCCCCCTTCCCTCCCTCTTTTCTCCGTTCAACCCCCTCTCATTACTCTGTCCTGGCGTTCCCCTACATCCAGTCTTTCCAGGACCAGGGGTCTCTCCTTCCATCTTTTTAGAAATCTATTGATATGCTGATTGTGTCTAGGGTATTCTGAGATTCTGGGTCAATATCCCCTTATCAGTGACTTCATACCATGTGTGATCTTTTGTGATTGGGTTACCTCACTAAGGATGATATTTTCAAGTTCTGACCATTTGCCTAGGAATTTCGTGAATTCATTGTTTTTAATTGCAGAGTAGTATTCCATTGTGTAAATATACCACATCTTCTGAATCCATTCCTCCGTTGAGGGACATCTGGGTTCTCTTAAAGGCCCGTGTTTGAATGCCTCCAAGTTGCGCCAGCCCCTCCTGTGAATGCTCCTGTGAGTGGAAGAAATGCTTCCATAGCCTCGATGTTTGCCCCTCAAACTCTATCACGTGCTATGATATCGAGCTTGCTATAAAGAGCAGTCCTTTGTGTGCATCCATGCACAGATCCTGTGAGAAAGAAAAATAGCGACCGACATTGCCATCTCTTAGGGAGTTAGCCTTCTGTCATGACTATTCATGTGTATCAGGAAGCGAGGATCTTTCCTTCTCAAACTCAGGAGACTCTCGCATAGAAGCCATGCTTGCTTTTTGAGAAGAAACCTGGTTTGCCTCAAGAGTAGGTTGTATTTTGGGGAGCAAGATTCTCACTAGGTGGTGACAGGTTGCCCCAAATGGACCAACCACAGGATGACCTATAGGAGGCAGGATCTCCGGCTCTTCATGCACATTAAAAACCTAAGTCCCCCCCCCCCCAACAACCATTTGTAGAGCCTTGTCCTTGTCTTCAAGCACACCAGCCATTGTCATCTTGGTCAGAAGTAGCTGTGACTTCTCGGGAATGACCCTTGGGACATGGTTTATTGATGTCCCCTCAGGGAAGGAGGGCAAGGGAAGGGGGTTTAGACCCTCACCTCTTGCATCCCACCTGCTTGGGATTTCACCCTAATTGGAGCAGCCTTGTGGCCTTGGGAGGCGTGGAGTAGACAGTAGAGGCTTCAATGACAGGGGACTCACTCCATCTGTGCAGCTATGTAGGGGCGAGTGTTCAGTGCTGTGGCTGCTACCAGGGTACCACGCTCCTGTAAGCAACTCCTCACCCGGGGTTCTCTAAGTAAGCCAATGAACCCATCGATTCACCAGATTGGACCCTGATGGAACCATACCGTGATCGGTCACGGACACCCTATGCAGGGTGAGTAGTCACTTGTTTGAATCTCCCCAGGAAAAGTTCACGCAACACCAGTCAACAAGCCATGCCTGGCAGGCAGCTGGACTCAGCCTCCTTGTGCACGGAGCCCACGGCAGCTTTGTAGGGGGCAGCGCTCCAAGTCTGCACAGGATGCTTCTAAAAATACATCTGAAAGCCAGAGGAATAGAAGTCGAATAATTGAGTTAAATGCTGTGATGCAGGATTTCATTACCAGAGAGCTAAAACGCATTAAAATCCTCTCATTGTGTCTCATTGTTTGGACACACTCTTCGGTAATATCTCCAATATTTTGTGCTTTTAATAATGCATATATTTTTTTTTCTTACTTAATCATCTTGGGGAGCTTGCCAACCTGCTTAGGTGCTGGGAGGATCCAGTTGCGACTCTAAGTTTCTGGTTTGTTCCTATTGGCCTTGATTTTTTTTCCAAGTAAACAGTATCTATCTTTTCATTGTGAGGATAACAGTCACCCTTTCCCTTCCTGTTTTTATTTTTAATTTTTAAGAAAAAAGATGTGAAACAATGTAGTATTTCTGTAGCTGCGCAAACACGTATAGTCTAGGCCATGCTAAATCTGCCTCAGCTGACCCTGCCGTGCCTGCATGTCTCAGGCTGTGTAGGATCAGCCATACTTAGGATATATTTGTTATAAGAGTTGAGGAATGGCTGTTGTCCAAATAAGACGGCTAAGCTGTGGAGGGCTTACAGATGCTTGGCAGGTAAAAGTCAGCCATGGAATGTCCCTGCCTGCTCGCGGTTGGCGGTACATTTGGCCCATGTGCTGTTTGAAGGCTAAATGGATGAAAGTCAAGAATTGCCTGTCATCGGTGGGTTTGGGGTCACTGGGGTTGCTGTCATAGTCTCTGGGACTTGGAAGACAGACTTCATCTGCTTAATTACAGATGTCCTTCCGGCTGTTTGACCTCTTCCTGCCTGTAATTACAGCTCGGGAAGCCACTGCACTGCCAGGTTAACCAGAAACACCTAGGTCTGCCTTCAGAGGAATCTTACTATTACTTTCTCTTTTTTAAAAATTTGAACGTTTAGAAACTTAAATCAAACCAGGGCCCTTTAAATCAAACATTCCCTTCCTGCAGCCCACAGGCCCCTTTGCTTTAGAAAACTAGCAATCAAACAAAGATTTTTCTTTTTAATTACTTTTGTTCCTACCTCACCAGCCTTGCCCACCACCCCCTCCTTGTAGGATTTAAGTTCTGACAATACAATGCCTCACACGTCAGGCAAGTGTACGATCCAGTTAAGGAGCAGCCCATGACCCACAGTTCTGCATCCCCTGTGCTGACCTGTATCTTGTGTTAATTCTTTTCTTGCGGTTATTTATGGTTTTCCCACCCATGCACGTACATTCTTAAACAATAAGTTATTTGTTTTGAACTTTATTTAAATACTTTGTATCAGTGCTTTGTGATTCATTTAACATAATGCCTTCCGGGCTCATCCTCCTTGGAGTGTGTGACTATAGCTGGTTAAGTTTCGTTTGTGTGTGTTATTACATGATATGATTATGTCAAATTCATTCATGCATTCTTCCCTTTGTGGGCATCTTAGGATTTTCCTGTTAAGGACTGTGCTGTATTTGGGCACACTTGAGCACGACTGCAGTTTCTTTAGGTTACTTACCAGGGGACTGATGTAGATGTATTTATACCATGATAAAACGTTTTTATACCATTTGGTGCTACTGACAGATGGATTTACAGTACCTATTTGCTTTATATCTTCTTAATAGTTAATTATATGGTTAAAATATTATTTTGTTTATATAAGTATTTTGTCTGCATATATGTCTGTGTATCATGTGCATACCCAGCGCCTGTGGAGGCCAGAAGAAGGCACTGGGCCTCCTAGACTTATAGATAGTTGTGAGCTACCATGTGGGTCCTGGGACTTGAACCAGTGCCCTCTTGGAGAGCAGCCAGTGCTCTTAACCACTGAGTCGTCTGTATTATCAGATTTTAAAGTTACCATTATAGTTTTTATTTTTTATACATGAATGAATTTTATTTTGGTCAAACTCACCCTTCTCTTCTCTTCCAACTTCTCCCACGTCCTTCTCACTATCTTTTCCCAGCTTCACACACACACACACACACACACACACACACGAGTTTAACGTTGCCCACATGCATGACAATATAAGACTGCAGCATGGGGCTCCACTTCTGAAGAAAGCTAGCTAACTTTCCCTTGCCTGGCAGCTGTCAAGTGTGTGCAGTTTTTCAACTAGGGCTGGAGCCTTGTGAGCCCTTCCTCGTCCACACGGGCCTATCGGTTGGACTGACCTTGAACAAATGTGTGTAGGCGCCACTGCTGTTGAGAGCGGATGGGTACAGCTGCCTGTCGTGTCCAGAAGAGGCTCGTTTATAGCTGTCCTCCTGAGTTCATCCAGTCTTGCTCTAGTCCCCTGTGACATTTCCTCAGTAAATGGCTAGGAATGTGATACAGATGACACTTTGGAGATGAACACATTCTGGTCACTTGTTCTCTCCACTTTGATCATTTGTGTTCCTCTGTGTAAACCTCCATCCGTCAGCTTCTCTGCTAAAGGGTGGAGCTGGACCAATCTATGGGTACGAGGTTAAATATCTACAAGGTAGTTGGATACAGTATCAATTCAGCAAAGTGATAGTAGAGTCCATGACCTCTCTAGTCATGGATTCTCAGTTCACAGTACCAGGCGTGAGTTTCTTCCTGTGGAGAAGGCCTTAAATCTAGCCTGGTAGCCTTTGGATGTCCCTATACCACCCCAAGACGACCGTGCCACTATTACTCCAATGGGCTTAGTTTGCCAGGTGAGTTGTTAATGTGGTTCAAAGGGTTCACAGCGGGGTAAGGCTGCTGGCACCTTACCCAGAGATCCCAGCCACCCACATAGACCTTTGCAGGCTTCCAGATAATGCCATGATGACTTCTCCAAGCCTGTGACCAAAGTGTAAATCCTGCCTTCAGCCATAACCTCTTCCCCTCGAGGTCTGGTGGACAAGCAAGTTCAGCGGGAATAATCTATATTTGTTGGGGGATCTCTTGAACCCCTCTGAAGGGAGGGAAGATACCCTTCTTGAAGGGAGATATCTTGTGTCTGTGACTGAGTTTTGTTTTATAGTCAGTTGTTCCTTGAAAGGAGCTTTATACCCCTATGCAGAAAAACTTCTGTTCTCTGTTGTCGTTTTAATAGGTCACTTCTGATGATTAGTGATACTGAGAGCCCTCAGAAGCCTGCAGGCTTTGGTCCTTGCCTCACAAATGCCTGTTCACTCCTCTCGTGTATGTTTTTGTCTACTTCCCACTGCTCTGGATGTAATTCTGAGAGCCACCAACACCTCGCCCTGGCTTGTGGCTAACGGGTTCATTCTCTCTGTGGTCATCTGATACACAGACATTCAAAGTATGAAGCTTGGGGGATCCTGAACAAAACATTCCACATGCTTGGGCTTCCAAATGTGTTTCTGTTTGGGTAGATGAATCCGTCAGTGTATTAGTACTCTACAAAGTCAGATACCCAAAATGGCCCAGTGAACAGATGTGCAACATAGCTTGTTTGGAAGTAAAGCCTCTCTCTCTCTCTCTCTCTCCTTTCTCTCTTTCTCTCTCTTGACCACCTTTCTTCCCACATCACCTCACTGCCTCCATTTTTATACCTAATTCACTTCAGGAATGGTAGTCATTAGAGTTGTAATTTATGTTTTATTTAGTGGTCTATGAAATCATTTGCCCTCTGCAATATAAGCTCTCAAAGACAAGCATTTTATCTGATTTTTTTAAATCATTGTTGCCTAGAAACCTGGCACATAGTAGGTACTTGACAAATGTTTGTTTGGTGAGTAATAGAATCAGTTGTGTCAGCAGAGGCTACGTCATCATAGCTGTGACATCATGCAAATGCTTGCTTTCCTTTCAGCTAACTTGCAAACTCATATAGAATGCCAGTTAGTGAGTCTCTGGCCCTTCCTCTTCCAGAGTGGAGACAAAATGCGCCCTTGGGAGCAGAGCTCAGTGTTTAGACTTGTAGCTAGGGCCCCTGAAGGGCTGGCACTCCTCTAAGGACAGATTTCCAGGGTGAGACCAATACTTCCCAGGCTATTTTCTTTGCCCTTCTCTCTGGTAGCTGTCAAGACTGCTGCTTTTACAAACCCTGTTGGCTTTTGCTTTGTTGCTATAGAAACTGGAGCTGGTAGTTGGAGGAAAATGTGTATGTTTTTGAGTCCTAAGGAAGGAGGGTGTTGTGGAGTTGTGAGCTGTGGTTGGGAACAGCTGAAGATGGTCACCCCCGGAAGTACTTCTGAGGCCCTGCCCTCTTGAAGGCCTCCTCTCCAGAGAGCTGTGATTTACCATGGTGCATACTTGGGGAGCTGGCTCCGTTTGCGGAGCTGTAGGGCTCCCTGACACGCATCCAGTCCTTCATGGAACATCTGGGAAGCTTTGGCCCCTCCCCGTGCCAAAGCCGCTAGGCCCTGGAGACAGGGATCACTGACCTCTTCTTGGCCTGCTCCTTAACCTTGTCCCAGACAAGTGTTTTTCTGGGAACTAGGAGGGCTGATCCTTGATGCCAAACTCTCCCTTCTGATTAAAGGGTGGGGACAGAAACAGGCTTGGGCTTGGAGCTCGCATGATGAAAATTCAGCTTTTCAGGAAACCAGAAATGAAACCGGGGAGTCTCTCTTCTCCTCCCTGGGCAGGCAAACAACTGCTGAGCTGCTGAGCTACTGCAAGCTGACTTGACCTCGGAGGCCGGGGGTCGCTTCTGTCTAAAGACTAATTAGGTTCTGTTTGCTGTAAGCAACCCTGGCAAACTCCGAAGGTTATCCTGAGAAGCTGCATGGTGGCCCTTAATGCACAGAATTTATAGCACACTGGGTGTGCTGAAGACAGTAAAGAGAGCTGGTGTGTAATCAATTGGGAATGAATACACCATGGAGACACACACACACACACACACACACATAGTAGAAGTGCCCTCAGCCTATATCCCTGAATAATAAATGTACTTGAGGTCAGATCCCGAAGAACAACTTATTTTCGGTGTCATGAAAATAACCTTTTAGTTAGACCTACTTCTTGTACATTGTAGGACATTTGAACTGTTGGCAAGAATGAAGTTACAGTTTCCCTGTTTTGTAGACATTTTCCTTCAAGTTTGCCCCATGGTGAACCTACCATATGTAGTACGAAGGAAATGGCCAGGTTCTGAACAACAGGGTATTGGGAACTACTTAAATGCCTGTACCTAGGGGGCATTTCATACCAGTCTATAACTGAATGGTAAGAGATCTCTGTAAAGTTTTAGACTTACCTTTATATATTAATGAGGATGGGTGTTAAAAGTGTTAAAAATAAATGGCTAAGTAAACAAAGAATTATATATATATATATATATATATATATATATTCCATTTGTATAAAAAGAAATGTGTGTGCCTGTGCATGTTTATGAACACACACAAACATACACACCTCTGACCTTTTCACTAGCCCCGTTAGACTGGCCTCTCTTTTTCCAAATACTAGAGTACTGTGGGAGGAGTTAAATCTTTCTCCTACAATCTTCAGGTTCTATCAATGAGTCTGAAATAAATAGGCATCGAAAGGGGGAAAGGTGCACATATTTGTTGTGAGTCTGGGCATCAGATAAACCTAGGACACCGTGAAAGGTCTGAGGGATAGATGAAAGGGCCCTGACAAGGACAGGTGACTCCATGCCTGTTTGAGGCCTGGAGTCACCTCCAGCCTCCTACAATTCTAGTTTAACCTGCCTTGGTGGAAGAGGATCTTAAAGACAGATCTATAGCAATTGAGTTTCATCTAGAGGGGCTGTCCTTCACCTGAAGGACACGTGGAACTCTAGAGAACTGTGTGTGCTGTTCCTCAGAGGTTCTTGATCTGAAACCCAGGGTGGCCAATTTTGAGGTGGTGCTTCCTGGAGTCTGTCAGTGGCAGCCATGGAAGTCAGTTTTAGGCAGAAGAGGGATCCAAGGCCCTGATGCAGCTTGTCAGGAGGAGAGCCCTGACTGCCTGGTAGACATGGCTCTTCCCCTGATGGGGCTCTATTCTCCTCTCTGTACCTGCTTTCTAAAGCGTTAGAATGGGGACCCTTCTATGTCACACCATTGGCCTAATGGCTGAATCCTCTGACATCACCTGCAAACTGTTCTGTGTATCATGGTAACACTTTGATCGAAGTCCACAGCCTTGCTGCTACCCTCAGGAACATCCACGATCCCCGAAGTCCAAGGACAGCTTCCTTGGGGAAGACTTTTAGGTGCCACAAAGCCACCTGGGCGTAACCTTTCCTCTTGTTCTTTTGGAGCCCCCACAGTTTTTGGAATGAAATGCCTGTCACAATAGGCAATGATTTTCCACTTGAAAGAAATGTAAAACATCACAGGAGAAATATTTCCAAAATGTAAACTTAGTTGCCTTTTTAAAAGAGAGTGTGCTGAAATGAACGTAACTTAGGCATTGAACGTGTTGGACGTTTTTTATGACCAACGGTTACTGGCTTGTGAGAGGTGTGTGGAGTCTGTCCCTGAAACCCAGGACCCCAGGTTGGTAACTTCCTTTCTCCCCACCACTCCTAGTGCTTGCTCTCAAATTGCGTGACAACTTAAGGATGGCTTGAGCTTCTCTTTTGGAAGAAAGCATTTGTTTTTGTAATCATTGCTTGCTATGGTCGCATGTGGAACTATGTTCTAGGCTCCAGAGCAGCGGGTCTCAAACTCTAGCATCTGGCAGTAACACCTGGAAAGTTGGTACAATGCAGCCTGCTAGGCCCCACCCAGAACTGACTGTGTGCAGCCTGCTGGGCCCCACCCAGAACTGACTGCGATGCTGGGGAAGGCCAGTCTTTACTACAGACTTTTCTTTCCTAAGGAGATCAGATATTGTGAGACCTCAGGTTCCGGGAACCAGCTTTGAGGACTACTCATAGAGAGGAGCATTTCTGAAACTGATGTGAATATGCCTGCCAGTCATTTACATACACACACTCATGTACAAACGCACATGCACACTGACACACAGATCACACACATGCACTAACACACCCCACGCACATTAACACAGGTGAGTTTTTAAAGTAGTGTGAATGGCATAGGTTGTTCAGCTTGAACGTGTACTGACATCACGGGGTATGTCTTGTTTACAGTCTCCGAGGGTTCAGCTCACCACTGCTGAGCCCCAGGTGTTTGGATAAAACATCGTGCCAGCTAGAGCATGGTTTAGAGGAGTCATTTCCCTTCAGAGCCAACCAGGAAGTGGATTCTGGGGCACTTGTTAAAATGTAGGTCTTTGACCAAAGCCTACGAGGGACCCTGAGATTCTGCTGGCCTAACCAGCTCCCAGGGAATCCTGATTCTTCAGGACATTGGAAAGTGTTTTATGTAGAAAGATGTCAAAACAGTGGTTCAAACCCCGTCCACACAGTGGAATCAAGATCTCAGTGGAGAAATGAAGAGAAGAGAAAGGAGCCTCATTACAAAGTAAATACATGGACCCTCTGAGGGGGGAACGTGGGGCCACGCACTGTTCTGCAGGTGATCTGCATGGGCAGTCTGAGTGGAGAAGTGTGTTCTCAAAATTGAGAGTTTGAGTGTTGCATTTACTGGTGCTGTGGTTGAATGGCCCCTCCAACACTCAGGTGCTGCCAACTGGTAGTCCCAAAGGAGGATCCTTTATCCTTTAAATGGTTGTGAGGGTCTTTGCTCATCCATAGCAATCAGGTCTTTATCAAAGAAGTTCCTGAGAGTGTTGGGCCAGCTTGCCTTCTGGGCTTTGCTCCGTAATACACCACTATAGTCTCCCCTCTGAAGCAGAAAGCACTTCTCAGTTGACAACTAAACCCCAAGGGCCTGGGGCTTGGACTTCCTAGCCTCTAGAATTGTAAGAAAATAATTCTTTAAAAAGTCACTAAATCTCAGCAGTTTTGTTATAGCAGCAGCAATGGGCTAAGACACTAGTTGTTAGTTTCCGACTGTGGTTTTGCATTTGAGTCATCTGGAAAGCTCTAAACGATAAGGATGGTAAATATCTAGTACTCCTGCAAAATAATTGGCCGTGGGCTGGGGGGGGGGGGCGGCAGCGCGTAGTTTACTAGTTGAGCCCTTACCTATCATGCTCAAGGTCCCTAGGTCTGATCTCTGGCACACCCAAACAAAAAACTGTATCTGTACCCCCATATGTCTAGTGGAGTAACTTTGAAGGTGCCAGTGTTGGCCTCTGCCATCCAGTATGCATGCCCTTAGTCACCTGTGGCTATTTAAGTTTGACTATGAAAGGTTGTTTGGACTACACCTCAGGTGGTGAGCTTTTGCAGCCAGCTCCCTGCTTGGCTTTGCGCCTCTGACCTCTGTGCCTGTCACTTACTGGCCTGGGCTTGGGTTTCTCTGGCATGATTGATGAGGATGAAGGTACCTGCCCCATTCCTCTCAGGCATCAGGTAAAACCCACTTAGGAAATGGTAGATAGAAAACACCTAGCACTCTACAAGGGGTTTGTTGCTTTTTTTCTCCTTCTAAGGTCTGGCTTCCATGAGGCCTTGGAACACAGTTGCCAAATACAACTAATAAAAATCCAAGAGGCCCCATTAAATTGGAATTTTTAGCAAAAGATGAGTAATTTTTCATGTATGTTCCAAATAATATGTGAGACATATATTAAAAATAGTTTGTATTTTCTCTGGCAGTTCTTTGGTGGGACTTTTTTCCCTGCAGCAGCTGGTAAGTTGGGGGCCCCCGAGCTTCTTGTTCATTGCTGCAGATCTCCAGGCTCTTTTGTCTGGGAATTTCTCTGATAGCCCCTGCTGTGAAGGACATCACATCCACAGGGAGGACAGGACTGGAGTGTGCCCTTAAAACTGCACAGAGGCCCATCTCTCCTTTCATTTGGACCTGACCTCTGTACCTCAGGGCTATGGTTTTCCTCATATATATTGTTCATTAGATTTACAAGGGAAGCCTTTGTGGGTGCACATGCATGTGCTGGGTGGGACAGTTGTTGTGTTCCAGAACATGGCTGGTGTTTTGTTCCCTAAGCAAGCAGTGGACCCTCTTATCTCACCCTTGACAGGGAGGGCATGTAATAATCAGGAATCCCAGTGCTGGAGCCTTCTAGTGTAGGGGCCTAAACCTGTGTGCCTTACAGTACTAACCAAATACCCGACATATGAACTTGGAAGGGGGAAATGCTTTGCTCAGTTTCAGGAATTACACTCCATCATACCACAGGGCATGGCAGAGACGCACACAGCATGGAAGATGAGAAACACAACCGAATACTATCAGGAATAAGCCAGAGTTAGACCTGCTAATGCTTTGAGCATGCTCCTCCTGACCTTCTGTAGCCAGACCACATCTGCTGGTTCTCCCACCTCCCACACTCTATTCTGATGTTGTCTCCATCAGTGGATTAAACCATAGACTATGTCAGAGGCCTCAGGATCTAGTCCTCTTTGGAAATAGCCTCACAGACGTGCTTGGGGTGAGCTTTACAAATAAAGGCCCATCTCATCTTCTGAAGTTGACAACAGAGACCATCAAACTGTCCCATCTGCCTTCTGAAGGGTAGACTTTTGGGACACTCTCTGGCTTACTGTTGTTTCTGGGGCTCTTGATGTCACCCCAGTTAGAGGGAGGTCACTTTAGTGTCAGGATATTCTATCTGCATGTACAATGCTTGTCCAGCTTACCTGCACACTGTCTTCAAATCTCACTTGGATCAGGTCCATTGTAAACCGTGGTTGGCTTTAACTACTCAAGTTCCTGTGTTCCAGCTGGAGAGGTGTTTCTCAGTCCATGCTTTATGTTGAAACTGACGGTGAAGGGAGAACCTCCATGCCTTTTAGGAGTGTTTATCTGGAACTTGTGTAGTTTTTAAGAATTCTCTTGGAAATTCTAGAGCCCAGCTTGGCAGCAGACTGCCTGTCCTCCTCAAACACCAGAATTTCCTTTCCTGTTGAGACTCAAAGCAGCACTTAGCAGTGGTGGTGCACGCCTTTAATCTCAGCACTTGGGAGGCAGAGACAGGCTGATCTCTGAGTTCAAGGCCAGTCTGGTCTAGGACATCCAGGGTTATACAGAAAAACCTTGTCTCTAAAAACAAAAAAAAGAGAGGGAGGGAGAAAAGGAGAGAGAAAGGGAGAGAGAAAGAGAGAGAGAGAGAAAGAGAATACTTCCTAGGTGAATTAGTTGCTCTTGGGTTGGGAACCATAATAATCTGATGCAATGGATCTACAGTAAGTGTGCTTGATTACTTCTGCAATGTTCTGTCTCCCTACCCCTGACATTTTGCATTTTAAAGAACTATGTGACTTTGGATCTGTGGTTCTGTGGTCAAGGGTAAAAGAAAGGTTTTCAGAGTTGATGACCCAAGTTTCATAACTGAGTCTAAGCTGATACAACTCTTTGATAAACCTTCCCTAGAGCATTTGACTAAATACTTCAACTATAAAAAATCATCAAGAATAACTCTTGTTCACTAATAGCTTTAGCCTGATGTAGCTGGTACTGAATGTTAGGTACCATTGTTCTTGTCATTATGACCAAGTTACAGTGAATGCCAACTCAGGGAAAAGAGGACTGGCTGTGGGAGCCAAAGACATGGGGCTCTACGGCCCATTTTGAGTGTTTTCATGCAATACTACTGATTGCTGCTATAACTATGAAAGCCACACACTGCTGCCAGTGATGACTTAACATCCCTATTCCCCTGACTTACATTTATTAAACACTTACTTTGTGCCAGACCCTGGGCAGAGCCCTTTCTCATAGTTACCCCACATAAGGTAAGGACATTTATTTCTCAGCTGTCCTGAATGAAGAGATGGTGAAGCACCACAGGAGCATGCTAACAACCACGCTGCTAAGGACAGTTCTACACTTAGTCTCTCTGTGGTCCACTGTGGTCTGCTCCGGTGGGTCCTTAACCATGAGGCCAGGTATTTGGACCTGCTGTGAGCTTCAGGCCCATGGCACCTGCTTCAGAAGGACTCTGCCTACCAGAGATTTTTCTTATAAGAGTATTAGAGGCTTACTCTACTCGACTGCACCTGGGAAGCAGGCCAGGGGCAGGCTGGGTGGCTGGGGCTGCTGGCTAGGTAGCCAGCCTGCCGAAAAAGCACTGGGGTGGGGAGGAGGGAAGTGGTCCCCAGGACAGGGTCTGCCTGTTGTTTTCAAGAACAGTCCTGTGGCATCTCAGTCAGCCATGAGTGTCACACATTGGTACGTCTGGGTGCCCTGAGATATCAATGTCTTAAAAACATAACTGAATAAAACCGCTTCCTCTTCTCTTACTTACACATTTATTTCAACATCAACTATTTGATTCAAGCAGCTAAATTCCTCTTTAATTGAAAAATGTTCACATTCCATCTTGAGGAGTGGGGTGGAATCTTCATTTCCCTTCTCAGACATTCAGGTCAGAGTTTCTTCCTGCCCCCATGTTTAGGATCATGGAACCAGTTCTGAGACAGAGAAGGCGTGCACATGGCCAGTGTGCAGCTCCTAGACTCACCCACCCTTTGTCCATGTATGTCTAGCATCAATTGGCTTCGGCTCTGTCTCTTTGAGAGGCTTCTTTAGCTGTTCTAAACCTGAGGTGATGTCCTTTTCCCTCCTTGACTTGTCGTGACTGAGTGAGGTGAGCAGAGATTGGGTACCTGGTCCTTGGTGTGATTTGGACCCCAGGTTTTTTGAAGAGTGTGGGACGGCACCTCTTGGAAGTAAGCCTTTGTGCACACTGTATTGCCTGGTTCTCTAGGCTGTTGTTAAGACACTTCTTAAGTCAGGCCTGCAAAAGAGCCTGACCATCAATATCCTGTCCTGCCCTGTGGTTTCCTAAGAGAGAACAAAACAGGTGTCTAGTTAACCCCCGTGGGAACCCTTCTTACTAGGGAGCCTGGTGCTGGCCTGTGGCTCTGTCCTCCTCCAGGAACCACACTCATTTGTGTGTGGCCATAGCTTAAGGAACATTTCCTGTCCTCCATGCTGGGGACAATCACAAGGCCAGGAGAGTCACAACCACAAGTGCAGCTGTGGCCCAGGCTGATCTTCGGAAATAGCATTTGAATGGATAAAGCCTTTTACCTGTTGGAGATTAAATGCCCTTGGAAGCCTGCGGTTAGATAATCTAGCACTGAGAGAAAAAACACTATAAATAATTGCTCTGTTATTCCATGCTGCTTCGCTTGATGGGAATGAAAGCTTGCTTCTCCACAGCAAAAGCAATAGAAAACATCTTAGAGGAGGAGCCGGGCCTGTGTGCCTCCTCCAGAGCGCATGATTTAGAGGCATCGCTCAGTGGGAGATTAAATAGGATTCAGGTGAACAGCTGAAGGGTTTACATGGGATTAAGCTTTAAAAACACCATCCTAGGGGGGCGTTATCCTGTGTAGAGATGAGGGCGCAACAACAGCTCCTACTCGCCAAGCCAGGTCAGTGGCAAGGATTTAAGAGATTAGAAGGGGGCTTCCCAGCAGCTGCCGGCCCTGAGAGGGAGCTCAGAGGTAGAGACCTCTTCCCCACCTACTGTACCTTCCCCAGGCAACCTGAGGGCCTCGGACCACCAGGAGGAGGTCCTCCTTCCCTCTGTCATTTATCTGCTTTGTAGACAGCAAGGATAAGCGCAGGCAAATCTCTGCCCCTGAGAAATACCAAAGACAGATCATACTTGGTCTTAGGAAAATATAACTTCTTGGGAGGAAAAATGAAGGAAAAAAGGTGGGGCAGAGCATGAGTGAAGTGAATAGTGGGGGGGGGGGCTGAAAGTTAGGAAAATTGGGAGGTGGCGAAGTTAATCATGTAGGCGTGAAAGACAGGACAGAGAAGAGTGCAAAGGTCCTGCACATAAGAAAGCCAGTGTGGGCAGACGAGAGAGAGACCCAGGAGGTGCAGGGAAGCAAGTGAGGCTAGGGAGGGAGCAGAGAGCCAGCTCAGTGGGACTTCTAACATCACACTGAGGCTCTGGCCTTGACTCCAAGGGAAGGTGGGAGCCGAAGTTGGACTCTGGGCAGAGGCATGGCCTGATCTGAGGTCTGAGGTGGCCTCTCTGGCTTCATTGTTAAGAATGGATAGTGAGAACCAGTGCCAGGACCAAGGGAGGAATGAGAGCTGAGCCATCCTGCGACGACAGTAACCAGATCAGGGGCGGTGGAAAAAGTAGACTTTGCATATTTTTGAGTCACGCACAGTTGGAGTGTATTGACATGCCAGATGTGAATTGAGAGACTTAGGGAGGAGTCAGTGATGACTCCAAGGGACTTCTTCTAAGCAACTGGAAGAATGGAATCATGATTGACCCACGGCAGGGACTTTTTAGTTCCATTTTGAACTTGTCTAACTTGATGTCTAGGTGATCTTGAGCGTGTTCTGGGTTTGAGCTGGTAGTTCGTGGCGAGAATTTTGAGGACTCATAAGAACACAGGTAGTCTGCGGAGCTGTGAGTCTGGAGAAGAAGGCAGGATGCTTGGGATCTGGGGGTGTTTTAAGGGACTGCATCCTGCTAGCCCACCATCTTCTAAAAGGGAAATTCAAGTATATGGAAGTGAGGATCAGACTCTTCCATTTGTTGGATTAGAACCCAGCCTAGCCAGTGCTCACCCAGACACTCATTTTTATTTTGCTGCTTCTTAACAAGACAAGGTCTTTCACATAGCACAGGCTAGCCCTGAAACGAGACACCACACTTGGATCCAGACACTCTTCATTATAGTCTTATGATAGCTGTAAGACAGGTAGAGGTCTCTGGAACTCACACGTTCATTCAATTGCCTTAATGTTCTGTGTCTGCTCCAACTCCATTCCCAAATGCCATTCAAGAATACTGTGGACTTTGGGCAGTCTGCTACTTGTTAGTAAAAAGATAAGACAAGTAATTGGAATGAAGCACTTAGAAATGTTTATGACTATTTGCCACAGCTACAGTGCCCAAGGGCAACAATGGTAGATTCATCTTGATGAACAATGTAAAGAAAAACAGATATGATGGTTGTCTCATAGGTGACTCACCTATGGTATTAGAAACACATGGAAGGTCCCCGGGGATTATGTAGTAGGATCACGTAAACACAGGTCCTTTACAACTGATAGCTTGAGAGGCGCTGCGCATGCAACATGATGCCTTCTGAGGTTAGCCCTTGGAAATCCTTGTCTCCTCCTAAGACTGGAAGCTTCGTTTTGCTCATGGTATATTCAGTTACCTCTCATCTCTGATGGGTCAGCCTTCATTGCCCTTCCATCTATAGACTGGGGCTCCCCTCCCATGAGATACACTCCATTTCCTCTCTGAGAGTTATTCTCCCAGTCACTCCAGACTATAAAGTATAGGGCCTCTCTGGGGGATTATAGCTCAGTGATGGAGCACTTAGCTAGGGTGCATGAGGTTCTAGAATCAATCCCTGCTAGCGTGCACCCCCAATGCAGAAATAAATTAAAAATAAAGAGTGTGGACTAGAATTGTTTAACAGGTAATCAAAAACTCCGAAATGTGAGTCTCTTATCCTGTTCTTGTGGGTTGCCGAGAAGATACATTTTGCATTTTGTTTCTGTTGGACACAGAGCTGTCCTAGAAGGGAGTTTTGGAGGGCAGAGATATTTGACAAATACCATTGTCATACTGCTGTCAATCATCAGTCACTACAAAATGAATCAATGTTCATGGTATGGCTAGGTGGTTTGGTGAGCTGGTGATGCACAGTAGAGGATTTGATATGGAAGCCTGCTCAACACAGCTCTGTAAAGCCACACCATGCAGATGACTTCCCCTTTTGATTCCAGACTCACTCCAAACCTATAGCTCTCAACTCCTTCTTCAGAGACTTGTGACAGTCTCCTTCTCTTGGCCATCTTTTAGTCAACGTGCCAGATATCAAGTTGCTGGACCCACATGCACTGTTTCCACTGACCTCCTGCAAGGTTCCATTCTTGCTGGTGGTAAGAGGCAACTGCCCCAGGTTTTCTGTAATTATTTGGTGTACCCAAGCATGCCTGTCTCCTAACCTCCCGCTCCGCCATCTGCATGGCCAAAAAGGGAAACAGTGCAGTTGGAGAGAGCTGCTAGTTCCCAAGTGCATCCTCCTGACCTGTGGGCCATGCTTCCTAAAGCCTTGGCCCAGCTTGTCACTTGCCTCTTAGCCCGTTGCCAATTGCCTCTCTAGCCAGGCTCCCTGCTTCCTTCCTGTTCTTTTTCTCTCTCTCCTTTCCCCCTCTCTGGTTTAGGTCATAGGAAAAATAATATGGCAAGTGTCAAGAGAGGTGTAGCCATAGGGTGAGTCAAATATTTAACTCAGGTGCAGCACCAGTGTTTTGTTTTGTTTTTTTAATTAAAATACCATCTTCACCCCCCCTTCCCTTTTAGGATCTGAATTCCCGCTGATTAACTGCAGCTGGTGGCTTGTAGCTCCAGCAAGATGCATACCACTGTTTACAGAGAGGATTCTTGCTTTCTGCCTGCTGCTAGCGCTAGGTCTCAGATTTCAAAATATGTCACTAAACAGATGGTGGGGAGAGATACTTGGGAGTGAAATGCCTCCTTCTCTCTGGTTCTGGCTCATTTTTATTTGGGGGTATAGCTTATGTCCGTTTGGCCCACATTTATACCAGGTAAGAATATTATCCTGTCTTGTTTTAGAAGAACACCATTTTAATTATGAAAGGAGTATATATGTCTGCGTAAAATCGCCACAAGTTGTATACATGCATACAGAACTTCAGATGGGTGCACCTGTCTCCATGGGTCTCCTCAGCTGCTACAGAAGTGACAGCGAAGATAATGTGGGCTCTGGGAACTGGTGGGCATTTTAGGTGGCTCTTCCAGCTGAGCCTCAGAGCAGAAATAGTAAGGCAGTGTCTGCAAAGAAAGAGAATCAAATACAAACTTCTTTTCACTAGGAGAGGCGATTCTCCTGTTGAGTCCAAGATTCAACCATCAGCATTGTAGAACCCCAAAGCTTCTCTAATCTCTTAGCATTTAATGTATTGAATCCAGTTTTTCCTGCTAATTCCACTGACATCCAGAGTCATTCTGAGTCCTAGTTAATGACCAGTTCTGAAGCTGCCTGTGGAGGATGACCTTGAAACCCAGGTCTGGAGCCCTCTGTAGAGGAGAGTTCATGGCAGACAACTTGTATTATATTTCCAGTTCTCCTGACAGTGATTTGCACTTCCAGGAAGAGTAGTTACATAGAAAAAGGGTCAACTCCAGGCCAGAGGTATGGCTGGGTGGGGGGAGCACTAGATGGGCAAATGTGACTTAGCAGGGTTTGGATCCATGACACCTGCATAAATCCAGGCAAGCTGTGGCCTACCTGTAATCGCCACCCTCAGGAGGCAGAGACGAGCGATCTCCCAAGCAAGCTGGTTGGCTAGACTAGCCAAATTGATGAGTTCCAGATTCAAGCAAGGGACTGTCTCAGTATATAAAGAGGAGAAAATGGAAGAAGGTACTTGCCATCAATCCACATGTGCATGCATGCCCACGTATATCCCTGCACATGGAAAAATGCATGCATGCAAAAATGCACACCACAAGAAGAAACAGGACTGATTTTATTTTTCCTCAGCCAGAACAGTGTAGAACAGTCAGAGGAGATGGAAGCCTAAGATTGAGAGTCCCCAGCTAAACTGCTACTTTGCAGTGGTCTGAGCTCCATGATCCGGAATTCTTCATGCAGCTGACCTTTGGCCTAAATGAGGTTCTGGAAGTGTCATGATAGTTGGAGAAAATGAATATGCAAACTCATTTTTCTGAGTGGCATATCCTCTGGAAGAAAGTGCTGCATCTTAATTCTAAATGAAGCAGCTCCTGGCATTTGATAATGACCCTGGGAATCACTTTCTGTGGATGCTGAAAATCCCCATCTATTGTCCAGGTCATGGCCTCCCATGAGGAGACTTAGGAATCGTCACCCCTTCCATCATCTCTGAGTACCTGTATGCATAAGAAGATGCTTCAGCAGCTCCGAGGCCGGCTGTCTTATATCCCATGCTTCGACTTTCCATTTATTTCCACCACCTTCCCTGAGTGGTTGTAAGTGCATGTCTCAGCAAATTACTCCCCGGTTTTAAATCTTTCAGCATTTCCTCATCCGCAAAGCCTCCATCTAAATTACCCAACCAGATACAAACTGTCATCTGACCCATGCAGTGTTTTTTTCCAGGATGTCGCTAACATATCCTTAACCTCAGAGTTGACATTGTAGTCACATCACTGCCCACATAGGTCAAGCTGTTTGTTATTTGAATTTGAAGGGACTCGCATCAGCCCATGGCCCTGCACCTTTTAGAACATGATGATGTCTTCTTCGTTCCTGGAGAACCCTTTGGGGTAGCCTCTGTTTGCCACTCCTGGCCAATTCCTGGACGGGCTGCTCCAGGCTTGACTTAGGCTGGCCCTTACTCTACCCTTCCTCTCCCCACACTGACCCGTCACTGCAGCTTTTCCAATGCTAGGCCAAGCAGAGATGTGTATTCTGCCTAGATAGTTAATTTTGATGACTCGACAGCATCTCATTCCTTTTATTTTACCTTCTCTTGTACGCAGCATATTATTGGATGCTAGAAAACCAATTCTGACTCTCTCTCTCTCTCTCTCTCTCTCTCTCTCTCTCTGTGTGTGTGTGTGTGTGTGTAGGAGGCAGGGAGTCAACATTGGGTGTCTTCCCTGATTGCTGTCCTTCTTATCTTGAGACAGTGTCTCTTACTGGACATGATACTCACAACTGGCTAGACTGGCTGGCTAGCGGACTCCAGTGATCTATGTGCTCCCCATCGTCAACCCCACACTAGGGTGACAGGTGTGTGTGACAGTGAGCAGCTCCTTTGAGTGTTATGCAACAGACACTTCAGCAAGTGAGCAGTTTCCCCACCTCTAAGCTCCGTCCTTTAACCAGAAGTTCTAGATTAATTATGTTTCATGTAATTACTAAGTATATTTGGGGTTAAATTTAGCAGTCGCAGGTCTTGACTTGCCTTTAGTTCATTCTTCCTGTCTGTCTGTCTGTCTTCTTTTTATCTTTCTTAACTTTTGAGCTAAAATAAAACTTTCCTTCCATTTACTAGTTTAGAAAACAAAAAAATTCTGTTCTTCTAGTAACAGCCTTGGAATTTTCCACTTAACTATGTTTATTCCTACTTGGCAAGTTTTAAAGTTTCTCAGACTTCTGACCCTCTCTCTGGATAATACAAGGACCTCTAGATACTTTTCACTTATTTCCACCATGTTCATTTTGTTGATGAAAATTTCAATTGTATTGAGGAAAGACCTATAAATAACCATTGTATGCAATGATATTTATGTGTCTGTATTTACACATGAAACAATTTATTTCTCTTCACTCTTTATACCTCAAACCATTCGCTTATAACCATTTTCTTCTTAAAAGTCCACTCATTAGAAATTCCTACTAGAATGGGCTGGTGGACAATTCTCAAATTACTTGAAAATATTTTTAATCATCTCAGACTTTTTCTTTTCCTGTTACTGCTGTCTCGTCTTGTCTTGCCTTGCTTTGTAAGCAAACATTGCCATGGGGCAGCACAGCCGCCCCGCTCTGGACCATACAGTGGCCAGAGGCCATCACTTTGGTGGTTGCTTAGCTACAGAGTTGCTTTGGTGCCAGTTCCTCTTTAACAACTGCAGGGTGCAGAATAAATCAAGAGACATCACAGAGTCAACCCCAGGAGAAAACGACCATTGGAAAATTATTGTTGCAAAACACTTGGGATATCTTCCTTTCCTGAATTTCCTAGTAAGTTGGCTTAATTTTCATTGTCTCCCTGTCCCAGTTTGATTTCTGTTGGTGTGATAAATACCATGACCAAAGGCAGCTTGGGGAGGCAAGCATTTATTTCAGCTTGCACCTGCAGGGCATCACTGAATGAAGTCAGATACTATAGCAGGGCAGAAACTTGAAGTAGAAAGCAAAGGAGGAGTGCTGTTTACTGTCTTGGTCACAGGCTCACCTTCTTGTAGAGCCTAGACCCACCTACTAGGGATGGCACCGCCCACAGTGGGCTGTACCTTCTTACATCAATTGGCAGTCAAGAAAATGCCCCCACGGACACACCCACAGGCCAGTCTGATGGAGGCACTTCTTCAATCGAGGCTTCCTCTTCCCAAGTGTGTCTAAGTTGACAACCAAGAGAAGCCTTCCCCCAGGGAAATCCACCTACGGGCAACATTGGAATAGGAGTCAGACCCCACTTTACCAGCTGGAATTCATGACTCTACTCAGAACTGAGCTTTCTATTTTAAAAGTTCACCATGGCACTTCTCAAGCAGCTGATTCCAGCCCATCTCTATCATCACCTCTGGCAGGAGGTGCTTCTGGGGGGACAAGCAAGCTCCATTCACAAAGACTGGGTAGTAGCTGACACAGCTAACTGTCATTCAGGAAGCATCCAGTGTGTAGTTAGCAAAGCCAGACTACATATTCCACAGCAGTGTGTGATGACATGGGAGCTGTCATGGTTCAAATATGTGGTTCTTTGGGCTTAGTTGGGTTACAAAATAGGAAAAAAAAAACCTCCTTCGTATATCAAATTCATATCTTAATGCATTTTGCAAGCTGCCTCCTCTACTCTGTGTCTTGGGTATACATGTGTGCATTTGCTGCATTTCAACCCTATCATTTAGGGGCTTCCCTAAACAGATTGCTCATGAATAGAGCCAAGTATGGATTTGGGCTTTATTGAGATTAACTGGTCATTGCATTTGCATTGATTGAAAGCTGGCATGCTACAAGGCAGTCAGGAGAGGATTTGAAGGCTCCTGGAGGATACTCTAGGGTTGTATCTTGGCTGGCTTCTGGGTGGGGATGAATATCCCATGAAGGCCACTGTAGCCTCTGCTGGCGGCTTGGCTGTAGCCAATGATCCTGCAGGAGCCAGCTGTCTTGAGCACCTTGGCAAGGGCCAAACCGTCATGTTTGACTTCCTATTTGTGTGGGGTTTTTGACCTGGTGAAGTGACAAGAGTTAAATGTAGTTTTAGCCCAGTCATAGTCAGCCTCATTTGTGACTGACAGTGCACACCCAAGACTGCTCTCTCTACATCATGGTAATGGCTCTCTAAGGAGGTTTCTCTTCCATTCCTGTCATGTCGTGCTTGAAGGATAATCTGGGCCATTCTGCCCAGCTTTTGACAAGGCCACTGGGAGAACAGTGTGTGGGGTCAGGCCCCAGACAGGAGAGTGGGCAGAAGACTCTCAGCCTCCCTAGCCTGGGTGATATATTTGGGGTCTGAGAATCTTTCCCTTGGAAATTGCTTCCCTTTCTTTCAGTTCTCTGCAGAGATAGATGGGTGAATAGATGGATGGATGATAAATAGGTGAGAGATAGATAAGAGATAGATGAGAGATAATGAATAGATAGATAGACAGCACATGTGCTCTGTTTTGAAAAGGCAGCTCAGATTATTTATAAATCTATAAAGCTACTCTTGGCCTTCTAAGACTTGACACTATTGCTCTAGCAGGCATTTCCAGAGTAAGTGGCCTCATGCCCTGCTACTGGACTGTTTTCCTTCTATGGGGTTCTAGAACAGCTGTTGATACAAATTTCCATAAACCCAAGACTGCTATGAACATCTGGGACCCCAGTGCATTATCAGGTAGAAATGGATTCCTGGACAGCAATGGGGTATACTAGTAGTCAGAACACAGAGTTATGCCTCTGAGTTCATGTTCCATCTCTTTTTTCCCTGATGCTTTGGAAAAGAGATGTTCCTTCCATTGACCTTGCTTTCTGAGAGGATAATTGTAATAATAGCTCCATCATCCTGTTGGATAAATTAACAGCAGCAGTGACCCTCCTAAGACTCACTGTGTAAAGGCAGGGATGGCTATCAGGAAGGAATCCTCCATTCAGGTTCAACTCCCCCTGCCTCCCAGCTTCTTTGTCCTGTGGTCCCAGGCAGAACTGGGTTGTTTGCCCTCCGGGACCTCTATGCTTATTCAGGTAAAATAGGAACAGCAACTGTAGCAGGGAGGATCCTGCCTCAATGCCTGTGACAGTGTGACAAGACATCTCCACCTTTCCAGCCTGTTGGTAATTGGGTCACACTAGCAGTGTGACTTTCAGAGATATGAGCCTGTGGGCTCTTGCAGTGATTTAAAAAATCATGGTTAAGTTTTCCAATATATAAGAAAAGTATATTATAAAAGTTGAAAGGGTGGCAGGTGAGGCACACTGCCCAGAGGTGACTTGTTCACCTCTAGAAATATCCATGTGCCTGGGGAAATTCACATGGCCACACAGAAATATACACAACTAGTTATATAAGCTGGACATGAACTATTACATACAGCTTTTTTTCTTTCTTTCTTTCTTTCTTTTTATTTTTTTACCAAGAGCCCAAATGATGAAGACCTAGGGTAGCTTACAAATGTTGAGCCACAGTGAGCAGGGAGATTCTTTCTCCTGCCCTGGTACTCCAGCATATAAATCTAATGTTGAAAGTTGTGCCTACTGGTCCAAAGCTTTCAGGATTATCTCTTGCATTTGGCAGGATGAACCTCTCCTCAGAATTATGTTGTTAATACTGTGGTTTTCCACTGGTCCATCCAGTCAAATTTAATCATGCCACGTGACTTCTGCACAAAATGATATGTGTGTCTGCAGGAAAGGGAACCGACAGAGCTTTTTCTTCTTTTTCAGATCCTCAGAATACAGTGATGCTCCTCTGGAAGGCCATGCTTTTTAGAGCCCCCCTGCCTGTGACATTTATGTTTGTAGCTCATTCTCCAGTGTCCTTGGGGAAAGCTGCGGCTGTTTATTGGGTTGCAGAGGGTGATTCTGTAGATTATAAAGCATGCCTTCCTATTAACACATCAAACACAGCTGACTTCATCTTTTAAAAAACATCAGTTCACTTATAAGAATCTGTGGATCTGTTAGATTGCATTTGGCCTGGCTGGCTGTTGAAGCACTGTATTGCCATTTTCTACCCAGAATTCTTTACCTGGCATTGGTGACAGATGGGCTTTAGTTCTCTAGAGAAAGAAAATGCTTCAAACATCATCAATGAATATTTTCAGGTCAGAACAACTCACTGTTTTCTGCTATAGAGTGAAAGTGCTTTGCTTATTTTTTTTTCAATCCACACAGTTGTGTGACTTATTTTTTTGTTGTTTCTTTCTTTGATTTTATGTCTTTTTTAAAAATGTAGATAATTTTTAAAATGTAGATATTTTACCAAAGTGTTGTGGATAAGACAAATTCAAAGAGCTAGGTGGTATTCTGTTTGCACTAGGGTCCTGAGAAGAAGCCCACGGAGTCTGAGTGCATTTTGTTTGTTGTCTGGTGGGCTCTTTGTGTGTGTGCTAACCTAACCTAGTTCTTCTGACAGGTATGGTCCCGACCTACCTTGCCTGGGCTCTGGAGTCCTCATGATGGGCCCTGAGGTGCTCAGTGAGGTGATTCCTCTCCTGAACCCCCCCCCAAACCTCTGCTGACAAAGACCATTCTGTGCCTCTCTCTGTACAAGTCCCTAGCTTTCTTCTACTCAGCGACCTGGCATTCTGAGTGCCTTAGCTACTATCTGCCTGAGTTGTCTCACTACCCACTTGCTTCACAGCTGTCTGTTGTCTCAGAGAGGCGCCCTATAAAGGACGAGTGGGGTGTGAAGCTTAAAGGAGATCAGGTCTCATCTCTGCACATCAAAAAAACCAAAAACCCTAGAGGGATGATAGTTTTTGTTTTGAAGAGGGATGCTTCAAAAGGAGAAGAGTGTCAAAACTGCCGTCCTCCATAACCTGGAGTTCAAGCACTACCCTGCCGTCTTCGGGAGTGCACACAGAGCTTTGGAGGTGGAAACAATTCTGAAATGAATCTCACCAGCACTAGTGAAGAAGAGGACTTTGCTTCTTCAAACCTCTCAGTGTGTGGCTGTGATCTAAAGGAGGCACTGCCCTTTGAGCTTCCTGGATTTTAAGGAAGCTTATAAAACTTTGGGTCTAAATGTCAGTGTGCTGATGTTATGAGTATTAGAGATTTACCAGGTATCCTTAAGTGTGTGGGAAAGGGATTCTGTCTCCTTAATGATTCTGGGTCCCAGTAAAACTATTAGTAATGATAATGGATTCCTTTGATGGGATCTTTTCTTTGCAAAGACCCCCCCCCTGCCCCGCTCCCAGGCCTGTTCTCCTCCTGATTCCTATGAAGCAATGTCTCTGTCTCCTTACAGCAGGAGTGGGAGGCATAATGCAGCATTTTACATGGGTTGGGATTAGAACTAGGGTGTGTTGTTCTTTCTTGTAGTTGCTGCTGCCTGGTTGATGTAGCTGCTGGTGTTGATAGGGGTTCGTACTGTGGTAGGGCATAAAGTCCTTTCTTCCCAAGGAGACCAAAGTTCATTACTGCTCAGGAGGCAGGCAGTGGGCTGACCTGACCCCTCTCCCATGCACATAAGTTTTAGAAAGCCAGCTTTCAAGTGAAGCTTGAGCTTCAGGCAGCCACACGGGTATCTTCTTCTCTGAATGGAATGTAGATGGTGATCCACGTTTGGAATCTGCATCCAGAAAGGTCAGTCTGGAAAAGTATGATCCTTCTTGCTGGAGCACAGCTTGAGTTGGGCTGTGGTTCAAGGGTCAGTTTTAGAAAAGAAGAGTCCATTATGGGAAGGTAGAGAAGAAAGGGTCTTATTGTAGGGGACAGGATGACTTAAGAAATGGTGAAATGTTGGTCCCACAGTCAGGTAGCCATGACTTGTCTAGACCATGCCACATCTACCAGAGCCAACCTTGCATACCAATGTCTCAGTCTTACCTCCCAGCATCTATGAAACCTGGAACCCTAAAGCACCCTAAAGCTGGAACAGTGGCTATGAAAACCACCATACAAAAGCTCTGGGCTTTGCTCACCGAGCAAATAGCAGGTGCTACTGAAGTACAAACTCTCTTTAAGTTTTCTGAATTTTGCAAACAGGAGTCTTATTGGCCAGACTAAAATCATCTCCAGGAGTCTGGCTACAAGGGCTCTGAGGGATGGGAATCTGGCTTGCCATCCCTTTCAGGGCTAGTGTACATATAGAAAGGTGGTAGAGTAGGAAAAGCCAGAGCCATCCCTTGTGTGTCGGATCAGGGGAAGCAAGTGGACCCTTGTTTCCAGGGTTGGCAGAGGAGGCCAGAATTGAAGTAAGCTAGATTACAGAATAATTGTGAACCCTTTTCTGACTTGTGTGGACAGGGCCATTATTGGTTGGCCAAAGGCCACAGGTCAGTTCTTTGATTTCCACTCAGCCTCTCTGGAAGTGCTAAAGTGAGTTACTATATCCAGAGGGAAGTTCAGAAGAACCCCAGGCTCATTGGCTGTTATGAGGGGAAATCATACATTCAAACTTTGTCTTATTACATAGATGACAATGACTGCTATCAACTTCTAGATGGGAAAGTCAAACTTGCTTGACCACAGAAAATACCACTGCCTAAAAAATGCAGAAGTAGACTTTCTCAGCTATGGGAAATGTTTACTTAGAAGAACAAGGAGCTAGTTCTATGGGGAAGAGTTTCCTTCACTTGTGAGGAACTGCCCTTTGACACTGCCTCTGTCAGGAGTCTCTGTCACAGTCATGGACTTTCTTGAAGTATATGTGGCACCTGCCCCTTAAAGAGAACCAAAATCATGGTTACCCTGACCTTGTGGACAAGAGGAGTCTCCCAGGAATTTGTCTGGGTATGTGCCATCTCAGGGGCTCCCTAGAGGAGCCTGTGACCATGATTGGAAATTAGAGCAATTATAAAGTGTTCATTGTAGATCATGTCTCATTTGTATCGATCTCTTGCAAAAACCGTTGATATTGTTCATGTAAAATGTAGACCAGGGAACTTGTAGTCTCTGGTGAGTTTCTTGAAGGAAGGAAGGAGCACTTCAGATGTACTCGAATGTATGTGGCATTTGCAGTTGAGCAGGGCATGATGGGAGTAAGATGGGAAAAGGCTTGCTGCACCTCCTCAGGACAGCAGGACCAGGTCTGGTGAGAACAAGGCCAAGGGTGAAGGAAGGTGGTAGACAGCCTCTGGGAGGCAGATAATGCAAAGGAGAATAAGAAGGCACTCCAGACATGAAGTTGGCTCTGTGGTGAATTTTCCATTACTTTGAACTTTCTGCCTTAGATATCAGAGTTTGTGACGTGTGTGATTCTGAAGTGCTTTTGCTGGGTCACAACTTAGGCGTGAGGCAGAGGCAGCCGCTGTGGGGAAAGGCTCTGAGCTCTGTGCTCACAGGCCTACTCCCTTACCCTGGGAGAACTCAACTCTACCATTCACGGACTTGCTCCCTCAGTAATGAGCTACAGAACCGAGCCAGCTTTCCGGAAGGTGGGCTTGTCATCTGCACAGCTATCAGAATCTTTCTGGTTCTTTCTATGTTTATATGTTTTGACTGAACATGAAGTCATGGTATGGAGGGTAGCTTCCCGTGTATACACAGGTCTAGCTAGCACTTGGTCGAATCCACTCACCGTGGAGATCAGATGTGCACAGGGCTGCCTGAGCTGGGTAGATAGACCCAATGCCTTTCTCCCTCCTGTCAGGCTCCTGGAGATCAAATCCCTCAGTGCAGATCCCTTATTAGAGGCCTTTTGTTCTCTCTAAGCACTTCAGTAAGTAGAGGGCTAGTGTTATTATTAAATCCCAGCTTTTCCTACTAACATGAAATCAACGCTTGCTTATCTGCCCTGGAGTGATTATTTATCAGAATCGCCCAAAATGTGAATCTATCTCACATGGTATGCTAGAACTCTAAGAGGCAGTCATTTAATTTTGATAGTGAGGATTTAATATGCATGTTTTTAATAGGGAAATTTCTGTATCAATAGTAGGAAGAATTATATAATCCTATCTGTCCATGCCTAGAGTTATCTACTGTCTTAGATACTTCTTTGACTCTAACAAATACTGGAGGTAAGTCAACTTAAAAAGAGGAAAGGTTAATCTGGCTCACAGTCTTGCAGCTTTTGGTCCATGGTTGGTTGACCACATTGCTTTTGGGCCTGGTATGAGGAGAGCATCATGGTAGGAGTATATAGCAGAAGCAGCTGTTTACCTCATGATGGCTGAGAACAAAAAAACTGGAAGAGGAGGGGTTGGTCCAGTCCTCAAATGTTCTTCAAGGAACTGACCCAATAACCTACCATTCTTCCTCTAAAGCCTCTGCCCCTTGCAAAAGGGTTAGGTTAGGGCGGTGGTTCTCCATGCTTCCACAGGGTCACACATCAAATATCCTGTATATCAGGTATTTAAAATACAATTCATAAGAGAAAATTACAGTTATGATATAGCAATAACTTTATGGTTGGGGGTCTCCAAGGGGATAAGTTTGTAACACACACATCTTTGGGAGACATTCAGGATTCACATTGTAGCATTCAGGATTCACACTGTAGCATTCAGGATTCACACTGTAGCATTCAGGATTCACACTGTAGCATTCAGGATTCACACTGTAGCATTTGCTTTTGGTAAGTGGCTCCATCTATATAATTGTCTCTCAGTCTTCTGTGGATATTGACTCCAGACCCCAGCTGCTACCATGCACACCAAAGCCTTGACTTGTTGTGTTCCCTCTGTAAATGGTAGAATGTTTGCATATAGCACACACTTCCTCCTGTATGCTTTGAATCACTGGATCACTTAAAACCTAATGCAGTGTAAATGGCATCTAAATGATGGCATTATCAAATGGCTATGTTGTAAATGTTTTCATTGTACATGGTTATATTATAAATGGTTATAAACATATTTATTGTGAAATAATGACCATTTTCTGCACAGTATAATTTTTGGAGCATTTTAAAAATATGTATTGTGTATATATAAAGAGTGCAGGTGTGTATGTGTGCCTGTGGAGGTTAGAGGACAACTTTGGGGATGTGATTCTCCTTGCACTGTGGGATCTAGGGATAAGTGGATTCAGGTCATTAGGTTTGTGCAGTCAGGATTTTTACCTGCTGAACCATCTTTCTACACCCCCTTTCTTGCAATGGTTTTTTACAGTAATTTGAATTTGGATACAAGAACCCAAAGACACAAAAATCCATGTTTATTTTCCTGTCTCATGAATTACATTGAGGCAAAAATTACCAAGATATAGCTGTCTGTATTATATGTCTCTTCTTTTTCTTTATTTCTCAGTAGCTTTACTAAGTTTTCGAGGCACTGAAGAGATGACGACTTTTAAGAGGGAACATTTTAGATTTTCACAGAACAGTACATGCAGAGTACCCACCCAGTACACTACCAGCTCTGTTGGGGACAGGGCTTGTAAGAAACAGAGGATAGCACACGAAGGTTTGGAAGATGTCAGCTCCAGTCCTAAATCCCTTACAGATCAATTGGTCCTTGGAAATGTTGCCTAAGTGTTGTAAGTCCAGGCTAAGTACGGCATGAATGTGTCCACACAGACTCCAGAGGCTCAGCCGTCGTCTGTGGAGTTGAGGAAGGGGACTGGGGAAGGGTATAAAGAATGGGTTGGGCTTGAAGTTGGTACCAATCAACTGCCCCTAACTAAAGAATTATCAGTTGGGAGCATGGCCCCTGCCAGGCTACAGGAAAATGAGTCTAAGTTATACTTCTTCACCACAAGCTGCCTCACACATATGGGACTGAATACTCAAACCATCCCTGTGGGACCATCTGACTGTAGGAGGTCATTCACCTGAGTAATGATTGCCAAGTGGGAGAGATGTAGTAACTTATCCAGTTTCTGCAGCAAATCTGGCTCCCAGGAGCCATGTAGCAGGGGGTCTTCTGGAGAGAAAAAGGATTTCAGCACGAAGCAGCAGAAAAAGTGGATGTCCACTCTGAAGCCATCTTCTCTGGCTGCCTCCTAGGCCTTCGTAGTCACAGGGCCTCTGCTTTCCATGACAATGCCGTTTATGTGTTGCTCTGATTGTCTATCACTATGGCAACTGCAAGAACTCAGGTGCTCCCCACTGTCAGGTGCCTCAGAACATCTGTCAGGGTTCCTGCTTCTAGTAGCTCTTAATTCCAGTCCTTCTTAAATGGTGCTGATGTTGCTGCTGCTGCCTCAGTCTGAGACAAAGCATTGTGGCAGCACACATCTTTGATGTTCCCCCCAGATGATCAGAAATGGTGTATAGGCAAGCTGGGTCTGTGGGGAAGCTGAGAAGGATGGGGGAGGGAATGGGTTTTTCAACTTTGTCTAGCACAGAGTACTTCCTCCCCATTTCCCTTGGAAGCAGCAACAAATATTTACCTTAAAACCGAGCTCATCAGAGGCTGGGGAGGTAGCTTATTTTGTGAAGTGCCTGCCCCATGCAAGCATGGGGACCTGGGTTCAAATCCCAGCACTCACATAAAAAGCTAGATGATGTTGTGTGCACCAGAATTGGAATAGTGCCTGGCAGATCCCTGAAGCCCACTGGCCATGTACCAAATCAGTGAATTCCAGCTTTAGTGAGACTGTGAGTCTCAAAAAGCTAAAGGTAAAGAGCAATTGAGACACTAATACTAACTGTCACCTCCATGTGTGACACATCCACAGTAGCAAGTACATGCCTCACATGCAACACACCATATACTTAGAAAAACAAAATATAAAGGTGAATTCATCTTCATCAAAGCATCTGGCTCTACCTGGTTAACCCTTAGAACATCATATGAGAGTTGCTAGTTGAGGGTGTATGTTTCAGGAGGTATATATTGGACTGTACACTAAAAGGAAGCAAAAGGCGTATAGGCATCATCTAAGAAATACAGTGGTTAAAGCATGCATGTGTTTGCAGAGTGGTTTCTGTTTTGATAGCCTTTGATCACTGGTACTCATTGCTATAACTTTGGGCTACAGACAGCTACTGGAATGATGTTGAGCCAGATGCTGGTATACTAACTGGGGAATTTCATTGACCAAAATCTAATGATAGTTTATCTTCAACAAAGCCTGTGCTGTACAGTAGGGAGGCCTGGCTGTCTCTTTGCACCCTGATGTCATCTGGCTAGTCCTTGGACGATAGGAATAAATGGTCTAGGTGACCAAGGAGAGATGGCCATGTGGTAATTTAAAAGGGAATCTAAGATTGCATTCTGAGTTTCAACCCTTTTTCTACTATAAGCCTAATCCACCAGTAAACCTAAGCAAGTCTTTACTACTACAATCTGATTGGGAAAAAGAAATGAGCTCTGAGTTTATGCAAAACAACCATCCATGTCTTATTCATCCTTTGGTAGAAGTCACTCTTATGGCCTGTGAGGTGGATGATGTCAGCTTTTCTGTCTCAGCTGGAACAATTGTTATTGAACTCTCATGCTCTGCTTAGCTCTGGGGAAATCCAGTGGAAGAAGCCCTGGCTCCCAGCCCAGGGCACTGGAAATCAAGAGTCTTCTTACATGGGCTAAACCCAAATGGATGTAGAGGCAATACTATGGTGTCCATGAGGCTGGAGATGTGATATTGAAGGTAAAGAACACAGACAAAGAGTAGGAAGGGGCTGGCCTTTGAGCACTAGCTTGAGTTCAGTGTGTGGCTCTGCCTCCATGAGGAGGAAGCTCTCTGTGATGGCTGCCCGATGTGCAGAACCTGGAAAAGGTAACTTGATGGACCTTTGAGGACCGTGGAGCTGTGCTGTTGCAGTGTGAAGAGACCAGAGCTCTGGTTCTCACACTGGACCTGGCTATGTGGCCATAGCCAAGTCACTTAGCCTTGGTTTAGGTGCATGTTGGTCAGGTTGGTTGGTTGTCCTTACTGTGTCTAGAGGTAGTCTATACAGAGCCACGGGAAGACCTTTGGAACTCGTGAAGTGGCCGTGGCCAGGAAGGGATTCAGGAACCTTCCATTCCACCCTGTCTCCCTGACAGCATTGTTTCTGAGTTCAAAGGGTTGTCCTGACCACCTACTTGAGTACTTTCTTCTTCCAAATCCTTTTGAGCTCCCCTTGAAGGGTTTTGTTTGTTTTTCATGACATTGTTTCTCTCTGTAGCCCTGGCTGTCCTGGAACTCTTTCTGTAGACAAGGCTGGTCTCGAACTCAGAGATCTGCCTGACTATGCTTTCCAAGTGCTGGGACTAAAGGTATGCACCACCACCACCATGAGGCTCCTCTTTAAGGATTTTGATAAATCATATTTACATATTAGAATTGAGTAATTGACTCTTTGGGGACAAATAGCGTACTTGGGGGACAATGCACATAGTTCCCTTGTGAAAATGGACAATTTTAAATCACTCTACTTACATCTTAAGAAGACAAATACTTTGATGTGATCAAATTGCAGAGAAAAAACTCTGCAGTTGTCAAAGACTTGGGATGTGTGGGGAAAAACGAGGTTCCATGAGTAATCAGAGGAACCCTACATATGTCTGGGCTACTGCATCAGCCTCCATAGGAAGGGCAGACAAAGGGAGACAATCATTAAAACCATGTTGCTATCACTAAATGTAATCGTTTTTTTTAAAAGATTCACTTATTTATTTTATGTATGTGAGTACACTGTCGCTGTCTTCAGACACACCAAAGGAGGGCATCAGATCCCATTTCAGATGGTTGTGAGCCACCATGTGGTTGCTGGGAATTGAACTCAGGACCTCTGGAAGAGCAGTCAGTGCTCTTAACTACTGAACCATCTCTCCAGGCCCCACTAAATGTAACCTTAGAACCTCCTGATAATTGATTGATGCTCAGTGGGTAAAGTGTCTGCCGTGGCAGTCTGCCAGCCTGAGTTTGGTACAGTACCATATATCTGTAATCTCAATACATTTACAGAGTTGGTAGGCAGAGGCAGGACAATCAGCCAATGACTTGCAGACCAGCTAGCCTGAAGTGCATATCACAGCAGTGGAACTAATAAACGAGATCATGCCTCAAGCAAGGTAGACACCAAACTAACTCCCCAAAGTTGACCTCTGACCTTCAGTCACACACTGTGGCATAAGTGGGCTAACACATGCATGCCCAAGTTCTCACACACATCACACCATACATATACACACAAATCAATAAAGAAATATCTAACCTTGTATGCAATATATACCCCAATCTAGAAATGTGTCCCCTCTGGGAGAAGTGTATAAATTTGCAGCTGTTTTTACTGGTCCATTGTCCATTGATTTGGGCGGTCTCGGCCAGCCGTCCCCTCGTGAACAGTTCCTTCAGACTTCAGAGGAACATATCTGGTAACTGGTCCCCTGTCTGATCGGGCTGCCCACTATGCTTAGTGCTAAGAAGTTTGCATAGGTCAAACGGATGAATGACTAGGGTTACAGAATAGCACACAGTGTGGGTCTTTACAGGAACCAGGCTCATTGCTCAAGATACTGGGGAAATGTGTGGAGGCTTATGAGAGGTTTTGCCGTGCTTCCCAAAGCTGTGTTCCGCTACAAAGATGGCCTCTGCCATCAGCCGCAGTCACCGCCTGCATGAGCTAAGAGGAGTCAAAGTCAGGTCATGGAAGACTGAATTGGAAGGAATATTGAAATAAGGTATATGATTTCAGAGGAATGTTTCCTTGGCCACCAAAATAACTTCTCCCTGGTCGCTTTGAAACTCCATCCTGAGATTCAGTTTTGTAGCTAAGGACTGGTTTCCACCAGTAATCACCAATGGGCATGGTCTGATGAGAGGGAGGGGAAGGTGAACCCAATCTCCATCATCCTTTAATAAGTATGGCAGTCACTTCTTACCTAGCATTTACCAATCTTTGCTTCTCTGGCAGTTATCTGCTAGCAATTTATGCAAAGGATATAGTTGGGCAGGTGTACAGAAGATGCGTGGAGTTTTCTACTGTAGCCCAGAAATGAGAGAGGTGATAGCAGCTTTTATCAAAAAGGAATAAAAAGGAGTTTTAATAAAAAGGAGTTTGGCTAAGTATATTTAGGGACACTTAAACGATTAAATAATCCACAGCTATCATAGACAGCTTTGTGGATGTACATTTAGTGACTTGAAGATTGGAATGTGTATGAAAACAGACAGAATGGGGCGTGTGTGTGTGTGTGTGTGTGTGTGTGTGTGTGTGTGTGTGTGTGTGTGTGTGTAGGTAACCAAGAAGTCCAAAATAGGGCATCACATCCCCTGGAGTCACAGAGAGTTACACACAGCCTGGTGTGGGTGCTGAGAACCAAACTGCAGGACATGCACCATGACCTTAATGGAGGATACACCCCTTCAGCCCCTATACCTGGTGACTTGAAATAGCATTCAAGAAAGGCACTCTGAACTCTAAAACAGCATGTAGCATCATTTAATGCCAAGAAATAGTATGAACTTATCTCTTTAAAGTAAGCACACAAACAGGAAACAGAAAATTGTGTTAAAATGTTTATTTCTGAATGAGAATATGAATAACCCTTAAATTTGCCTTTTATTATCTATAGTTATAACAAAAGAAGCATATATTAGTAGTCTCAGGATAAATAACAAATTTTCAAAGGTAACTTCCTCCCATCCTCCCTCCCCTCCCCCATCCTTCCTTTCTTCCTTCCAGACACAGACTTGCTGTGTAGCTCTGGCTAGTCCGGAACTCACTATGTAATGTAGACCAGATTAGCTTCAAGCTCACAGAGATCCACCTGCTTCTGCCTCCCAAATGCTGGTAGCATAGGCAAGTGCTACCACACCCTGCAAAGGTCAGCTTTTTTCCAGTATAAATGGGTGGGAAACAGGAAGCATCAGATACTTATTGCTGCATGCCAAGTTACCTTCAAAATGAGTAGCTTTCAACAAGAAACCTCCCAGTTGGGAGTTCAGGAGCTGCTTAGCTTTGCTGGCTCAAGGACTCTCGCAGGGTGCATCAGTCTTTGAGCAGCTAAGATGTGCTGTTCTAGAGAATTGGAGAACCCCCCCCAGAGTCTCACAGGGCTAGCAGCAGGAAGGCTCAGCTGGTGCTCTGTGAGGTCTGCCTGATTTCTCATGCGTGGCTCCCGGCCTCTTCAGGGCCTAGATGGAGTCACACGGCCAGCTCCTTAAGTCACACACACTTACTTATCATGGGCCAGTGATCAACTTCAGCCTCCACCAGGAGAGGTAGACTAGTCTTCTACTAAAGTGGAGAGGACAAAAGAATTGTTGGGATATATTTTACAGGGTCCATAAACAGGTGAAAGCCATTTTCGGTTGCATCACATATGGTACAGATCTAGCTCTGGGATTCATCTTTCTTCTCAGTGGATAATTGGGAACAGTCCTTTGGGGTAGGAGTTTTGACTTGGACACCAGCGTGTACGTGGGTGACACTGGAGGAATGGAAAGCCACCAATAGAATGGAGACGGGGCTTTGGACCATTGAGGCTCAGATTCGCTATCTTTCCACCATGTAGATCAGATGCCTCCGGAGCCCGACCTAGGGTTTATTTGCCTAGCAGCTTATGTGGAGGATCAAATAAATGCATTTGATATGCAGTGTAACTGTACAGCCGTAAAGGACTCTGTCTGCTGATGTCACAGCTGCTACTAGGTTCAGGAGTGTAGACGGAAAGGGGTGGGCCACAGACAGAAAGACAGAATTTAAACCCGTGATAGGCAGACTGCTATTTTCCAGGTCTGGCTCTGACACAGGAGTGGAGAATCCAGTCTTCACCATAAACTTCTCAGGGTTTGTGACAATAACAGAGATTTCTGTGAGGAGCCACTGTGTGCCCTGCACCATCATTAAAGCCCAGCCAGGAGCAAAACAAGTCGGAGTAAAAAGA
The DNA here is from genome assembly GCA_036184795.1 of Tokudaia tokunoshimensis. Taxonomy (NCBI): domain Eukaryota; kingdom Metazoa; phylum Chordata; class Mammalia; order Rodentia; family Muridae; genus Tokudaia; species Tokudaia tokunoshimensis. Next base: position 6,868,701 of record BTHU01000012.1, on the reverse strand, counting down.
GCAAAACAGAAAGACAGCCCCCATCTACAGATGCTTCTTAGCTTGCTGTACATCTTTGACTGTTTAAGAGAAGTGTCTGCTCCGGCTCTGTGCAGGCCTCATGCTTGGCCTGGGGAGACAGGGTTAAGCGGGCAAGGCTCCTCCCAAGCATCTGTCTCCATCCAGTAGGCTGACGTGCAAGTGTTCTGTGGGCCTGGATTTGAGCTTCAGGAAATCGTTTTCTCAGCTGGCCTCATTCTCTCAGGTCACAAAGCTCTGAAAATTTTATATCTTTGGAAATTAAATCCTTTTCCCTCCAGAGATGTTTATGGGCTCCTAGAGTGTTGGGCAAAGATGAAGCCAAGCAGTTGCCTTCAGATGACTGTAATTTCCACTCTTCCTTCCTTCCAAGTCTTAATGGCCCTTGTCACACAGTTTCCACAGACCTTTTCATGCACTTCCACAAACAGCAGAGCCTGAAGTTACTGGCGCATGGAGCAACCTCTGCTGGGGTGCCCCTTCCTGGTAAGCTGACCACTTGCAGAAGGCTAATGCTGGTATTGCAAGGATGCTACCTGCTTGAGGTTTTGGAGGTTTTTGGTTGTTTGTTTGCTTTTGAGATGCTGTTTCTTTGCGTAGCCCTGGTTATCCTGGAACTTATTTGGTAGACCAGGCTGGCTGAGAATTTACAGAGATCCGCCTGCCTCTGCCTCCCAAGTACTGGGATTAAGGTGTGTACACCACTGCCCGGCTCTGCTTGAATCTTTTAAATTTTCCTCACTGATGTTTGTAATGTGCAGCAACTGTAACTGCTCAGAAACAGTCCTCGTGGCATTAAGCCAGAATGGGCCGTGAGAGCTAAATGATTTACTTGCCGGTGACCTCTCTCTATGGATTACACTGCAGTAACCAAATGAGTTCACTTTCTTATCAGAAGCACCAGGTTCAATAAGAGCTGTGTTATACTACATAAAACACACACAGAGCTCCGAACCCCAAACAAAACCCACCAGAAAATAACAAGTGTTTGCAAAGGTGTAGGGAAAGCAGAACCTTTGTGCGTGGCCAGCCCAGAGAGAAAACAGCACAGCTGCTGGTATTTTCATGATATGTGATTTTTTAAAGGAATTAAAATTTGTGTCAGCACGTCCACTACTTGGTGTGTTCCTCCAAGAACTGAGAGCAGGCATTCAAGTAGATATCTGTACACTTCTCTTGGTAATATTCCTAATAACCAATGACTAAGACAATCCAGGGACTTTGAAAATGATAAGGTTGGATGACTCTCTTTGTAGGAGAACCACATGGTGTCTGAGAGAGGATAGGGTCCACAAGCTAGGGTGGCCAGGGAAGGCTTTTGACACACGGAGACCAGGGCTAAGCCCTGAGTGACTAGGGGTACTTGAATATATTTGGACCTCATGGAGATTTCTGTACTACATTCAAATGGCTATAAGACCTAGAACTTAGTATACCTTGTGCTTGCAGAACACCAGCGATCTTCCTGAGTATTCATACTTGGCATCTAAGATCAGGATGAATACAAGACTCTGGTCTTTCCCAGTGCTTAATTGTGTCTTCCTGGTTACCAGGTGCAGCATAGTGCTGCAGAGATCCGACAGTGATTTCGCCCAGAAAGTATAGTATCCAGTTAGCATGTTTCTCTTTCACTTTTTCAGGGACTAATGATGATAACAATTGCTTTAGGCTGTCTTGAAAAGGCTTTGCATCACTTCAGAAAATTATTAATCTAAAAAAAAAAAAGAAATCGGTTGAGTGCTGTTTTTTTTCAGGTATAAGGATATCAGCCTGTTTTTTCCTTGGATGTTCAGGCTATTTACTTAAAGCTCTCCTATGGAGTTGGAAGGTTGTATTTATGCCTGACTTGAGACAGAGAAACATGCTTCCATGACAGTGAAGTGTCTATGTAGACGCTTCGTCTGTAGAGGTTCCACGTGTGTTGTAGAGACTCCCTGTTGTTACGTGGATCTTTCTTTTTAAAGACAGAGTCTTGAAGCAAAATATGAGAACTCCCTGGAGAATCTGGAAATACTTTTGATTGCTAGAAGTCTGTATTATACTGGCCTTACAGCACAATGTCTATAAAATCCCTGAAGTCCAGCCAGGCGCATCTCATAAGAGTATAGTGGCTTCAGAGTCTGAGTAGGTTGTTGTGTAATGTTATTTCTAAGCATACCAGGCTAGCTTTGCCTTGGAATACTCATGTGTTGGTTGTAGATTGCATAATGAATGAGAATTTTGAGTACAAACTAGGAAGTCCTTGTACTGTCATGTAAGTCTCTGACTCTCGGGTCTTTCCCTCTTGAAGTGGCTGCAGTACTTTATTGGAATGGAGAATTTTTCCAGGAGTTTAATAGTCAAGGCAGGCATTGGGGTCCTGGGAAGCAACTGCAGGATTGACCTTTGTTCTGTCCTGGTACAGAAGAGAAGCCAGCTATTGGGATCTTTTAGAAAGCCTATCCATTGTCTCTATATGTACAGCACTTGGTGCACAGGTATAGGAATTATTCTATCTGCGAGCACTTCCCCAAGACCTACAGGACGCCTAGCTTACCCTGTTCTAAGGCGCCATGGGCCAGCTGGAGAGCATTGCCTCAAGTAGCTTCAGTGCTTCCTTGTGTGAGGAGCCAAAATGGAGACTTGAAGTAATCAGACAAGAGCAAAAGAGTCAAATTCAGGATATTTGAGTGACTGTCCTGAGGGTGTGGGATGTTGGCTGAATGAAGTCAGAGAAACTAGGAAAGAAGTAGTCTAGTAGACTGGAGAGATCAAAGGGTTCTCCGACGAGGCCGTACTTGCATCTGCTCTAGTAGGATGACCCGTAACTGAACAGGCCTGCATCTGGGCGAGGAAGACTTGTGGAGAGTTCACCTGACTTAGGTAGAGATGATAGAAAGAAGTACAACCTAGGGTTAGCCACGTGTGAGAGGTGCTTACACTTTACTCAATGTCCTCTGTATTCTTGGTAGGCTGAATGTTGTGAGGCAGGGGAAAGGGTGGCCAGTGGGCTAAATGGTTAGTGCTGGAATAAGCAGCTCATGGCTTTCATGTCGCTGGTCTCCCCAGGCCTTGCATATGGTGCCCTTCACAGTGGTATTTACCAGATGGGCATACACAGCTCATAGTTTTCTGGGTATTCCATCCAAACACCATGCTGTGTTCCAAGAGGATCCAGAAGGGCTAGAGTTTCAAATAACTGAGTTGAAAAAGACACTAGCCAAAAATAATTTCATTTCATGATGGTTTTTTTTTGTTGTTGTTGTCGTTGTTTGGTTTGGTGTAAATTACTCTTGATAGTCATATTTTCAGTGTCTCAGTCCCCAAAGGAATTGACTGAAAGGAACTGAGAGGAACTTCCTTTGGAGAAGCCAGTGAACGAGTGGTCCTCTGGGGGAAAGCCCAACCTGAAATAAAATACTTTAGGGCCACTTCAGTTCAGAAGTTACTCTTGATATATTAATAGACAAAAACCTTGGCTTTAAACTTTTCTCGTTCCATTTTTTTCTCTTGAGATATGACCTTGCCGTCCTACTGAGACAGCCCTGGATAGTAACACCTGAGTTTGTGATGGTCTTCAAGCTCAAAAGACCTGATAGGATGAGGTTGCCAGATACAAAATAGGGCATCAGTTAGATCTTCATCACAGCCCCAACTCCTCCTGGTGTATTATAGTGTAGTAATGTCTCCAATACTACATGGGACCTGTTGACACACAAAAAAAAATCTAGTCACTGTTTTTGCTTTTGTTTTCTGTTGTTAAAATTTAGCGGAGCATCCTGTATTTTCTTTTCCTCAATTTGGCCATCCCTTGCAAGTTGGTTAGGGGAACCTAGACACACAGAAATGGACTTAAAATGAGCAGCGTAAAATAGCAGTTGTTCCATGTTCTGGAGAATTCAAACCCTTTCCTTCGAGGGATGGATTAATATTCTCACTTCCTTTTCCACCCCAGCTCACTTCTGCTCTATCCTACTCAGTGGGGTTGGGGTTATATAAGTTGCAGCCTGGCTCGTGTTCACATAAAATAAGGCAAATGTAAGAGTCAATGTTTTACCAAAAAAAGCTTTTTATTTATTTATTTTTAAATCTCTTCAAAATGAATAGTCCGTTTCATAGAAAGAGGCCAGTGATGTATAAGCCTAGAAGTCTGGCTAACCAAAGACTACTAGCTCCCTCCCTGCCGGAGATGACCACCATGAGGATGCGTTTGTGTCCACCAAGGTAGAAATTAGTGGGGAGGAGATATGATATGGTTTCTTAAGTCTGTCACCTCTCCCTACTTTGAAGTTTAACTGGAGGACTCAAAAGTAAAACCGGTCAAAAAACCTGTGTGTCTCTGTGCTAACTTTGGTTGAGAAAAGCATTTTGAGAGAGGAAGTGTGTGATTGGCAGGGGCCACTGGAGGCTTCGAGCATTTATTTCCCTGTCAAGAAGTGGAACGTCCCAGTGCTGCATTTACTGTCTGGGTTTAATGAGGATTACCCAGAGGCCAGAGCTTTGCCTAAGTTGTTGGAGATCTTATGAATCAGGGGACCTTTCTAGGAAGGTGGCTTGCTGGATGTCCGCAAAGCTGGCCTGAGTCATACCTCTTTGTCTCATGGTTCGTCCCTTTCTTCTGACCAGAGCCATCCTTCCTTGAAGCTCTGTGCAGGGCATGCTCCTGACAGCCAGGACCTTTGAGGGGGACACTGGATTGGGGAGCAGTCTGAACCGGAGGGATCAGTTTGGGGAGGCTGTGTATGAGGCCTGGAGAGTGTGCACAGGAGACTGGACAGCTTTTTAATTCTTTCAAACTGTTGTACAGATACTGGCAGTGGCATGCATGTCCCTTCAGGAAGCCTGGGGCCAACACTAATCACATCGTTGGTGCTTACCTACTGTTTCCTATGGCAACAGCAGTTCCTTATTAATCCAGAGTGACTCTGGGAGTGGTAGGTGCTGCAACCCTACCTCACATTAGCTGGGATAAACCCTGGATCATGTGTGCATCTGATTTATGCCCAAGATCCCCCATGTTTCTCTCTAGCATGCTCTAGGCCAGTCCAGTCATGGAGTCTGGCGCTGAGAAGGAGGGAGGAAAGCTAATAAAGGTTTTTCCAGAGGTCAAACTGAACCCTGAAGGAGGAGTCCATTAGATTCCACAATCAATACCCAGCTTCTAAACTTTATGTATATTGATGAGCTGATGGCTAGGAGACTCGGGCTGAGGGAACTGGAATCTATTTTACTAGGCCAAATTGGTTGTTGATGGGCCATAGTAGACTGTGGCTTTAATAATCAGCTACAAACATCCTGCTGTTTTGTAAAACACAGCTGAAGCTCAGGAGATCTTGTGTGCTTGATTTCTTTCCCAAAAGCTTAGCAGAAGGGGATTCTCGCTGGACCCTACAGTGCGTCTAAGGCAGTGGTTCTCAATTCCTTACCACAACTCTGTAAAACAGTAAAACAGCTCCTCATGTTATGGTGACCCTTAACCATAAAATTACTTTGTTGCTACTTCATAACTGTAATTTAACTAGTGTTAGGAATCATAATGTAAACATCTAACGTACAGGGTATCTGATGTGACCCCTGGAAAGGGTCATTTGACCCCCAGAGGACTTGTGACCCACAGGTTGAGAACCACTCTTCTGAGGGGTATGTGGGCCACCGGCTACGGCCCTTATTGCTGCTGGGCTGAACAGAGGGAGACAGCAGGGAGGACAGGAGGCCTGCTGAAGGGTGGGCAGAGAGTGAGTCTTGCTACCGATGATCTAGGAAGACCCATGTTTATTTGAACTGTTCGCCTACCTCTGTTTTCAGGGTTTATAAATTGAATAAGCTATGGCTCCCAGGGTGGGACTTAGTTACACTGATAAACTTTAGTCTAGAAGACTGACTGCAGGGTGGGGCATGATCATATATGGCATGGTGTGTATACAGCAGGGACTGGGGTAGGGCCATGTTTTCACTGATGATGCACTTTGACCTTTTGCCACCTGCGTGCCCCAGGTAGGGAGCTTGGGTTGGAGCAGTATTGCCTGTCTAAGCCTAGTGTCAATCTAAATTAGCTGGGTCCTCTGCCAATGGCTCTTTGGATCCTTCTTCCCTACTGCTTCTCACTTGGCTTGAGCAGGGAAGGAATCCTCTAGAGCAGTTCTCAGTCTGTATGACATGACCCCCACAGGGGTTGCATATCAGACATTTACATTATGATTCATGACAGTAGCAAAATTACAGTTATGATGTAGCAACAAAAAATAGTTTCATGATTGTGGGTCACCACAACCTGAGGAAGTGTGTTCAGGAGTCACAGCATTAGGAAGGTTGAAAACTTCTGATCTAGATGATAGGAAAGACCTTTTAGAAGTCTGAGGAGCAGCTGGACTACAGGACATCTCGTCTGGGTCGTTAATAGGCTTGGAGACACTAAGTATAGGAAGCCCGTCCCCACCTCTGGTAACAGGGCTCAGGCAGCTCTCTGTGGGACAAGACACTGCCACATGGAGAGAACAGGTTCCTAGAGACAGAGTTAGAGGCAGTTGGGCTAATTAAGCAGCAACAGATTTCCGGGTACATAATTGCTCTAAGAGACTCTGAAGATTTAAAACTGCACATTTGCTAAATAAAACCGAGGCTTTCACAGTTAAAGCAAGGCAAGCCCCATTTCCCTCTGTGGTGCTATGTTGAGCTCGATAGAATTAGGGCAGGTAGATGGTGAGGGTTTCCAGCATTGCTCCTGAAAGTCGCCCTTCTGAGCACAGGTCTGGCTTCTGTGACTCCATCTTACCTTCTGCTGGGCTGACTTGGTAGGGGAGGGAAGATGTGGAATCTGGAGAAAAGGTCTTGAACAGGAACTGCCACCCTAGTCTCTGTCCTGTACCTGAACTGGGCATTAATATCCCAGCACATTCTTGGCTATCTGGCTATGTATGACAGTTCCCCGCCCCCTGCATAAGTCTGGGGCCAGCACTGACTGGAACATTTGTTTTATTCCCAGAAACTCTCTAGAGAATGGCCACACCCTCCATGTGGCTGGGAGAGTTTTTTGCAGGGTCTCTGCCTGCCGTCCTTCCCTAAGGGGCTACAATTGGCCTTCCACTTTCTAGTCTCATTCCAGAGAAAGTGGTGGGTTGCAGTGAGTGGGGGTCAGAGTCCAGACAGTGTCTTCCCATAGTAAGGTGTAGGAGCTAGGCTAGACAGGGTCCTTGCTTGAGTCCAAAGGAAGGCATGTGTAGTGAACCTGGGAAGATGAGAGGGAGTGCCCCACACGTCAGATTTCGGAAGAGCAGAGCTAAAATTGGCGGGACCTGCAGCAGAATTAGGTAAGTGATGGAGGAGAGATCCTGGTAAAAGATAAGAGCAAGTCTGAGATGTCACAGACATTTGACCAAGAATAAAGAGTTGGAAGTGGACCAGCTATTGGCAGAGGGAGAGACAAACCAGCCCCCTGTTGGGTGACTCTCAGAGAATTTGTGGCAGGCAAATTGGATATTGGAGGAGCATTTGAATGGACCCGATTGTGTTTGGAGGCCAAGATCACCCTGAGGCCCTTCACTGTGTTCTCGGAAAACCTTCTGGTGGCACGTCCCCATGGGATTGGGAGTAAATTGGCCTGACTGACTGTCTCTGAGAGGGAAGAAGCTGAGTGGAGTACATTTCTCTGAGGCTTCGTATGACACCCCTCTATCTCTGCGCTGGAGGTGCCTAGGGGTGCATCTTTTCTGTCGACTGCCCGGGGTTCCCACAGAGCTCTTTGATATTGTCCTTCCATCCTTTCATGCATGGAAAGAAGGCTGTGGCCCTGACGTGTGGTGTGTACCTTCTTAGATCCAAGAACGTTGTTGCCTTCTGATCAAACGACCTTAAACAAAGCTCTCCAAACTCTGGGTCTTGGTTGTTTCTCAAAGAAATCAGCCCCATAGTGCCTACTGCACCGCTCTGAGCCAGCTCGATGGGCTCACATTTGTTAAGTACTGAGAATAATGTCTGGCACATATGTTAATAAATCAGATATTTTGTCTATGGTGACCTTTCCTGTCTGCCCATTTTTCTCTTTCTACAATTCTGTCTCAGTTTATCCTTTCCAGGCACAAAGGGGTGAAGATGATCACTCTACTTTAAGGCAGGAAACCTTGGATTGTTCAAGTGCAGGATGGTCAGAAGTAGGAACCAAGATCCCTGAGCACTTGGGCCATGCCATGTGCAGAAGGGAGGGAATTTACTGTTTCCATCTATGCTCCATCTCCATCAGTTTCCTAGTCTGACACTGATGGGTCTACTTTCTGGGCACTGGATGAAGGGGAATAAATGAATAAAGTAACCCTTCATTGCTGAGAAGAAATAATGCCAAAGAGGGGCAGCCAGGGCCAGGGCTGTGTGGAGGAAGAACTCTCTGGGAGAGAGGCATTGTTAGCCCTCATAAGAAAGTGGGATGAAGCAACAGTGTCAACAGGCCAGAACCCCCGGAGCTCCCGGGGACTGGACCACCAACCAAAGAGTACACATGGAGGGACCCATGGCTCCAGCTCCATATGTGGCAGAGGATGGCCTTGTTGGACATCAGTGGGAGGAGCAGCCCTTGGGCCTGAGGGTGTTCGATGCCCCAGTGTAGGAGAACGCCAGGGTGGGACGACCAGAGGAGAGGGGAGCACCCCGAGGCAGGAGAAGGGTGGATGGGATGGGGGGTTCCGAAGGGGAGACCTGGAAAGTGGAAAACATTTGAAATGTAAATAAAGAAAATATCCAAGAAACAAAAAGAAAGTGGAATGAAGTGACCAGTTCTTCCTCTTACTCCAGTGTACCTGGGATAGCACTGTCCTCCATGATCCAGGAGCAGGGCTGTCATGGCTCATCAGAGCCAAGGCAGGTGGAGTCACCATAGCTCGTGGCTACCAGAGCGGCCGCTTCTCAAATGCAGATGCGTATCCACTTGACCTTCAAAGGCAGTAAGTGCAGAATCTGATTCTGCGTGTGAGCAGCACTTGGCCACAGGTCCCACCGTTCTACCAGCTTCTATGGCTGCTGATGCTGCTCTTCGTGAACCTGGCCCAATTCTCCAAGGTCTAGGGGACAAATTGGGACAGACAACCTCTCTTTCCCACTGAGGGTGATCACTATTCCTATAGGATGTCTCTGCTTTCCTTCTCAAGTTCCCAGGGTTTTCAGCACTAGCCAGATTGGCGGTGGTAGGGGGGACGGGCTGGGGTTAATAAGGTCTCACTGGGATAACTGGAAGGGTCTCTCTGTGATGACACTGCTTCATTTTCTAGATGTAGGGAGAATTAGCCCCTGGGGTGGGCAGAATCCCAGCAAGAGGAAAGCCCGCGGCCGTGGGGCAGGGAGACTCCTTCCTGCTCTGTGCTCATCTGCTGGGGCAGCTTCTACTTAGGCTCTGATTTCTGTGTCCAATCGATTGGCCACTCTCTGTGCTATGTAAACATGCGTGACTGAGCCTTGACCTTGAAGCCAGCCAGCCATGGAAACTTCTGTCTTTTACTGTCTTTTTGAACTTAGGAAAAAAGGTTGGTGGGTGGAAAATAGCTTAAATAATGTCATTAGGAACCTGCTTCTTTGCATTAAATTCTGTACTTATTAATAATAAAATGGTACCCTTCCCATCATTTGTGGATTATTTGATGTAAAGCACTTCCATTATCATTATCTTACTTGATACTCAAAAAATACAGTTATGGAGATAAGAGATTATTGTTTCCAGGAAACTGAGTCTCAGGTTGGCTTATGCGCTGTGCCAGCCCGAGAAGACAAGGTGGCAGGCAAGAGGCCTGGGATGCATGCTCTTTTTGCTTACTAGAGTTAATATTGACAGATTGATAGGCTTGTCCACAGTGCGGCAATATTTGCCTTGTTCTAGACATTATGATTTAATATTAAGATTCTTAAGGCGTGGCCAGACTGTATATAGCTGGGTGGCATGATCAAGGTAATTTTGAGGATAGTTCCATTGCTCTTAAGTACATGGCTAAGGATGCGCCAGAGTTTCAAAGGCGGTTAAAATAGCAAAACTAATGAAAATCAGCAAGAACGAATCTAGGAAAAGGACTAGAAAGAGTGTTTTATTCGTTCTCTGCCCCTTCTGCCCTCCCTCCCTCTCTATACACGCACATGCACACACACACACCCACACCTCCACGTCCCCCCCCCCCCACACACATAGCTTACGTTTTCCTATAAGGTTCCTGTAAGGCTCACATCCTGTTCCGAGACAGGCTATTCAGGGAGGAGTTTATAGGGCAGTGTTTGTTGGACCTGCTCTGTGTGTGTCAGCCCCACCCATTTCCCACCTTTGGACAGGTTTCCCAAGCCACTACCTGTGACAAGGTGCGACAGACAGCATAACCAACCACAGCTTAATTTTCCTCAAACCTGATTTAGGCTCTAATTCTACATGCTGCTTGGGGTTGCCATGGAGACAGTCTGCTGCGCTTTCCCTTAAATAGAATCAGAATCACACTTCTGTTTGTGTGCAAGGTAGAGGTGACAGGGTGGCACTTCTCTATAAGGCCCTTCCCAGTAAACTTGGCCCCGGCCAAGTGGCCAGGAGTGGGTGTGTAGGGCACCGAAACCCACACTCCACGGCTGGAGCTGAAGCAAAGCAGAAGAAGTGTGTCTCCTGTGTTAATGATTCTGAGGATATTGCTGCTAAATTGTTTTTAAAGGATTGTCATGTACAGCTATAACTTCACTGTAAAAATGTCTCTGAAGTCACTATCCTGGCTTCATGCAGAATCTTACATTAGAAGTAATCAGGAAGGGGCAGTATGCAGTGATACGGTAGTTAGAGTTCTAGGGCAGGGGCCTCCTACTCCCCCCCCAAAAAAGATTTGATATCCAATGGGGAGACACATGTGTTCAAATACTCTTCCTTTGTCTTACTGGTACATTAGATGCAATCTGGGTAGCAGCAAAAAGGGAAAACCTTCCACAGGTAGGCCGGAGTCCAGAGCCTGGTTCATCTGGCTACATAAGCTAGCGTTCTTTAAGTAGGTTTCCCAAGATGTCAAAGCCAGGATGCATCCTACACGGGTTCTGTCATGCAACAGACTACAGTGTGAAGGTCCTGAGAGAAAGGGGGGCTATGGGGTGTTGGAGGCATGTGGAGAGGAAATGGGGCAAACGTGGAAAGGACTGCCATGCTTCCTCAGGTCGGTGAGGGGGAATGACCGAGGGGGATGGCTTCTGTGTGGATGGATGCGTTCATTCCTGAGAAGGTAACAGGATTTCACTGGAGAGAGTCGCTGCCTGTCAGCTTTGACCACCTCAACAGCCTTTTCTTTTAAAAGGTTTTATAGTCTGGGACTCAGGAAAGGTGCTTACCCATCAACATTAAGAAGAAATGAGTAATTTCTCTTAAAATAAAGAAGTGTGGGGTGGGAACCTTCTTGTCTTACAAGCACCTTGTCTGGCCCCACCACTGCATGCAGCCTTGCTACCGTCTTACTCTGAATAGGGGAATTCATTGAGAACATGAGCATTTGACCTGCTCAGAAGCACCGTATGATGCTTGCAGAACCACAATGAGCCTCTTGAGAAAGTGGGTGGTCAGATCTCAAGTGGTTTGAAGCATTCCCTGGAGGCCATGGCACTGGACTGTATGTGGTCCCTGCTTCCTCCAAACCCTGGAGGCTAGATGCAAAACTGTAACAAGTAGACTTTGTTAGTCTTGCCTGCCATGATTAAATTACCTACTTTGGGCTCATTCTTAGGGGTCCTAGATTCCTCTAGGCCAGTGTTTCTCAACCCTCCTAATTCTGTGACCTTTTAATACAGTTCCTCATGTTGTGGGACAAAGAGCTCCTAAACCATAAAATTATTTCATTGCTACTTCATATTGTAATTTTGCTACTCTGATATGTGACCCCAAAGTGGTCATGAGCCCCTGTTCAAGGGCCATTAATAACTGACTTGCTAATGTTAATTAGCCTGAAGCAAGATGGAACCGTCATGGTGGAGGCAGGGCAGCTGAATGGTTATGAAGGTGGCAATAAGTGTACCCTGGTCTCTGGTAAGTCTTCACAGAACAAATGCTCCAGTGGCACTGCTATTGCCACTACCACCTGCTAGTGATGGTGGCTTAACTTTCAAGTGAACAAGAAACTGTAAGATTTGGGTGGAATATAGCCTACCTGCCTAGCATGTATGTGAGGTCCTATATTCAATTCCCAGAGTTGCAAAACAAACTCTGAACTAGAGGACAAGAAACTAGAGGACTCCCAGTTTGCCTCAGGCCTTGGGGGAATGTTTCCAACCATGACGACTGTTTTGGGGTGATGCCTTTTCCTCTGTAGACCCTGAAATCAGAATAATGCCAGTGACAGTGGTGTGCACCTTGACAGTGCTTCTCTAATCTCTCTGGGGACCTAACAGAGGTCGTGCCTGGTGCTGTGATCAGTGAGGCGAGGGTTAGGCCTTCTGGTTGGGTCTGTGTGGCTAATCAGTAATAGACTGGGGCTGTCCTTCTCCAGGGAATGTGTCCCTGTAGGGACAGGGAATGCACACAGGTGCAAGCTGGGTAAGAGAGTGAAAGGAGGAATCCAATCACGTGTGACTACCCCCTGAGCCTACTCTCCTTACAGTTGAGTGTAGAGGAGGGCTATTTCCTGCCAAGGGATGAGAAGCTGGGGTGCTGCCAGATGCCGAAGAGCCCTGATTGTGGGGGTTGAGACTTTCGACCCAGCCTTTGTCAGAGAAGATGGCTTCTGACAGCTTCTGGCAGTAGAGATAATTCAGGAGGCTGGCAGGAGCCTCTCTGGAGACAGTGAGAGACAGGCTTTGCAGGTGGCATGAAGTGGCAGGGTGCTGGAAATGAGGAAATGAGTTGCAGTGGCATATGCATCCTCCAAAGTGTCACTGCAACAGAGGAACTTGTTCTTGACATCTGGCTTCAGCCGAGTACAAGTGCGGAGCTCTGACAGCGGTTTCTGAGACAGAGGAGAAGAAGGAAAGGCTTGGAATTAGGAGTCCTGCACATGACAGGAGAGATTTAGTTCTGCTGCCTTCCACTTGCTGCCTTTAAGCATCTTGGCAGGGGGTGGGGGAATGGGAGGGACACTCAAGCCCAAACCAAAAGGAATAGCCAGGAAAAATTCAAGTCTACGTTTTGCTGGGCTACCCAGGAGATGGGGACAGTGTAGAAAAAGTTGGAACTGGTGCTCAGGGGCCACTTAAAGAGATGCCACCGTCAGACATGCCTCCTCTTCCAGATCTACAGGGAAGTGTGGCATTACCTTGAAGGCTACATGGAAAAAGTAGATGTCTGGTGACAAGGACTCATTTCTGAGAAAATCTTCATGAGACTGAACAGGAATTCTTGCCTCGTGCATACTCTTTGTAGAGCCCAGTGGAATTCTGGGATTCCATCAGTTAGCCATCTCTCCCTTAGCTGCCTATGGTGTGGCCTGATCTTTGCAACCCAATTATAAGCACTAGCTGGAGATTTACTTCTGCTGTAGTAGGCCGGTTTTGCTGTCTAGCTGACCATGTACTCATTAACTCAACTTCAACTAGGACTGTATTGAACAGGATCCAACTGTTGAGAATATAGCCTGCAGACACCGTCTCTGCCACCTAGGTGTTTATGTTGGCTAGGGGAAAGGAGCCAGGTGTGTAAATAAACATGTCATTGTACAAGACAGTGTTGACCTTTCTTGTAGGATCTAGAACACATGACATAACCAGCCAAAATGTTAATATTTGTTCCTTTGGTGCTAGAAAGACCAAGCCCCTCCCCACTTTTTTCCTTCCTTCTTTATGCAAAATGTATTGAGATTTAATTTGTGGTCTACTTATCTAATGGAGCCTGATACTTTTCTTCCTGGGTGGGCACCATTAACAATGCTAAAAACTGTTAGTGGATACAGTTTTTCTCATACATATAGGTAGATATACATCAACTTCAAACTCTACTCCTGAAATCACTCCTTGGTTATTTAAATTATATGCACATCTACAGTATATTAGGTGCTGTGAGAATATAAGCAGCTTTTGTGTGATTAGAGAGATAATAAATCCATATGTGAATTAAAAAAAAATGAAACCAGCCAGCTTGAGGGTAAATGCCTAAGAGGATAGAATAGCTGATGAGTGGAGGGAAAAAAACAACAGAAGACATGGCAGATTCTGTTCTCGTACATGGAGCTGAATATGTCATGGGAAGGCAGTGTCCAGAGGTCCAGTGCTCCCTGGATCTGGCATGGGAAGGCTTGTTCTGTGCTATCTGTATTGAGCACTCTGTTTGGGATTGGGAGCTGAAAGTCAGAGCTTCTGACAGTTCATCTTCATCGGCTTGACTGGATTGAGAATCACCTAGGAGGCTCCATGGTGTCTGGTGAAGGCCCGAGAGTGAAGACCCACTCTTATAGTGAGTGACACAACCCTGTGGGCTGGGCACCTAGACTGGACAAAGAGGAAATAAGGTGGAAAATGACCCAACGCCACCCCTACTGTCATGAGCAATGGAATCAGACCTGCTGTCATAATTCTGCCGCCTTAAGAGACCATGAGCCACAACATGCCCTTCCTCACGTTGCTTTTGTCAAGTATTTTACTGTAGCAATGAGGAAGCTTAACTAAAACAAAGATCTGGGAGGTGTCTGTGCAGAGAATCTTCCAAAAAGCCCAGGGAAGGATAAAGCCTGAGGAAGCCCCTGTATGTTGGACAGACTGCAACAAAGAGCTCACAAAGTGATGAAGGAGGATTAACAGGAGGGACGGGAAGGCAAGCCTAGAGGTGGGAACTGCCTTCAGACCAAAGAGCATTATCAGGCTGGAGGAACGGCCTTGTGCTTCGGGTGCAGTTAGGGAGAGATCACATGACCACACTGCCTGGAAAGAAGGGATAGGTAGAGGGGTGGGGGACGTGTGGGGAGAGAGGTGCAATAGCATGCAAAGTGAGGAGGGGGGCTCAGAACAAAGCTTTGGGGTTCATTTCAGTTTTGCTTCTAGAAACTGAACATAGAACCTAGCACTTGCTGTGCAACACTGATCTATCAGTGGTGTGAGACACCCACACGTCTCAGCTGCCCTTCTCCAGCTCACTTGGCCTGGCAAGGCTGCCACCAGTCTCTATGCTTCCCGCCCTAGCCTGAGGTACAGGGTCCTCCTGCACCAGAGACTGCCAGGGTATACTGAGCTCGGGGCAAACTTCGCCTCATTTTTAATTAATAACCATTTTTCAAATAGTACTGCAGATGCCAAGGGGGAAGGCACCCTTTCCGCTGCTGTCATAACCAGGCTGCAGTGATCAGCCTGATCTGACTGTTCTCCAGAGCTCTCCAAAGGAGGATCATTCATGTACGTGAAGCTTTTCTCAAATGCTTTGCTTCTGAAGGGTTGAGTGACTGCCTGCTCGTGTTGGGTTTTAATTATGGCTGCCGGCTCACAGAGTACTGTTTTCTGGATGAATCCTTCATCGCCTTTCAAAGTTCTGATGAGTGGAGGCCTCATCTCTGCACCCAAAACAGCCAAGCCCCACGCTCCCGCACATCCCGTAGGCAGGCTCTTTGCCTCGAGTTTGTGTTTTTCTTCTTAGAGGTGAAATAGCAGTTTCCAAAATGATGCGCTATTAGGGCGTGAAGTGAATTTTAGTGAGGTCAATCAATTTTTAAAAGGAGAAGAAAGAAACAAAAAGTGGGCTGGAGGCAGCAAGACCACTCAGCAAGTAAACGCGCTCACTGCATGAGTCTGGCTATCTGAGTTCAGTTCCTGGAACCCGCAGTGGAAGGTAGGTAGGAATTAGGTCCTGATAGTTATCCTCTTACCTCCATGTGTGTGCCCTGGCATGTGCATGTGGGATATATGCATCTCACTCATGCACACAGAATGCACCCATGTATACATAATTAATAAGTTTTGTGCAGGTGCCACATCTCAGTGGGCAATGGTGCTTGCTGCCCAGCCCGACAGCAATCCCCACCACCTGCTCTGGTAGGGGCGGGGGTGAGGAGAGAGGGATAGGGGAACCAACTCCTGAAAGCTGGCCTCTGACCTCCACACAGGAGAAGTGGTGCACACAGACACACGAAAGATAAATACATGTAAAACAATTTTTAATATATATTTTTTAAAACCCAGAAAATGTAAAAGTGCATCATGCATTGGGAGCAGCAATTAGCTGAACTACTCTTGTTAGCTATGTTAATATGTGTGTGTGTCTTGAGTTCTATGCTATGTGTATATTTATGACTTGGAGTCGGGTACTATGAAAATTAATGTTCTTTTTCATACCTCCCTGTTTTCCTGATTGTTGGAATCATGCAGAGTGCTTTTTTTTTTTAAAGTACCTGTTTTCAGATGAATTTTACCACTGGTTTCAGTGGTCTGTGTTTGAAAACATTTCCAGAGACACCAGCCATCAACCACTGTTAAGATCCACTGGTCTGGTCCGATTCCCACCTAAAAGGGATCTTACACTGTTTGTAACAGGTGCCAGTCTTTCGGGGGCCAACACTCTGCCCCTGTTTGCCCCGAAGTGTCCCATATCTAAAGAGCTGGGTTCTGACCTCCCGTCCTCGCAGGGCCTCCTGCAACCCATTCCTCATGGCATGTGTTATTAGAAACATCTGGTGGCTGCCCCACACCCTGTTTGCCTGTGGCTCTCATCCTTGCAGACTTTGCTCCATCTCCAGTCACGCCTTCCACTCTGACAGCCATTCAGATAAGGGCCAGGTGGCTCTTTTCTCTAAAGCTCCACTCCACCCTCTTTTCTCTAAAGCTCCGCCCCACCCTCTTTTCTCTAAAGCTCCGCCCCACCCTCTTTTCTCTAAAGCTCCACCCCACCCTCTTTTCTCTAAAGCTCTGCCCCCCACACCCAATAGCTGAGCCGCTCTTGCTCTTAAACTGTCCTTGTAGTTTATCATAGCAATGTCCTTCCTTTCCCTTCCTTCACATCTCTGAGGTGTCCTTTAGTCACAGAGAGGACATGGTGTGCCAAGTGAAGGGTATGTGGCATGTATTTACAACCAAGGACTTTAGCATCTGCTACCACTACAGGTGTGACTTTGGGACTTAGTTTCCTTAGTCTGAACAGCTTGGTGCAGGGATCCCACTTTACACACTCTGGCTTTATTACCTGAGATGTGAGTATATGACTTTCAAGAGCAAATGATATCCTCATTTTCGTGTCCAAGGCATCGAGAATAATCAGATTAGGCATTTTTAAGAGTTCATGGAGCCTGTCAAAGCTGGTGGATTAATCAAGTGTTGCCTTGTTAACTTGACATACATAGGAAGTAATGGGCAGCATCACAAAGAACTATCTGGGAGCACCGGCTTTGCAGGGTTATGCATGCATTCCCAGTCGGGAACTCTGTTGGTCCCCCTCCTCCAAATTTCATTCTTTCTACTTCTCAGCCACTGAAGAATGTACCCTTTGGCTGGATCGTCACTGTGCATTTTAGACTAAGGGGCTGCCTGTTCTTCTCCCACACCTGAAATTCTGTGCGAAATAATATAAAATAATGGAGAAGGAACGCTGACTGTTCCTTCAGCCCAGAGAGTCTTTATGTATTGTTTTGGGTTTTTGTGGGAATAAATAGGTTTTTTAAAGTGTTGGGACAGCACAGCTGCTGCTAGCCTCCGAGCACATCTTAAAATCCACAGCATGAATTTGCAAGAGGAAAAGGTTTAAATATTAATAAGACTGGGAATCAGCTGTTTGCTATGAGCTTTTCAGAATTTCTAGAGCTCCTGTGAACCCTGAATAACTCAGCCCCTCCTCGTTAGCATTGGGATCCCTTGGGCCATCCATGAAGGAGCCCTGTCTACCTGAAGGGCCCACACAGGACAAGTGAAAGGCACTGTAGCCATGAGAGTCACAGATAGAGCTTCTGGTCTCCCTGGGACTGCAGCAATTTACACCCCCACCTCCACATTTTCATCCCCGTAGATGGTACTAGAGGGATGTAGTCATGCCTTGGTTCTGAGGATGCCTCAGTTACACCTGCCTTCTGTTCCAGAAACCTGAGAAAGGGACTGGGGAGATGAGATGAGTTGTCCTATGCACACTGATAAATTCATTATTCCTCAATCAATATATGCATACAGTGTTTGTCTGGGAAATTTCCACACATTTCCAAGTGAGAATTTCTTCTACAAGACTGAAAACCCCAGTCTTTCCAGGTTACACTTCTAAACGACCACACTGTCTAAACACAGTAAAGTTCCCAAATGGAGACACTCAACATTATAGGTAGAATACTGTGTAACCCTGAAGAATAGGAGACTCTCTTCCTCCCTTAACACATGAGAGCTCGCACTTCATGGATTCGGCTTTCTCTGTGGAGTCTGTAATAGCTTTAGGCCTTCTACAAAAACACAGCTCAATTCTATTTTTTCAAACTCTGATGATTGTACAGAAGAGTGTTACTATACCAACAGTTTATTTGAGATTTAGCCTGTATGAGTCAACTCCCATTTGCAAGGGCCATAGTGGACAGCAGAAAAATAGTTAGGGAACACCAGGATGTGTGAGAGAGCCAGGGTGGAGGAAGCTGCTGGCCCTGTCTTCTTGAGGCCAGCATGTGCAAACACACATGTTCAGATGACAGCCATGGCAGATTGTGTAGGATTAAAGTCCCCAAAATGGCTCAGACAATAAATGAAATTGGAGGAGAAAAGTCACCATATAAATCATTTTTAGGTTTCTATAGTTGCTTTAGAGCCAGATGATTCAAATTCAACCCAAATGCCAGAAGCTTTCATGGTTTGTGTGTAGTAAAGGAATCTGTCCACTGGCTTAGCACAAAAGACACTGCAAGGACTGCAGGCTGGAGTCCTGCGCTGTGGCCCAGGAAGATGGTAAGGAGCCTCCGAGGAGCCAGGCATAGCAGGAACCCTAGCAGTGGGCAGCATGGGGCTTCATTGCCTCTCTGGGTGCTGTGTCCTGCACACGCCCACAGGAGGGATTACAGTTCCCGGGCAAGGGGCTGGAGGAGTGCACAGGAACACATAGAGTCTAGCTATAGCAAAAGGTGCAGAGTTTCAGCAGTCTTCATAGGCTCCCTTTCTCAGGGAGCTTCCATTTTTCAAAAGTAACAGCAGAGATGAAAAGCTGGATGAGGCAGTACCCGTGGTATGAACACACAGACACACATACAGAGATACACACACACATACATAAACACACAGAGAAACACAGAGACACATATACAGACACACAGAGACACATACAAAGATACACACACACACACACACACAGAGATATACATGCGCACACACAAACACCCTCAGAAAAAAGAACCCAAACCCCTAACAGTGTTTAGGTAGTAGAATTTTGAATTATTTTTTTCTACCCTCTTGTTTAACTTGCCAGGTTTTCATCAGTGTGCTTGTGTAGAGCTTCTTCTGCGGCAAATACATTAATAAGGTTCGTAACACGAGGAGCCTATAATGACAGGGCTGAGGAGATGAAGGCCGAGGAGAGAGAGGTGGTGTGAGCTGGGAGTGGGATGGGACTGCGGTGAGCCCCAGCATGGGGACAGCTTCTACCTAGTGACTCAGTCTGGGCTGCAGAGAGCGCGGGGACAGCTAGAGATGGCAGAGGAGGAAGGGGCACACTGCTTCAGAGGCAGAGAGTCCTCAGAGATGACGGTGGCTATGGGCAGCAGCAGGAGGGCAGGATGGCCCTCTGAGGAGGTGTCCAACCATCAGACCAGGGGCTAGTCCACTCAGGCTTGATAAAGTTTATGTAAATCAAGGTTGTTATGTGGAGACAGCTAAACTGAAAACAAGACATCAGGGTGGAGAGAAGGTTTAGAGTGGACAGAGATAAGGGGTGCCTCCACTACTGGTGGATGTATCAGAGCTGGCCCGTGAGGCAGCAACTGAGCTGTGAGCATCCTCTTCAATCTCAGAAAACATGGAGTGGGCACCGGGAGGGACAGTAGCGACTGGCCAGGCTTCAGAGGTCGCTCCCTTCCCAGAGGAGACCAGAGAAAGTCAAGGTGGCTAAAGTTGTAAGTCTCCACTCTGCAGTTGTCTTTGGCTCCACGGCGTCTTCACCTGTTCTGGCCAGAGCTTGGAGACCACCTGATGTCCTGGTATAGCACTGTTTGTCCTATGTGCTGGAGGGCACTAAAAATGTGTATTTGGGGTCAGCAGCAAGGAGATAGAGCCCATAGAGAAGCTAAGGGAAGTGGCTACGTGGTCACATGTCACAGGGTAGGTACCTGTTAAAAACTTTGGGCTTCTTAAATGATAGGACGAAGGCTAGGGAAAGCAGAAAAAGAACCTTGGGATACCTGCCACCTATATGGACAGGGTCCACCTGACACTTAATGCTAGAGAAGACAGTGGGGGGGGGCACTCTGCAGAGGAGGCGTGCACCCACGTGGGTACATGTTTACCACTGAAATGGGCACTCTGCCAGCCTTTCTTAGCCATGGGAAGGGTAAGGGGAAGATGCTGCAAAGGAGGTGAGGGCCTTGGGATACTTACTCTTCTTGTTGCTGTAGCAAAATGCCTGGCAAGGGAAGGAAGAGCTGGTTTCTCTGGGCTCACAGTTGAAGGCAGAGTCCATGACAGCAGAGACGTGGTAAACAGGAGCCTGAGATGCCAGTCACACGATATCTGTAGAGTGGTGAATGCTTGTGCCTAGCTCATTGGGTTGTTGCTGTTGCTGTTGTTTGTTTTTTTGGCTTTTGTTTTGTTTTTAGCTCTTTCTCTTTTATTCAGTCCTGGATCCCAGCCTCATGGGGCGGTGCTGCTCACATTTAGGGCAGGTCTCTCACTTAAAACCACTCACATAGGAGCTCACCCAAAGAACTGACTAGATGTTTGTCTGTTAGGTGATTCTAAGGCTTGTCAAGTTGACAGTGTTAAGCATTCCAAGAACTGACAACTGGCGTCTCCCCTCTGGTCCCTGCCAGTCTGACTGATCTGGCTAAGATCCTGGGGTCCTGATCTACTTGCACATGTGGCCCTGGCCTGTTTAGACAGAGACTCTGATATCTTGGACCTCACAGCTTTGCCCCAAGTGAGGATCCAGACTTTATTTTCATTGTGGAGGAAAAAGCTGAACAACCTCACCATCAAAGAGCTGCTTGAGAAAAATGTATCTAAAGGTCTCGTGGAGAGGAACAGAGGCAGATGCTTGTGGGAAGAAATTGGGAAGATGGTGCCATGCACCCTCAGGCCTCTTCGCTTCCTACTGTGGTTTTCTGGACGTCGGAATAGAAACGGTCCAGCTGCCTGGGAAACCAGTCATCAGATGACCCAGCAACTCCACTCCCAGATAGAATCCCGAGAGCAATGGAAGCACACGTCCATACAGAAACGGTTCATGGCAGCGTTATTCATTTTAGCCAAAAGGCAGAAGCAGCCAAAAACGTGGGTCACCTTTAAAGTAGATGAATAAAATGTAGAATTAATACAAGGGACATAGTGGAGTTATAAAAGGAATGAAATGCTGAGACAGGTGAACCTTGAAAATGTTAAATAAATGATGTCAGAGACAGAACCCTAAAGTACACAATCCTTCTCATCCTAGCAAATACATAGTCACACGGAGCACACAGTTCTGGGACACACAGGACACTGGGTGCTAGGATAGGGTTTCTTTTTTAGTTTCTCGAGGTAGTAAAGATGTTTTAAACATGACTTTGGAGAGGATTATCCTCCTGTAAATATTAAATACAAACATTTGATATTTTATGTAATATAAAATATAATATAGAGTTGTGCATAATTTATATGTAAATTATTATATATGATATAAACATAAAAACATTGGCTTGTACATTTTAAGTGGGTCAATATAGTCATCTCCACTCCTAAACCACTCCCATAGCCCATAGCCTTGGCCCTGAGAACCAACATGGCCTTCTGAGTTTTCCTATCCGTGACAGCACCATGAGACACACGGGTGTGTCACTCTTCAAACCCTGAGGAAGTCTGGAGCATGCCCTTGCAAAATGTCCACCTCCAAAGTATTCTTACAAGAAGAAATGACTGGTCAGATGGCAGTCTTGTGAACCAAAGATGGAAGGCCACACAAGTGTGAGGGTGTCGCCTTCTCTAGAACAAGGCTCTGGTGGACTCTTGAGGCACCCATAAAGGACTGGCTCAGGAACCAAAATGGGAAGAGTAGGAGCAGAACTCTCACAGGCAATGGGCAAGGCTTGCCAGATATTACAGAAAAGGAGACATAAGTTGGTGGGACCTGGCAGTGCCCACCTTTAATCATAGCACCAGGGAAGCAGAAGCAAGCTTGAATTCTGTAAATTCAAGGCCCATCCGGTCTACCAAGAGTCCAAGGAATCCAGGGATACACAGTGAGACCTTCTGTTAAAAAAAAAAGTTATGGGCCTGAAGAGATGACTCTGTAAGAAAGAACTGTTCTTCCACAGGACAGGGGTTCCATTCCCAACACCCACATGACAGCTTACAACCATCTGAAACTCCAGTACCAGGAGATCAACACCCTCTTCTGGTCTCCTCAAGCACCAGGCGTGTGAGGGGTTCACAGACAAACACACAGCAATGTGAGTGATTCACAGACATACACCCAGCAGTGTGAGTGGTTCGCAGACATACACACAGCAGCAGTGTGAGTGGTTCACAGACATACACACACAGCAGTGTGAGCGGTTCACAGACATACACACAGCAGTGTGAGTGGTTCACAGACATACACACAGCAGCAGTGTGAGCGGTTCACAGCATACACACAGCAGTGTGAGCGGTTCAGAGCATACACACAGCAGTGTGAGCGGTTCACAGACATACACACAGCAGTGTGAGCAGTTCACAGACATACACACAGCAGTGTGAGCGGTTCACAGACATACACACAGCAGCAGTGTGAGCAGTTCACAGACATACACACAGCAGTGTGAGCGGTTCACAGATATACACACAGCAGTGTGAGCGGTTCAGAGCATACACACAGCAGTGTGAGCGGTTCAGAGCATACACACAGCAGTGTGAGCGGTTCAGAGCATACACACAGCAGTGTGAGCGGTTCAGAGCATACACACAGCAGTGTGAGCGGTTCAGAGCATACACACAGCAGTGTGAGCGGTTCACAGACATACACACAGCAGCAGTGTGAGTGGTTCACAGCATACACACAGCAGTGTGAGCGGTTCACAGACATACACACAGCAGCAGTGTGAGCGGTTCAGAGCATACACACAAGTGAGTGCCCATACCCTTGCTTTATTAAAAGGAAACTTATGTGCCAGGTGTTCTGTACAGCATCCCAGGGAATTCCTACTGCCGCCACCCCTATATTCTTGTTCTTTGCTTTTTATTTTTCATTTGAGACAGAGTCTCATGTAACCGCTACCTCCCAGGCACAGGGCTAACAGGTATGGACCACCATGCCTGGCCCCATCCTCACTTTTTAGATTAGGAAACTTAGTCACGGAGCAGGGAGCAGACCTCTCATTTGCCCAAAGCCACAGAGTTGGGTGAGTAGTGGAGCATGGTATCTAGGACCCAGAGCCCTAGGCCGGTCAGTTCTGACCCGCTAAGACGTTCCTACATGTGTCATTATGGAGCTCAGGTGGGGAAGGCTGGGTTGTTACCCTCCTGTGACAAGGGAGGGAAACACATTGTTGGCTGCCTATTGCTGTTTCTTTCTGGTGTGATGCCTACTAATTTACAAAAGAGGCTCAAAATGCCATTTTTGGTTTTTTGGGGATTTTTTTGTTTGTGTGTTTGCTTTGGGCTGAATTAATTTGAATGTATAAGGTACATTATATATATAAAATTATACATAAAGTAAATATATAATTTAAGTATCAAAGCAGTTAAATAGTTTCCAGATTGCTTTGAGTTTGGTTTACTGGTAGTGAATTGAATCATAATTATTAAGTAATGTATCTGGATGCTCCCTTACCTGGGAAAAATAACTGAGATTCAAATGACCTTATAGGTGGATGAGCCTCAAGAACAGCTTCTTTTTCTCCAGGAGAATCTCTCCTTCATGGGACTATAGTTTCTTGAGGGTACTTCATGGTGTGGTTATGACTGCTAATGAGCTGAGGTTACTCTGGGAGGTTAAAGTGGAAGGTTATGGTGGGGAAGGCATGAATGGTGACATCTCTGTTGACATCATTGATGTCAGTATGACATCATCATGATGTCAGGAATGATGACACCATCATGATGTCATGAATGATGATATCATTATTAAGGTTATCTCTGACTCCAGAGAATTTCTGTAGCCTGGATATTTGAAATCTATAGAAGGTGGATGGAGAGAGATAGATTAGGATTGTATGTGTTGTTCTTACAGAGGGACCCAAGTTCAGTTCTAAGCACCATTGTTGGGTGGTTCACAACCATTTGTAACTTCAGCTCTGAGGGATGCTGTGCTCTCTTCTGGCTTCCATAGGCACAAGCAACAAACAAACACACACACACACACACACACACACACACACACACACAGATTATTAAAAATAAAAATTAATGACATTGGCTCAAGACAGAGAGCCACTGGGTTCTGCTATGAGGTGCTATGTAGCCTCATCAGCCCCTTGATTTGCTGAAAATTGCTTCCTCTATCAGCCCTTCCCTTTACCCACATTTCAGTTTGGTAGCCTGGCAGACAGAACAGACAGGTTTCTGGGCTGCTCCATGCAACTGATGCCCACATTTAACTGATGCCCGCACCACCTGCCGCCTTAGTGGGTGGAGCATCATTGACCACAGTAGCACTCAACACCAGCTACAAACAGAAAACCTACTCCACACACACATTTTCCTATCTGATCCACACAAAACCCTGGAAGGGACAGGGAACATTGTCTTTCTTTTAGACAAAAGCTCCTAATTTTAGGCTCTAGAACTGGGTAATGGCCCGTTCGAGCAGCCCACACCCGACATCTTCTCTGAGCTATCAAGTCCCAAGAAAGTCTGTTTAATAGTAGTTTCGAAATCCCTGTCTACCTTTCTATTATCTTGATACCCGAATCCACAGATACATCAATCTGTGTGGATAAAATGGTGTGACATTTTCACCAAGTGCACCATATCCTCCCGATGACTTACACATGACATAACACCTAACACGTGTAACAATGTAAGCAATTGTAATGTTCATATTGTTTAAGGAATGGCAAGAAAAATATCACTACAGATGGAAAATTTAGAAGGCATTTTTATTGCAGTCAACTGACTCTATGGCTGAGGATGGAAGCCAGAGTTAGAGAACCACCTCTATTGACTAAGCCCCTGGCTGCATGGCCTCTAAATCAAAACTGCCTCATGGGAAGGGCCAAAGCTTCTAAAGCCATGGAAAGAGGAGTGAGAAGCAAGGCCTCAGGTCCCCATTTTTAATTCCAGGAGAGCCTGTCGTCTTCCATCCCACTGGCCCTTATCCTCAAACCCTGCTGCCTCGGTTGCTCAGGGAGGCGGTCCAGTTTCTGCCTGATCATGGCTCCCTGGGTACCTGGCTCATGGGTCCCTCCCTCCCAGAAGCGGGAGCGGGAGCAGATCTCTAATAGAGAAGTCTGGGTTGATTCTGTAGTTGGTGTTGCTAAGCAGCTGGCTCTCTGTTGCCTGGAGATTATCATGGAGTTGAGACAGCATGCTGGCTAGTGTGTGTGTGTGTGTGTGTGTGTGTGTGTGTGTGTGTGTGTGTGTGTGTGTGTATGTGTGTGTGTGTTTAGGTCTCAGCAATTCGGGGATGTGCTTGAAGGCCTAAGTACCTCCAGACCTTGCTCTGGAGGCTCCAGTGTTCTGTTAACCAACCCTTCTAATTTGAAAGGATATCTTTTGTATATTAGTAATCAGAAGTAACAAGGGCACAAAGGACCATCTCCAGTAACCCCTGGATTATGGGGATACATGATTTATAAGAAGGGGTAAAATGCCTGAGCCCTTCAGAAAAGCAAAGGGACACAAACAACCCTGTGCTTAGATGAAGGAAAGAAATGTTGCTTTTCAGTTCCCTCAGAGTGGCTGTTTGTCTGGAGAAATCGAGGGGTGGGCCTCCCCGAGTGCAGAGAATGACAACGAGTTTGTGTGGGAGAGACTGTGGCTCTGCCAGTGCCGTAGAAAGTGAAGGCGTTCTGTGTCCATGACACTGGTACCTTCATCCCTTCCTGAGGTTTGACAACTCCCAGAGCTGGTCATAGGGGTTCAGGACAATTCGGAGAATCGAACCAACTACATTGCCTGCAACTATGTTGCTGTGCCCCAATACATGCCCCTACAGAGAAGCCATTGGTTTAGTTCTCTGAGGCTCACAGAGTGAGGCCTGAGAGAGAGAAGTGCCTCTTCACACCAACTAAGGGAGACAAGACATGTGACTCAGCATGCATTTGTCATTTCTGCAATGGTAGAGCAGTAAGTAGCAAGAGATGTTTATGGTAATCTAGCACGTGTGTCTGTGACTGTGCTGTATTCTTGGACCTCTCTGATGTGCTGTGGTAGACAACAAAAGTATGAGATGCATCAAGGCGACATTAGTGAAGCCATGTGTGGGAGTGTATGATTAAATCCTGCCTTTGTGACACAGATGTAGAGACTGGGAGAGGGAGCAGATCAGGAGCCACCCCAGAGGCTCGGGACTGGGGGTAGGGCAAGTGAGGGAGCCAACCTGGAGGCTCAGAGGCTGAGAGGGGGCAGATCAGGGAACCACCCCAGAGGATCAAGGGCTGAGAGGGGGCAGATCAGGGAACCACCCCAGAAGCTCAGGGCTGACAGGGAGAGTAGGGTAGCTCAGAGATTGGAAATGTAGACTTTATGACAGACAATCCAAGCCCTATAACTTTCCTACCCAGGGATCTTCCAGTAATTATTAACTCACCAAAGAGACTAATAAGACCCACCTTGATATACCACCAGGTCATTGTGTAGTATCACTGGGTTAACTCATACAAGGTGTGTGGAAAGTTGTTTAGCAAAATGGAAAGTCTCAATAAATGCTAGAGCTGCAAATGTAAAAGATGGTAATTAACCACTATGTGGTTGCTGGGATTTGAACTCAGGACCTTCAGAAAAGCAGTCAGGGCTCTTAACCGCTGAGCAATCTCACCAGCCCCTCTTTATTTCCTTTTAATTCATTGACTTAAAAAAAAAATCTTTAGCCAGACAGTGGTGGCGCATGCCTTTAATCTCAGCTCCTGGAAAGTAGAGGCAGGTTGATTTCTGAGTTTGAGCCCAGCTAGGTCTACAGAGTGAGTTCCAGGACAGCCAGGGCTACACAGAGAAACCCTGTCTGGAAAAACCTAAATAAATAAATAAATTTTAAAAAATGCTAGAGCTGCGGCTGATGCGCCCCATCCTCCATGTTCCTGTGCGCCCATCCTCCATGTTCCTGTGCGCCCGTCCTCCATGTTCCTGTGCGCCCGTCCTCCATGTTCCTGTGCGCCCCTCCTCCATGTTCCTGTGCGCCCGTCCTCCATGTTCCTGTGCGCCCATCCTCCATGTTCCTGTGCGCCCCTCCTCCATGTTCCTGTGCGCCCATCCTCCATGTTCCTGTGTGCCCATCCTCCATGTTCCTGTGCGCCCCTCCTCCATGTTCCTGTGCGCCCCTCCTCCATGTTCCTGTGCGCCCATCCTCCATGTTCTTGTGCACCCCTCCTCCATGTTCCTGTGCGCCCATCCTCCATGTTCCTGTGCGCCCCTCCTCCATGTTCCTGTGCGCCCCTCCTCCATGTTCCTGTGCACCCATCCTCCATGTTCCTGTGCGCCCCTTCCTCTGTGTTACTGAGTGCTTTTATTTGCTAGTGTTAGCAGAGTTCTACAGGAATGAGTTCCTGGGATCCAGGAGGCTGTATGCAGAATTTGGATGAAACTCCCTGTGGCGCATGTCTGGGCTCCCAAAGGCAGGCTGGACTATGCAGACACTATCAGATCTTGGGGGACTCCAGGCTTATCAAGCCACAGGGACCGGGGTGTCTATCTAAGGTCCATGGAAGCCATGGCTGAGTACCCAGTGTGAATAGATAGACTACATAGAAAAGCTGAAGGCGCTGAAGGGAGTCAGGGTACTGATTGACAGAGTGGGCTGGTTTTAATGGTGCCCAGGCTGCTTCCAGAGCAAGGTCCTTGAAGTAGAGGGAAATATCTAGAGTGTGATTTGGGGTAGCCAGGCAGAAGATTGTTTTTAAGATGTCGAGTTTCTTATTTATGGGCTTTAGCAGTTTCCTTTCTGAGGAGCTCTGTGAGCAAACAAATTGTCCTGACACTTCACCTGTTCCTTTCAAGCACCCTGCTTATTTTTATCACAGATTATTACCACAAGTGTATGCTGTATATTGAGGTCTGCCCAGCTAAACAGTGAGTCCAAGGGACAGTATGTATAGCTGGAACTTGGGCAGTGCATTGGTGGCTCCTCCTGGTGATAAAACACCTTGACAAAAAGAACTTAAAGGAGAAGGACTAGTTTGACTCACAGTTCAAAGGCTCACAGTTCTTTGGGTCACGGTTGAGGGTGGGGAAGCCCTGACCGCAGGGGCCTGAGGCAGCTGCTCATCTTGAACCCACAGGAGGAAGCAGAGATGATTGCTGGTGCCCACCCAGCTTCTGTTCCCTTTCATAAGTCCAGGACTCAAACCCATCTGAGGGATGGACTTCCCTCCTCAGCTGACACAACCATGACAATCCCTGGTAGGCAAGCTCCGAGGATTGTCTCCTAGGTGACTGTTGAGCCTGTCATGTTGATAACTGATAGTAACCAGCACAGGCAGCTCACTGTCTTGGCAAGGACTGTTTAGACTGAGGTCACCCGAAAACCTCTCTCTCTCTCTCTCTCTCTCTCTCTCTCTCTCTCACTCTCTCTCTTATCAAGGCCTTCACCAGCTGAAGCAGGTTCCCAGCAGTGGGTGGGATATTAAGGTTTTGCCAAAACAGCCGGAGGCTGAGATAGCCTTTGCTGATCCCAGTTTAGGAATACTGTAAGGATAAAGCTTCAGTGTGTGTGGAGGGGTGGGGGGTGCAAAACTAACCTAGGTGTAGACAATCAGGAAGAGAGAATATTAGTACCATCCATGTTGAGATGGGTTTTGGTTGTTGTGGTGGTTTGATTAGTTGGGTTAGTTGGGTTTGTTTGGGTTTTTTGTTTGTTTGTTTGTTTTTCAGTTTTCTGGGGTTTTTTTTGTTTTGCTTTGGTTTTTTGTTTTGTTTTGTTTTAAGACAGGAGGTTCTCTGTGTAGCTGGCTGGCCTTGAACTCAGAGTTCTGCCTGCCTCTGCCTCCCAAGTGTGCCACCACTGCCCAGTTTGGGATAAGAGTTTCTAAAGGAGTATCATGCCAGATTCTTTTACATCCAAGGAAACTGGGGACTTTCTATCTCACAGGCTTCTGTGATATAAATAACTCAAAAATCCTGAAAAATGACAAGGTTGGCAAGCATGAGTTTCTGTCTGCTGCCCAGCAGCTGACTGCTGGGGCTTGTAATGATATTCGTGGAAACTTGGCTCGCTTATTTTGAATTTTCCTTCCTCTAGGGCCCAAGCCAGGTTGATAGGGTCAGGGAGGCAAGGAGGAACCCACAGTGTTTCAGAGCCGCCACCATAGATAACCACCCAATTCAGGCACGGCCACTGTGAGCTGTAACTGTGCAGAGAGAAGGAAGCAGACAAAACTACGAGTGCATGCACCCTTGTCTTGTAAGGATCCTTTGTTCTGACAATGGTGGTGCCTTTGCAAGGAACTTGGATGGTGGCAGTCTTTGTGATGACAGTGGGGGTGGAGGTAGTGATGTAGGTGTGGTGGAAGTGACAGTGACAATCATTGTGGTAAAGTTAATGTTGTGGTGGGTATTATAATGTTGTGGGTTGTTGCAGTAAATATTAATTGGGGGTTTTTACCCCACCTTAGATCATTTAGTTCTGAAGTAGAAGACACAAAACCTTTATATTTATAATAAGCCTTAAAGCATTAGAGCTGAGCAGATGTCAACTGTATTAGTCAGAATTCTTTAGAATCACAGAATGTATGGGTAGTCTCTATATAGTAAGGGAATTCGTTGATGACTTACAGTCTGTAGTCCAGCTCCCAACAATGGTCATCAGCAGCTGTGAATGGAAGTCCAAGGATCTAGCAGTGCTCAGTCCCACAAGGCAAGCAGGCGAAGAAGAAAGAGCGAATCTTCCTTCTTACAATGTCCTTACGTAGGTCTCCAACAAAAGGTGTGGCCCAGATACAAGGTGTGTGCCACCACGCCTGGATCTGGGACTTTCTTTGTCCCAGATGACCCAGAACTCAGAGATCTCTCTGTCTTAATCTTCTGGAATTCATAGCCACTATGCCTCAAGATCTCCAAGCTAAGATCCAGGTCAGAGTTCACTCTAGATATAGTCAAGTTGAGGAATAACCACTACATTCACCCTCTATGCTGTTTTGTCTACTTCCCTGTCAATAACCCTGAGATATCATTTGCCTTGTTGCTCCCGGGCTGCTTCTACTCCAGCAGGCCAGCACTCATGATCCACATGTCCCATGGTGACTTCTTCCTTCCTCCTCTCTTCTTTCCCCTTTCCTCTTTTCTGTCTGAGACCCCAAGCCTGGGAACCTTCAGCACTGCCCACCTCTCTTCTGCCTAGCTATAGGCTATAGGCATCTTTATTATCCAATCAGGGATAACTTATGTGTGTGGGGGGGGGCAGGTTACACAACTAAAGCATACATGAGGATATGCTCGGCTTGGAGAAACCAAATCTTGGGGTTCAGAATTTAGCATAAGAATGCAAGCAGCACCAGACCAACCTCCTACAGTGGGTAGTAATGGCGGTCTTGTAGTGAAGGTAGTCTCTGTAGTAACAGGGGTCTTTTAGTGACAGTGGTCTTTGTAGTGAAGGTGGAGGTCTTTGTAGTGACAGGGGTCTTTGTAGTGGTGGGGGTGGGGGTGGTAGTAGTAAAAAACAAGAAGAGACCTGTGCTTGCAAAGTACTGAAAATTTAATGCCTCTTTCATGTAGATAATCATATTTGATCTTATTTGTCTCTAGTTGAAAGATAGGCTAAGATGGAGAAGGATTTGTACATCAGTGCCTTTTTCCTTTCTACCACTGTGTCTTTTGTCACTGGCATAGATAAGTGTTGCTGAAAGTTTTCAGGCTGAGACGGGTTTCTGTAGGCCCAAGGGATCCTGTAAAGAGGGGTTGAGTATGGAGGCTTGGGCTGAAAAGTAGAACATAGGCCAGAGATGGCCTTGGGATGTGTCTATACATAGGGCAAGCGTGTTGGACAAAAGGGAGCTAAAAGATCATCTGTGAGGTAATGAGCTTGGATGGTTTTCCTTGCTGTTGGAGTCCAGGAAATGGGAGGACTGTCAGTTACCCTTTTCACATTTTAACAATACACCAACGAGCAACTTAAGATTCAGGTCATCCTGGCAGGGATGGCATGACGTGACAGAAGCCTATGGCGGACCTTCTCATGTGGTACCCAAAACAGGAAATAAAGAGCTGGGACCAGGAACAGAACCTGGTGTTGACGCTCAAAAACCTGAGCTCAGTGACTCACCTTCAATAACCAGGTCCAGACTCCTCAAGGTCCTGCAATCTCCCCAAAATGGTAAATAAGCGAGGACCAAGTTTGAAAAACACATAAGCTTGTAGAGGAACATTTTACATTGAAATTGTAACAAAGACTGATACTCATTCACACACACACACACACACACACACACACACACACCTGCACATTGCCTTGTTGGGCCAGACTCTGTGCCAATCACTTCCACGTGCATTACCTGGTAGAACCCTCTCCGCCTCCCTGGAGAGCAGGAGTTAGCTCCTCTGCCTTAAATAGTCAAAAAGTATTGCATAAGCAGAAGAACACCTTCCCTCAAGGTTGCACAGCAAAGAAATGAAAGTCCAGATCTGTCTGACAAGAACAGCTGAGACTGTTTCTAGCACCCGAGGCGGAACCTGGATCTCATGTTCACAGGCAGCCCCCAGCTGTAAGTGTTCACCCAAGACTATGCCACCTGCCATGCTACTTCAGATCAGGGGGAAGGGTGCTGGAGAAGGAAGTTCATCCCCAGAACTGTGCGTCAGCAGGAAGGCAGTCTCTTGGAGAGAGCTGGTTCTTCTTCCTGCAATAGATGGGAATGCTTGTCATCTCATTAAGTAGCAAAGCACGTAATTGCTACCTGCTGATGGATGTCGGGGAAAGGTACCACTTTGTCCTTCCATTAGATAGAGAATGACTTCAGATGGTCTTTGGACTATCTAGGACTTTACACAGGTGCATGCCTTCTGAGGTAGTGGCTGCCCATTGTGGCACCTTCACTAGAGGGACAGAGAGAGTGCCAGTCTGCCCGGGCGCTGCGGATTGATGAGCTCCAGTGTACTCAGGTTTGTTTTTGATGTGCCTAGAACTCAGGGAAGGCTGACTGACTTCGGAATGTCATTGGGAGGGCTGTAAGGTAGCACTCCTAGCTATTAATCCCTTAACTTCTAAGGCCCTCTCTTCCATCTCTAAAAGACTTTCTAGGCTTTGTTCTGTAAGTAACAGGTTTGTAGAGCAATGGTTCTCACCCTTCCCAATGCTGCAGTCCTTTAATACAGTTCCTCATGTTGTGGTGACTCCCAACCCTAAAATTATTTCATTGCTACTTCAGAACTGAAATTTTCCTATGGTCACAGTTCATAGTGTAAACACTTTGGAAGATATTTGCCAGAGGGGTCATGACCCGCAGGCTGAGAACCACTGTTCTAGAAGGACTTGGTCAAAGTGTGATAGCCTAAACAGTGATCTCTGCAAATCGAATGTGCAGTAAGTGGTCTGGTCCTGGGCATGGTTTAGACGCATAGCCTTGGAGCTTCACACTGCAACAGGACATTAAGCTTCTCTGGGTATATCGTCCACGCTCCCCTCTCAGCCCCTCCAGCTTCTAGGGTATGAAAGGGATGGTAGCGCCTTCTACTGAAAGGCTGCTGACCCTGCCCTGAGAAAGGTGGGAGTGGCACCACTTCTTGCCCTACCAGCCTTGAACTCTGCTTCAGGTGACAGAGGCCCTGGCCACCACAGAGGCCACCTGGGGGCTTCTCCAGCAGCGCTGAGCGGCACCTGTCTCCGTTGTGATTCTACTTCTTGGTGCTCTTTGTAGACGGAGCAGCTTCGCAACGCTCTACGGCTCAGTTTGGAATTGTGCGTTCTCTTTGCTTTCCCCTTTTAGAAGGGATAGATTTAGCCCTGGCACACCAAATACAAGCCCTCCCTTCATCTCCAGGGCTCTTTCCGTCCACCCCTCCCCGGGCAGGCTATTTACAGACTTGTCATGATCCTCTCGTCATCCTACCACGCGGGTCAGTCCACCAGTGAAACGAAAAGGAAGAAAAGGCCCCAAGCCAGCGAATCTGGGCAGATGAGCCTTATATAACACGTGCTAAAAATATGCAGCTAATTGGACTAGAGCAGCGAAAAATGAGTTGTGACTTAGTCTTAGTCTGAGACACTAAGACACGATAGAGGAGCATTTCTTCCCAGTAAAGATGCCCACATATAAATAATTTTACTCTGTGTGTACTCTCCATTTTGTGGCTTTGTAACCATGCTCAATTCCAACTTAGTCCCCCACCCCCACCCCAGGGACCAAGTTTGGGCATCGGGAACCAAGATTAAGAAAAGATGCTGGGAGCAGCTGCTACTTTTCGGAAGACAGAAGAGCTTTTAGGTGGGTGACTTAGCGGTAAGATGCTGAATAAAGGTCCCACTGTGACTCCTTCCAAAGCCCGATGCTTAGAAAACTCAAACTCTCAGGGGTTTCTTTTTCCTTTGGAGATTGGTGACCATCAGTGATTTTTCCTGAGAATTGCATGGGACACTGTCTTCCAGCTCCATGTCTCTGTGCCTCTGTCTCCAGTCCTTCTGCATCATCATCTTTATCTCTGTCCTCTTGTCTCTGCCTTAGATATGCTCAGGTCTTCCTCGTAGAATTATATTGTATATTAGTTGCATTTAGTTATGCATTTCCACAGAACACACACACCCTAAGGGTGTGGCCTGGCTATAGTGCATTGTGTTCCTGGATGTCTAACCTAGTGTCTAGGTCAGGATAGCTCCAAGTACATTGCTGTTGCATTTATGAACCATCCAGTAAGCCAATGGACAAGCCAAAGGTTACATGCTGTCATTGCTGGGATATATAATGCGAGCAAAGTCTATTAGTATCCTTTGGCAGGCAGGTGAGATTCCCAATTCAGCATATCAGTCACCCCAGAAGAAAAGTGAGGACCCATGAAGTCTAAAGATAGCAGAACAGGATGTCATGGGGTGAGTTTAAAAGGGTTTGACTTTGGTCTTGGCAAAGCACATGGGTTAGAGAGTCATAGGGTGACAAGTCTGGAGATGTGCTGCTCCTGCTCATGGGTTTGAAGATGGAATGGAGGCTGAGGGCATTCAGAAAGTGTGACCAGAGTTACACGGGCAGTGACAGATCCAGAAGAGTGCTTGGTGGTTCACTTTGGACATTCAATAAATCTCACAGACATAGGAATGACTCCTGAACCCAGTCCTACCCAGATCCTGTCCTGCTCGCTCCTGGTAAGACAGTGGCCATGCATTGCTCCATGAAACCAGACAGTCTGCCCACACTCAGGCAACTCCCAAGGAGGCTCCTGCTGTCCAGCATTTAGTGCAAATGCCTCTTACAGAGTCTGAAGATGGCCTCATGCTTGCAGGCTGCTCATGGACCTGGCTGTCTCACGACTGATTTAGGGAGACTACCGTCAGCAGGTAGTTCATGGCGCCTGAATCCACTTAATGTATCTGTTGTACAGTTGACTTTGTGTCCCTCAAAACTTTGGGGGTACAAAAGAGACAGCAGGTGAGAGATCAGAGTTGCCCTGTGGTGGCTCAGCAGGAGGTGTCTATAGGGACCTATAGAGACAAGGGGAGGAGGGGAGGTTTCTGTGTTTCTCCCTCCCATTGCCCTGCTCTGGGTCACAGTACCCGTGGGTTCAGCTGAAGGCCCCTTCCATACTTGTTGGGATGCTGCTAGGCACAGAATTGTGCCCCTGATTCCCTGTTTTCTTATGTGTACCTCATATAACTTCCCTGACATTGACATCAACTCTGACAAGAGCCCAGGTGGGGGTTGAAGAACAAAGACTAGGAACATTATACAGTTTGCCTAAC
Source organism: Tokudaia tokunoshimensis (assembly GCA_036184795.1). Taxonomy (NCBI): domain Eukaryota; kingdom Metazoa; phylum Chordata; class Mammalia; order Rodentia; family Muridae; genus Tokudaia; species Tokudaia tokunoshimensis. The sequence goes on along the minus strand of BTHU01000012.1, from coordinate 6,833,660 downwards.
ATCTAGCATGCTTTAAGCTTTTTTGTTTTCTAGTTTGTGTGTATGTGTGTGTGTGTGTGTGTGTGTCCATCCACAAAGGCCAGAAGAGGGAGTTGGATTCCCAGAGCTAGAGTTATAAGTGGTTGTGAGCCACCCAACTGGAGCCAAACGTATGCCCTGAGAGAAAGCAGCCTGGACCCTATGCTGAGCCATCTCTCTGCCCTGCTTTAAATCTATGCTTAGGTGCATTCATGGTGCCCCTATTTTGATTTGTTGGTCTTTATTTCCTTTAGATAGGCTCTTATATGTTGCCCAGGCTGGCCTCAAACTCCTAAGCTCAAGTAATTCTTTTTCTTACAGGCACAGACCACTGTACGTGTTGGTTTGGGTTTTTCTGGTTTTGTAACTCCCTGAACTTTCCTTACTGTTATACAGTTTTAGCATTGTGAGGTACTGTGATTAAACAAATGGCTTTGATATTTATGACACACCTGGCTCTGTGCTGTCATCGGCACTAGCGAAATCACAGCAGAATACCTGAGTTCATGGAGCTTAGAGTTCAGGTGAATATTCGCAGACATTCAAATGCGATTAGATGCCAGGGTGAATCCGATGAGGGAAATGCACTAAAACACCTTCCGGCAGCATCAGCTAGCTCACCCAAACTTGGCCCTTGTATAAAGCTTCCTGTTGCTCCTTCCACTCTGTTTGGAACTGCATGCAGTACTCCGTACTGCCAGTGTCCCACTAGGTGCACGTTCCCCACACTCTGGCTCTCAAAGGTTCTGTAGTGAATGTTTCGTTGCTGCATAGGATGACTCTGTGGAGTTTTTATTCAAGTAATGTAGACAGAAAAATGCCCCTAAGTGTGCAGCTTGCCGAATCCTCACAGAGTGAAGTCACTCAGCACCCAGATGGAGAGGCAGAGCACGGCTTGTCCCAGAGATGCTCCCTGCCAGCCTGCCACCCTCCCTCCCACCTGCTTGAGTTCTAAGATCAGGATGTTTCCTTACTTTCCTGTGGAACACCCTCCCTCACCTCTTCTTTCTCTAATTAAACACACACGATGCTTCTGATACTGGTGTAGGCTGTGTATAGCGTGCTCATGTGCTCATTTTCATTGTCGAATTACCTGTGGTTAGACTGTATCCATCCATCCTACTATCAGTGGTTTTCAGTCCAGGGGTTGTGCAGTATAATGCCACAGTGAATATCGTAGTTTGTGGTGCTGGTGTGCAAGTGTGTGTGCATGTATGTGCTGGTGTGCAAGTGTGTGCTCGTGCGCAAGTGTGTGTGCTTGTGGGCATGTGTGTGTGCTGCTGTTGAGGGTTTGCCTAGGCACAGGGCTCCTGGGACTCAAACTCCACACCTGCACAGCCTTGAACTGTGCCCATGGCTCTCGCCTGGAGTATGAGACCTACAGTTGCCACACACCCTTGCCAAACTGGGGGGTTTTTCATCTCTTTTTCCATTTTTAGCTGCTCTGATTTGTATATTTCACTTTTTAAAACTAATTTTGTAAACTATATAAAACATTGAATTTGCCATTTAAACCATTTAAGTGTAATGATGTTTAAATATTCCCTTGTGGGAACAATCTTCACTACCATTCATCCTGAACATGTCGTCCAAACAGAAGCACCACAGCCTTCAAACACTTCACTCACCTCTCTCCCGGTCTCTCCAACCGCTGGCAGCTGTCATCCATACTGTTCACGTGGAGTTGATCAGAATAGATACAGTTATGGTGTTTAGTTGTCCCTTTGTGTGGCGTCCTTAGATCTCTTCCATATTGTGACATGTTTCAGCATTTCCTACTTTTTAAGGCTGAGTAATATTCCACCATGTGCAGACCACGTCTTGTTTATCTCTTGATGGACATTTGAGTTGTTTTCTTTCTTTCGATTACTGAGGTTAATGCTGTTTTGAGTATTGTGGTGCGCAGTAGCTGAGTCCCTCTTTTCAAATCTTTCACTCTGTGTGTGTGTGTGTGTGTTTTGTTTGTTTGTTTGTTTCCTTATTTTCTTTCTCTTTTTGTTTTGTTTTGTTTTTTCGAGACAGGGTTTCTCTGTGTAGCCCTGGCTGTCCTGGAACTCACTCTGTAGACCTTGAACACAGAAAGCCACCTCCCTCTGCCTCCCAAGTGCTGGGATTAAAGGCATGTGCCACCACTGCCTGGCTTGTTTCCTTATTTTCTACTGTGAGTTTTATTATTTTCTTTTAAATTTTGAGTCTCCGCTGGTCTTAAGTTCATATGTAGCCTAGGTTGGTTGGCACCTGTCATTCTCCTGCCTCAGCTTCCTAAGTGCTGAGAGAGCAGGTGTACCAACACCATTAGGTCTACATGCTCTTAAAGGCTCGTCCAGACTTCATCCTGATCTCCTTTTCTGTTTCCCTGCCTGCTTTGCACTTCTCTTGTGCAGCTCTTGTGCACTGAGAAGTTTTCATTTGGATGGCGCCTACTCAGGTCTCTCAGCCGTTATCCTATGGGATTGTCTGTCTTTTTCCTATTGATTCACAAGAAGCTGCTGCAGATTCTGGGCCTGGGTCTTTGCCAATCACATGAATTGACTTACCTTTTCACTTCTTGAGAATGTACTTTTTGATGAGCAAAACTTCCCGACTAATGTAGTTGAATTGATTTTTTTTTTCCTTTGCGGTTTGTACTTTTTGTGTTACAATTAAAATTGCATTGTCTGTTGCCTGAAGGCCGGAAGGATATGCACCCATGTTTTCTTTTAAATATTTTCTTTCAAATGATGCTACTGTCCTTTCCTCCTTACTTGGGGTAGAGTTTTGACCCCAGGGTAACTATGCTGCTTGGAGCACAAACATAGGCTTGGGCCACGTTACAGAGACCTCTTGCCTTTGGTCAAGAGATTGTAGGAAGCACTGCCTTATTTTACCTCACCTTGCCTTATTTCTCTTCTCTCCCCTCCCCTCTCCTCTCCCCTCCTCTCTCCTCTTTTCCCCTCCCTTCCCCTCCTCCCCTCCCCTCCCCCCTCTCCTCCCCTCCCCTTCCCTCCCCCTCCTCTCCTCTCTTCTCCCATCCCCTCCTGCCCCCTTTCCTGCCCTCCCCTCCCCTTCCCTTTCCCCTCCCCTACCCACTGCTCTTCTCTTCCCTCTTCCTCCCTGCCCTCTCCCTTCCCTCTCCTTTCCTCCTCTCCCCTTCTCCATGCCCTCCCCCTGCCTTCTGTTCTCCCTTTTCCCCTTTCCCACCCCTCCTCTTCTTCCCTCTCCTCCCCTCTGCTCCCCCTCCCTGCCCCCTTCCTCTCCCTCTTTTCACATCCCTATTTCTCTTGTTTTTGTTTTGACACATGCACTCATGTAGCACAGGTTGCCCCCAAACTCAGTAGGTAACTGAAGCTGGCCTTGAACTTACAATCCTCCTGCCTCTGTCTCCCAACTGCTAGACTTACAGGTATGCACCACCATTTCAGGTCACACTTGACAGCCGAATCTAAATTGTAGTTAGTGGGTTTGAGTTTTGCTGTTTTACAAAGGCTGAGTCTGCAGCTTTGGAGGCCATCACAGGGTGGCCAATAGTGTCCTAAGCTGCCAACTGCTGGTGTGGTCACTCTGCACCCCATTCCTCCTGGAATACCTGAAGACTGCTCGCAGGCCCTTGGCTGTAGTGTAACTGCCTGCGTGCTCTCCTTCCTGCAAAGCGTCCCATCTTTCTTATTGGTTGTTTGTCAAGTCCCTTGTCTTTACTGTTCTTACTATGATCACGTAATTGTGACTTAACCTTACATAATAAAATGAGTGTGAGAGAAGTTTCTATGAAAACTAAGTTGAAAGTGAAGAAAGGGTTGAGAAGAATTGCTAACAAAACTGAATTATGGGCAAGCAAACAATGCGGTATGGTACCAGAAGCACTGGTGACAAGCCAACAAGTATGAGCTCATGTTACTTTATCAGCACCAATAAGGTTTGCTCTGCTACAAAGACACTAGCGTTGAAGATCACACATGGTCTGTTGTCTAGGAGAGACAGTGCAGAGTTCAAAGGAAGAGGCCCTGAAGTCCTTGGCCGTGTGTTGCTGCCAAATGAGTGTTCATGCACGAGTTTGAATGTACGTTGTCAGTTCAAATATTTAAAATGATTATTTTCCATCATCCTTTGAATGAATTGCATTTTATTGGCCTAGCACTGTTCCATGTACTACAAATGAGAGAGGCAGAGGGAGGGATCCTCCTAGAGGGGCCTTGAGCTGAGGGAGCCCCCTCCTCCTAGAGGGACCTTGAGCTATGAACATCTTTGAAGTAATGTCTCATCCAAAAGTCAAACAGAAATAAATATTAATACTTCAAAATTCACATACTACTCTAAGTTTATAAATAAAATAGTAATTTTCCCCAAAAATCTTTCAACCAAGTCAGGACATAATTGAACTTGAAATGACAACCGGCCTCACCTGCTGGGTCAGTGGACAGTTGGAAACCTTTTGTGATTTAAGATGAGGCTGCCTTACCTATGACATGGTGCCTGGTGATACCAGTGATGCCCAAAGTCTCAGGGGTTTTCACATGTTCTGCCGTGCTCTCTCTGCTGATGAGCTGGTCCACAAGCCAGCCTGAAGCCCTGTATATGAAGCTTGGTTCTTACATGAGAAGGTAGGCATCAAGAGCCAGCAACAACCACCATTCGTGCCAAGGGCACCATCCTGACCTGACCCCGAAGATGGACATGCTCTCTGTACCACCACAGACTCCTTCGGGCTTGCTCTGCTAGTGTCAGCTTAAGATGTTAATTTATTGAAAATGGTGTTTGCTTGTTCTGCTTTCCTCCCCTCCCCCTGAGTAATAAATAATTCAGTAACTGTGCCCCAGGCAGAGCGGGAATGTGCTTAGAAAGCACGGGGAAACCTTTGGGCCGGCTCTCAAATGGTTTTGAAACACCCAAGGATGAACTGCCTGAGTCACTGCTTTGGTGGCAGTGAGCCACAAGGACTCATCCAGCAGTGCCTCTGTCCTCTGGGTCCTCCCCCAACATGTTTTCTGTCAGAGAGAATCCAGGGCAAAAAAAAAAAAAAAGTCAAGACATTGGCTCTCATGCCCCCTTGTGGCCAGTCTGGGTGGACAGTTTCAGCCAGTGCTGTCGGGTTTGTGAGCTCACAGCACTATGGGGAGTGCAGCCCCAGCAGAGGCTGGACTCACTTCCTTTTGCATCTTCTCTGAATTTTGTGTCCTCTCCCTTCCTTTACCCCTCTATCCCTTCTCCCCAACCTTTTCTTTCCTTCTCTCTTTAGAAAAGTTTTACTACATACTAATTATGGGGCCCAGGTTGACCTCGAACTGTGATCTTCCCGCCTCAGCCTTCCAAAAGCTGGGACTGCAGGCATGTGGCACCTTGCATGCCTGGTCATTATGTCTTAGCATCCAACAGCCACGTTTAGCTTTGGGAGATTGGGATTGGGAATGTCGTCTCCTAGTTCTGACAGATTACCTCCAAACCGCAGTCTGTTCTTAATAAATAGGGCAGGGACCAAACCCACAAGCTCCGCTGATCGCACATGTACATGCTGCAACGGGCATCTACAAACACCTGCAAATCGTAATGTGGGATCTCCACATTAATCCTGAGTCAGACTTGAACATTTCAATTTCCAGAGAATTAGGCCTGCTTGTATGGGCTTATTTGACAGTGACTCTTTAAAATGCGCTTTACATTGAAAATCAGACAAACAAACAAACAAAAAAAACTGTCCACATTGGCTGGGGAAAAAAGTTTCAACTCCTTTCAAACATTTCCCTTTAATTTATGTATCTGTTTTGTTTTGTTTTTGATTTGTTTGTTTTTTGTTTTTTGAGATAGTCTCATTCTGGAGCATTGGCTGGCCTGGAACTCACTATGTAATTCAGAATGGTCTTGATCCGCCTGCCTCATCCTCCCATGTACTAGGATTATAGACATGTATCTCCAACCAGACTTTGCATATAGTTCTATAATTGGACTTAAATAAAAATCTATGCTCAGATGTTATAGCAAACCTTGTGGCTGTCCAGCCTTAACCGAATCTGTTGGTCTGCATAGAACACTTATTGCTTCCTGTTTCTTGGTGTTTAACTCAAGCTACATGCTATGGGTGATAAGACCCGACAGGCTCCACATTTTCAGTGGCTTGGTTTTATTCTTCTGGAGTGCATGTCACTGTTGTAACAACAGTTCCCATCCTTGAGTTCCCACTGTGTGCTCTTAATGACAACAGCGCACTGAGTCTGCAGGGCAGATACCCACCTTTGCCTGACACCAGAAACTAAAGTTGAGTGGGTGACTATGGGAATCTGGAAGCAGCACGAAGGTTCTATTGGAAGCTTCCCTCCCACCACAGGGCATCTCGGTTGACTCACCGTTAATGCCACTCAGAGAGTCCAGACTCAGTCTCCCTCTGCTCCTACCCCTCCCCTTCTTTCTCTGTTCTTAGCCATCCTAGGAATGAGGAATGGGTGTCTCTGTCTACACTGGCCCTGGAGATGACGGGGGTACGCACTGATGAGGGCAGGGTTGCTGGGAGACAGTTAGCTGTATAGTTTATCCTTAAAAAAGGACAATGTGAAAAAGACATATCCCCAAGGACTGAGGGAACATACAAAAGCCAAGTATGTCCTGGGTGAGTTGGAATCTATTTCTTTTATTTGCTCTGTACTGTCCCTGAGGTCTCTCCTCCTTGTTTCTGTGACTTGACTTCTTGGACACTTTTGGATATGTCATTTGTCACCCACCAATCATAGCAGTAGCTGTTGATACAGTTAGTAAACTTCATGTGACTCTGATTCACATTCCTTCCTAGTGTAGGGACTTGTGCCTCCACCCTTGTCACTCAGGCCACCCTGTCCTGGCTAATGGGAACCACAAACACACTGCCATGCCTTATTCAGCAGATTTCAGGACAAACTACACACGTGCACAAGTAAATGCCCTCACAGTGAAGAAACTTGCTCTTCATCAGCCAGCTCTCTCTGCTGCTTTACAAGTGCTCAGAACACTGGGCTGAAACACGAGGTCCTGAGCCCCCGAGGGCACAGGCCAGCCTTCTTACCCAGTTGGGACTGGCAGTAAGCTCTCTGGTCACTCACTGAGCTCTCTGCCCTCGACGTGTATGCTAGAAGCAAGTTTCTGGAATCCGGCACTGTAGCTCCTTGTACACTAGCTCTGACCTCATCTAACCCCACTGCCCTGGTGAGATCTAACATGGAGTTCACACGGCAGAAAGAGGAAGTGCCAGGCTGAACCTCTTCCCTGTGGTTTCTTCTAGAAACAAAAAGTAAAAACAAATACCAAAAGCGTGGGGGAATCCAGACCTTCTGCATTAAGCCCTCTGAGTCTGTTCATCTGGTGGCTTGGGCTGCGCTCAGGTGATGGGCAGAGAGGGTGTAAGCACAGACAGTTGATATAAGAGCGAAATGTCATTGAGGTCCTTGGGTTTGGTTTGGTGACTGTCTGGTGGTGGTGGCAGACAGGAGACAGGTGTGTCTTCTTCTGGCTCCACTGCATCAGTAGCTGTATGATGTGCGGCTGCACCATGGTGCTGACCTCAGGTGACCTGCTCTGCTTCCCTCACTCTCTCATGCCCTGCCCTCCTTGGAAAGGCAATCTGTATGCCTGTCTTGACAGATTTCTCAGATTTTCAGAGTCGTTCTCTGACCTGGCCCGCTCAGTCAGTCAACAGGTTCTCCAGGGTAGGAGCGAGGATTAAAAACAAAAAAGACATTTAGACAACACTGTAGTGGGACCCCAGCTAGTTCTGAGGCTGAAGTGGGTTTTATTATTTTTTTTCCAGTCTACTTTTATACCACTTTAAGTACATGCCAAATGATAAAATCAGTTCTGGGTCAAGGAACAAGCAAGGCAATAAATGAAATTCTGTAAACATCTTTCTAGGGGCTAATCAGAATGACCAGTAGGATTGCTATACATGCCTCAGTGAGCCTGCTCTGAGCTTTGCATTAACTAAAATGTAAATGTCTTAATCTGGGCCTATTTCCTGAGTCCTGGCCCAAAGTCAGATTCCTGCCTTGTTTGAACTTACTTCTTTTGTCCTGGCCCAATGTCATATTCCCTGCAAGTGTCTAGAAGTGGCCCCAAAATGCTCTCCACATCTCTCCCCTTTTTATTTCAATAACAACCCTAAGCCTGTCTTAGGTTATTCTGACAAGAATGCCTTCCTTACCCGTCGTGGAATATGCATTATCAAAAGCAATGCACTTCTGTCGTAGGTTGGTAAGGCTCTGTGCAAAATCTTACCCATTCTTGGCTTGCCAGCCTGTTAAATTAATAACTCTATATGCAGATCCATCTTTAGTTTCAAGCCATGTATTTTGGCCACCAACATATTGATGTTGTTAAAGGCAAGTTTTATCACAATGGGCAGGAATAAAAGTATTCCCAGGACAAGAAGGGCTAGCATGATCAAGGTATACATTCCATCCTTGAAGCTTGACCAAGATGGAAATATTGACCTCAGGCTATGAATAATTTTATCAGCAATATCAACATCATCAAAGCTCAGCAGAGCAGCATTTTTCAAATTCATAATCTCAGTATGCAAAGTTAAAACATCCAGAGAGATGTTAGAATTATGCCAAATACCCTGCAAGTTTCTTTGAACCTTTTCCCAATAATAGTGACTGTCATTGTAAATTTTAGAAGTAACACAAGTCCATTGGTGTTTAGCATAACACTTGAGATTACTTCTTACTCTTAAACTCTGAAACTCCTTTTAATCATTTGAATAGTATCACAAAGAGCATCAATTTGTTGTTCCAAATGCCTATCTAAATCATCTTGAAAACTCAGAACATTAGCAACATTTTTTGCTAAATGATTGAAGCTGTCTTAACTTCTTGCATCAAAGCAATTGAAGAAACTGTGGTTCTAGCTATAAATGTAATTAAGGTTGCTATACCAGCAATAATCATGCCCACTACCCTCTTGCTTCTGCTTAAAGCCTGACTCACTTCTTCTAGTATTTGCAAGCCTTTTTCAGAATACCAAGGTCCTGTAATACTCACAGGCAATAATAAAACAAAATCTGATTGATAGACCACCATGACAGACATGCCAGATTTCAACACACTAACTCAATTAAAGTGTAAATCAATACAACTTACATTAAATACTGAAGTTATTTTAACATGATCAATTAATAAAAGATTAGGAGCCTTAACACATGCATTAACACTTGCTCAAAGTCTAGATTCTTTCTCAATTTTATCTATTGATAACATATAAAGCACTTCAGTTAACTTCTAAATATGTCTCTGAAAATGTCCAGAACCAGCCTTCCAAATGAAGACTGTTGTTTCCAATGTTGGATTGATTTCTAGACGAGTCCATGATTGAGTCAAAATAACTGGTCACATTAAAGGAAAGAGAAGAGTCATTATAAACTTCTCTTTTTGATTAGTTTTTCTAAAGTCAGTTTTCACAGTCTTCATGTTCTCTGTCCCACAAGGACTAAAAACTTGAAGCAAGGCAGCTTGTCCAATCTGGGCTATAGGCAAGTAAAGGTATGTCAAATACAGCTTTCCTGTCACTATTGCCAGGGCACACAGCAAGCTCACTTGTCACCATCATTCTTTGTCCCAGCATCAGCATGTCACACCAATCACTGTGGCAGCTACCACGTCCCTTCAGCATCCTGAGGAAAAAAACACAAACATGCCCTCTTCCCCATATTAAATACCTGATCAGGATCATGCCATGGCAGTAAGTGGGTCCTTCCATTTCACCTAGGCATAAGTATGCCTAGTTGTAAGGTGCCATAGACACTAAGAAGAGTTCCTTGGCATCCAAATTTAAAATTTTAAAATAAAAAAGAGCATGATTTAAATAATTGTGTGGGTAGACCGGGCAGTGGTGGCACATGCCTTTTATGCCAGCACTTGGGAGGCAGAGGCAGGTGGATTTCTGAGTTCGAGGCCAGCCTGGTCTATGGAGTGAGTTCCAGGACAGCTAGAGCTACACAGAGAAACCCTGTCTCAAAAGATCGAAAAAAAAAAAAACTAAATAACTGTGTGGTGTAACTCCCCCCCTTTTTATTTTATGAAGATATTGTTTTAAAGTTCCATGATACCTGTTTCTCAATACTTTGTCCTTGAGGATTATAAGGAATCCCAATAATATGGGTAATATTAAATTATGGAGAAAGCATCTCAAATGCTTGACTGCAATAGCCAGTTCCATTATCTGTTTTAATCTGATTTGGAATACCTAGCATAGAAAAACAATGCAGGCAGTTACTAATTACATTTTTAGTTGCTTCTTTTGTTAAAGCAGTTGCAACTAGAAAGCCTGAAAAGGTATCAAGTAACTTGTATATATCTTTTTAAAGATTTATTTATTATATGTAAGTACTCTGTAGCTGTCTTTAGACACACCAGAAGAGGGTGTCAGATCCCATTACAGATGGTTGTGAGCCACATGTAGTTGCTGGGATTTGAACTCAGGACCTTTGGAAGAGCAGTTTGTGCCCTTAACCTCTGAGCCATCTCTCCAGCCCCACTTGTACATATTTTAATTTTTCTAAAATCAGAAACATAAGTAACATGCATTTGCCATAACTGATTAGGTACACGTCCTCGAGGATTAACACCATTATTTGGTACAGGAAGAAATTGAGGATATTGAGAACAAGTCTTTATAATTTGACTTGCACATTCTCTAGAAATACAAAATTGTTGTCTCAAGCTATTACTATTTTGATGATGTAAAGAATGAGATTGAATGGCCGATTGTTCCTGTGTAAGACCTATAATCTTCCTGATATACAAATCTGCTCTGGCATTGCCCTCACTAAGGGGTCCTGGCAATTCAGTATGAGCTCTTAAATGTCCTATAAAGTTAAGGAATTCTCTTAAATTAAGTTGTATTTGAATAAATAATTGAAAAATTTGAGAATTAGCAGTATTTAAAAGGGAACAGTTTCAAGCAGTTGTAAACCATTAGCTATATATTGGCTATCAGTATACAAATTAAAAGCTTGATTATTTTTAACACTTCACAAACAGTGGCTACAGTACATAATTCTCCACAGTTTTCAAGTCTGTGTCATTAGGAGAGAATATAGTGAGCCTAAGTGATCACAGAAAGTGCATGCTTAAATATGGGTTTACTATCTATTGCTGTAGCCATTGGCTGGCTGCCATTTTTGAGGTGTGGCTATAGTCGAGCCCTTCACTGAGCCCTACCAATGAACCACAAGCAAGTACATACATCCTGTCCAAAGTCTGACTTCCCAAAGTCGTCGTACTCTGGTGGCCTAATGTTTTAGAGCTCATCTCAGTATACACTGCTTTCATCTTTTCCTCTAGAACTTTCTGCCTCCTAGAAATTGCAACAGTAACAAATTATGTGCAAAGGAATACGCACTTCACATCCAATCCATTGCATGGCATTTGCTTCAAGTAATCCAGCCCTAAGTTTCAGCAGGATGTGTTTCTAGGAGTCAGAAGGGAGAGCAGAGCAGAGAAAGTTGGGCTTAAGGAGAGTGGTCTGCCAAGTGGAGTTTGAATCCAGCACCTGGCAAACAAGACAGGCTCCTGAGGTTTGAAGAATAATGATAGGTCTTTTGCCTGGGTTTGTGCCTTTTATCTAAGAAACACACACACACACACATATACACACACGTGCACACTCACTCATGCACACTCACGCATGCACACACACAGATTTATTTTTAATATTTAATGCATAGATTGCTAAGAATATATGCTTATAATTTGTAAGAAAAATATAGCCAGGCAGTAGTGGTTCAAGCTTTTAATCCTAGCACTTGGGAGTCAAAGCCAGGTAGATTTCTAAGTTCAAGGCCACTCTAGTTTATAGAGTGAATTCCAGGACAGTCAAGACTATACAGAGAACTTTGTCTCCAAAAACCAAAAAATGAAAAAAACAAAAAAAGGAGGAAGGGGAGGAAAAGGGAAGGAGGGAGGGAGAACTTGGAGGGAAAGAAAGAATAATTTAAAATGTTTTGCTGGTATTTGAAATACTTGGAGATCTCTGGCTGAGTAAATTCAGGTAGTGTGGAAAGACTAGAGAGTAGGCTGACCAGAATGAGAACAAAGATGACAGTTTATGTCTAGGAGCATGTCTACAAATCCTTACATAGAGTCATGTGCTCACACACACTCTATACAGCACATATCTGCACATTTGCAAATGCTCATAATGGCCTGGATTGGTGCAATATCTTGTCCTCACTATATACACATCACAAAAGCAAATATGGACACGGCCTTCACGTGTGCCTCATACATTTCAATATTCCCCTGTTCATTGAATGAACTACAGTGACCGGAAACTTAATAGACACAAATTCCAAAGTGAAAAAATGACTTGTGAATTCACCCCAGTAGGGCCCTGTGCTCCTGTTAGGGGAAAGAGACATAGTTGATAGTTAATCAATATTTTAGTGTATGGTGCAAGGTGCTCTGAGGGCAGATGGCAGGAAAAGAAGTGGCCAGCCTTGAGAATCTAACAATTGGACGGAAAGATGGCAAAGACCCACATGAAATGTGTGCCAAGCACTGGGCGGACAGGCAGCTGAGAGGAAGAAGAGACATGAAAGACATGCTAGCTGTGAAGTTTGGGGAAGGCATCCAGGACTCTCACTGAGCTTTACGGGATGGACAGTTGAATTAGGAGAAAGGGGGAAGTGTGGTTTAGTCAGCAGAGTTGCATCTCTTGAGGGAATGAGGGCCTATGGAGCTCCAGTCACTCATGTGTGAGAATAGAGAGATGGCTCCACAGAGGAACTCCAAGGGATGAAAGGTTATTGGCTGGCAGATTTTGAAGGTCCACTTGAGCCCTGGGATTTGAAGCTGGCATGAGAGTTGGTTCTGCCTGGTATTTTCTGGGACATGATAAATTCACAGCTCGCTTGACAGGCTGAAGGACCAGGCAAGAGGCTGCTATAGGTAGCTGAATTTTTATCTAAGTCAATGCCATCTTTCCAAAGATCTGTCAAAGCTAAGTCTTGGAAAACAGACCTAAGTGCTCTTGGTATAGTCCAAGAGTCTGAACACACTCTTGCTTAGAGAAAGATCTGTAGGAATCAGGCAATTTTGTATTTTTCCTATTCATCCAAGACAGTCCACATAAGACATCGATTCTCTCTCTCAAGTGTTATAAAAATGAATCAATGTAGCACATAAGTTAAAGGGAAAAAAAGACACTAAAGAATTGGTTTTGGCCAAGGACAGCAGTACTTAGCTGTCTGGGTTTTCCTGAGATGCCTCAGGTAACATAAGGTGGAATGAAATACTAACATCATACTGTCATTTGTTTGGATTTCTAACCCATGCAAATGGGAGAAAAATGCTAAGTATAAGAAACCTGTTTCTTCCCTAGAGTCCGTCTAGGTGAATGGAGATTGGGAAGATGCTTGCATGCTCCATTACTGAATAGTATTGCTGTGCTTCACGGAGCTTGTCATGTATGAAGAGCACACAGCCCTTGTGATGTGAAAGATCTCATGGTAGGACCTGGACTAGCCCAGGCTATGCACTTAATAGGTTACTGGTAGATTGATGATGAGGAAGGAGAATCAGAGCTTGATTACAGTCCTGCCCATTCTCCTGCTTTGTTGCATAACATACTCTTTTCTGATGTGGCAATCACTTCTTGAGAAAGTCACTTAATCTTGAAACTCAATTCTTTTCAACAGTGAGATTCATTATAGTGCACGATTAGATAAGTGATCATGCATTTAAACTGGAAACCCCACTTTTAAACATTACTTAAGTAATAAAAGTCACATATGCTTCAGTCAACGCATTTTATAATATCTGAGAGTGCTTTAAGGTGCAGTATAAAATAAGTGTGGCCTGAGCTCCCAACCTCCTCCATCCACTCTCCAGAAGCAACTTGCTGCTGCTGACCTTTTAGTTTTCACATTTAAACCTAAACAAATGTATGTAGTTTGGCCTGTCTTTTTTTAAAAAACATGCTTCAACATTTACAGTATGTTCTAAGTTGGTAAATCATTTTAGTCAAAGAGACCAATTACATCTTGGAATATGGGATCTGCAATGGAGACCTGGCTGGTTTCAGAAACTGTTGTAGGGTTGTAGGTATCTTACTACTTTTAAATGTTGCAGGAGGGAAATTCCATGCAACAAAATTTACCCTAAACTGTGCCAGCCTGGTTTCAGCCCCTCAACTGCCACAAACACTAAGACAAAGTAACATTCATTCATTTATTCTTTTATCTAAAAATATTTTATACTTTCTCTGTATAGAGCCATCAGTCAGCCATCAAGAAAGCAGTGGCCTGTAACAAGGGCCACATGCAGATACACCTGTAGAATATTCGTGCCAAAAAGGCCATAGGCATTCTCAGTAGACCTGGCTAGCTGGAAGCTAAGGAAGGGCTCCGAGACTCAGAATTGTTGACATTACACGGACCAGGATTACTTCTTTCCAGAAAATTTGTTTCCCCTGTAAATTTTTTTTGCTATCCTAGATGACTTTGAAGAGAAAGGAGGAACGTAAACCTCTTCATAGACATCCTAGATGACTGTGAAGAGAAAGGAGGAACGTAAACCTCTTCATAGACATCCTAGATGACTGTGAAGAGAAAGGAGGAACGTAAACCTCTTCATAGACATCCTAGATGACTGTGAAGAGAAAGGAGGAACGTAAACCTCTTCATAGACATCAGGATTTGAGAACCTGCCACTGAGCTACACTTAAGAGTCTTTCCTCTGCTCTCTTGTGTCCTCCTTGTCAGTAAGGCTCCTGATTCGCAGAGCTGTGGGGCAACTATAAGGAAGCTGTGTGCAGTAAATAAGGGGTATTCTTATGCAGTGAATCTGTCCTGGGTAGTAAGTCAACACACAGGATGGAATTGTCACAGGCAGATTGCAAAAGCAGCACCATTTGCTCTCAGGTTTTAGTAACTCAGATCCCAATGGTGATATGGTTTACTCAAACATAAAGACATAGATATTGGCTGAGTTTGGTATGGAAAGGATCCAAGCATTCTGGGTGTCTTCTGGTGCCCATTAACATTCCTAGAGGCTATTGCATGTTTATGTGTACCTGGGTTCATTAACTGTGAGGCTTTGTGGGGGTGAGTCACTTAGTCCATGACTCAGTTCTTCCCTGCATATGGCCTTTGTTGAGGTAACAGACTCATTATAATGTAGCCCAGGCTGGCCTCAAACTCAGAAGCATCCTCCCTCTGCCTCCCAAGTGCTATTATTATAGGCATGCACTTCTATTCCTGGTTACCATAATTCTTTAAGATTTATTTTCTTATTTGTGTGTGTGTGTGTGTGTGTGTGTGTGTGTGTGTGCGCGCGCGCGCCCGCATGCACGTGTGCGCATACCTGTATAAGTTCATATTTACCACATGTGTGCAAGTGCCCACAGAAACCAGAAGAGGGCATTAGATCCTCAGAGACTGGAGACATGGTGAACTGCATGTGGGTGCTGGGAATCCAACCTGGGTTCTCAGCAAGAGCAGGAAGTGCTCTTAACCATTGACCCATCTTTCTAGCCCTGGCTATGAGTGTCTGGTGTTGCCAGATTGTAGAGATGCCAGGACTGTGGAGAAAGAATGTATCCTATCTCCTAAGCCGGTGCCGCTGACATCTGGATTCTGCATTAGGTGCCTTTGACTGTAGGTAAGAAGCAGCTCAAGTTACAAGGGGGCCACACTGCTACATACAATCAAGAGTCATCTGCTTATGACACTGCATGTCCCTGCATTCCACCTTATGCAAATTCATCCTTACCTTAAACAAAAATAAAAAAACTTCAGTTCAGTGACCTCACTTACAGATTCTTGCACATTTAGGTTTGAGGACCACACCATGTTGACAGAGGTGTTCCATAGTATCTCAGTAATGCTTGTTTTCATGCCCCCAGGTTGCTTCAGAGCCCTTTCTCTTTCCATGGATAGAAAGAGAACTTCCTGTTCCTTCTCAAATCCTCCCTCTTGCCTTGGACTTTTCCTGTGACTAAAGGACAAGATTAAATTTACCCTAAGCATGCTTCCCTGGCATGTATGGCACCCACCTTGGGTTTGATCCCCTGTAGCATGAAATATTTTTTAAAAAATGCTATCCATACTATTGCTGGCAAGTCAGTGGCAGGCCTTGTTCTCATCTTGTGGAGACTCTATGACCCAGAGCTCCAAAATCTCTCCACCCAGCTTGCTAAGTTCCCATGGCGGGTTGATACCACGACAGCCCCACGAGTCTAAATTCCCACGGCCTTTTAGGGTGCACTTCTTGCAAACCCATCTTTGCCGTAGTACCGTTCACTCTGGAACCCAGTTGAGATGCCACATGAAGGAAAACACCACACAAACTCAGTTCAGAATCAACAGGTAATTCAATCACTGGGCACAGCAACTGACATCCTAATTTATAAGCCATTCAAAGTTAGATCTGCCACCTGAAACAGGGCCTCTGCTACCTACATTTTCACCTCCATGCTCCTGTCCTGACACACTGAGGCTTTCAGTAGGACCCAGGAAGAATAACACTGCACAATGACCACAGTCACAGCTGTCACTGGGCATTGTCTCTGTGCCGAACACTGTAGTAAATGTTTCTCTGGCTATGTCCAGGCCTTGCCTCACCTGTGAGAGGGCTCTGCTTTATTCCTTAACTGGAAAGAAGGTCTCGAATGGTGGACCTGGCTGAGGAAGACTATTTGGTGAAGAACTCCTTTATGCCCTAAACTGATAGCAAGTAGATGGCCACTTAAGCATGCTGTGAGTGTACAGGTTACTTTAGCTTCTTGATACCACCACCAATTTCCCATCTGCAAGGACAGGAGTGATCATGAGCCCAACAGAGGCCTTTTCATGGCATAAAATGCTGGCTAAATCACAACCAAGGTGTCCAGAATTTGTCAAACCGCTCTAGAGCAAACAGGATCCCTTATGCTTAAATGTCTCTGCGTATAGGACTTGAAGGATCACTGCCCCTCTAAGGTGGCCATGATCTGGTACCACTCACTGCAGAATTCTAGGGCCCTTGATAAGATCATTGGGACTGTGAGTCACACTCAGTCAACTGTAACTAACCATGCCAAATGGCTGGCTGGCTTTTCTACTCATTTTCTGGCTCACCCTCTTGAATCTAAATAATTGTATGGAAATAATTCGAATCACACGTGATCCAAGTCAGAGCATTAGAATGTGCTGGCTCAGCAATTTCTGGCTTTGGTAGGGAATGCTGGGAATTGCTGAAATGTCTACCCATGTGAAAGGAAAAAAGGGAGGCCAGGAGACAATGCTAACCAACCCCAAGGACCTGAGTCCTCTAGCTCTTCAAAGAAGGTTAGAGAGTTGTCCACCAGCCAGCTGCCCCTTAGTCTTAGTGAAAGTGAAAGTGACGGAGCCTGGGAAGAAGCCATTCTTGTTAGATTGCATGGAGAAGGAAATGACAAAGATACCAGCCTGGCCTGCTGGGCAGTGCTTCCCTGTCTGCTTCATGAGACTTTGGTAGAAGGAGCACGAATAAACGTTGAGTGTGCTCTTGCTCCAGAATAATACAGGATGCTACCCCTCCATGCCTTGGCTATCGCTGACCCTCAGAGGAGGCTCAACCCCTGTGTGGCGGAGGTATGTGGTATGACCTGCAGATACTTGTAGCATCCAGGAGCAGCAAGAACCTCTCTGGTAATAATGTTCAGCAACTTTATGGGTTCTTTGAGATGGCCTGCTCCTCATGGGTCTTCCACCCACCAAACCATCGCCTATGAGTATGGAGTAGACAGAAAAATCTGAAACACTCTCCGTCACTCAGTGTATTTATTTGTACTATAAAAATTACCATGAAGAGTATGGTCTGAACATGTAAGGAATGGTATTCAGCAAGGAGAGATGCTATATGCTGCCAACTTGGGCAAACCTTGAAGACACTGTGCCAGGTGAAAAAGGCCAGTTCTCACAGGCATTTCTGTACCATTGGCATATCTAAAGAGACGGTAAATTTGAAGACTACCAGGGACGAGGGCCTGGGGGAAGTGGAAGGTGTCTGATAGGGGCACACCACCACAAAATGACAAGATGTTGTGAAATTGCTGGTCAAGACAGTTGCATAACTCTGCCTACGGCACACTGCCAGTGGTGCATCCTACCTACCCACTGAAGACACCGCTTAAGAAATGCTACAAACTTAAAGGTTCAAAATGTTCACGAGAAAATGAGGGGGTTTATAATACCATGCCACTGCAATTCTTCTCAGTTTTACACATCTGACCTACACCTTCCTTTTGATGTGAACATTACACTGCATGCTTTAGATAGGCTTTTTTTTTTTGATAGGAAACTCAAATCTGTTTTGTCTCATGATCTCTACCACCATCTTCTCTAATGTACCCATTTTCTGTGTTGCCTAATTCCTTTCCAAAGGAGGCATTGAGGTTTCCACACATATCCTGATGGTATTTCTCTAGACAGTTTCTATACAGTGAAACATGAAGGTTTCTTGGGAGTGAGGCTATCATCTTCAAGTTAGAATTTCTTGCTGTGAAACTCGTGTTCCTTCTCTAACCTGCTCCTCTCTCCAGCTTAGGGGGAAAGGCAAATTCAATGGAGAAGTGTGTATACTAACCCATGTTTCTGCAGCCCCAAACCTCCCTCTGGAATTTAAGCTTCCACACAAATATTCAGGCATTGTGCACCTATGTAGACACCTTACATATAAGTGCCAAACACTGCCTGTTCGCCACAGCTCAGAGCAACTGCAGGTAAGCTCATGAACCTCATCTGCTTGTAAGGTTTCCTGTGCCAAGCGATCACATATTAGCGTGAGTGGTTCATATTCAGTACGTGGATATGGCACATGGACACACAGAACCTTTTATGAATGTTGGAAATTGTTTAAACATAGGTGAGGAGGCAAGGATCTAATTACCCATGATTCATAGTTAATGCATGGGAAACAGTATTTGCTGTGGACCTCTTTAATTTCCTTTGTTGGGATGAAATATTGGACAGAGCTGAAGTGTCCCAGTGCCTGTGGAGGTGACTCTGCTCTTTGTCCTAGCGGTGGCAACTAAGCTCAAAGTAGGTGTTTTCATAACCTTATGATTCTTTTAAAATTTTATTTATTTAATGTATGAGTGCTATGCTGCACATACATCCACCTGCCTGAAGAGGGCGTCAGATCCCCTATAGACGGTCGTGAGCCACCTTGTGGTTGCTGGGAATTGAACTCAGGACCTCTGGAAGAGCAGTCAGTGCTCTTAACCACTGAGCTGTCTCTCCAGCTTCAGCCATGTGATTTTTAAAGTAATCTTTGTATATGCATCTGTATACCCGAGGGAAATAGTGTACTGTATTATCCATTCGAATGAAGCTTGCTTGTTTTGTTTTTCAATTTTTTGTTTGTTTGTTTGTTTGTTTTTGAGACAAGGTCTCTGTGTGTAGTCCTGGCTTCCTGGAAAGTGTCTCTGTAGACCAGGCTTGCCTCAAACTCACAGAGATCTGCCTGCTTCTGCCTCCCAAGGGCTGAGATTAAAGGCATGAGACAGCTTGTGATACCATAACCTGGCCTGAAGCTTGCTTCTGAAAGGCAACCTTGTGTTTAAGATTTGTCTACACTGATACAAAATGAGCTCATCCATACTAACTGTTGCTGATATCCCCTGTAGCTGGCAGACATTTAACTTGTTTCAAACTTTTTACTGCCACAGAGTTTAAGTGCACACCATTCCCTCCAGGTGTGTTCTTAGGAACTGTTTATTGGTAGAAAATGAATGTTAGCTTAGCCAGTCATTGCCAAATTGTCCTTTGACTAGGTCATGATAGTTCACACTCCCAATAGTAGCTTACGAAACTGTGCTCATATCATTAGCAGCACTCAGTAAAACCAGACGTCCGGTTTTGCCCCTCTCCCTGTTAGTGTAACAGGGCGTCTCGTCATTTAAATTCGTATTTTTCTGATTGCCTGAAATGTTCGTGTTAGGATCACCAGTAACTTTACATTTCCCAAGAAGAAACTGTTCACATACTCTGTTTTATTTTGTTTTTCTGTCTTCAGTCTGTATCTTACTGAAAGGTGAGAATATCTGCTATATTCTTGACTCGAGAGTGTTATTCTGTTTCAAGTCTCTTTTTAATTTTAAAATAAAAGTTTTGTGTTTTTCTTCTTATACATGAGTTCTTTGAACTGGAGTTGAATTTTCCCACAGCATGGCAACCGGTGGACCTGAGCTCTTGTGAGGACAAGTTCAGGTTGTTCCCGTTGGGCCTGCACTTTCGGGCCTGGAATTCTCTTTGTCTGTTAAGGTCCCTGAGCCAATTTATGCTGCTGTAATTACATTCACTATGAAATAAATGCTCCCTGCAGAGCAAGCTCCTGTTATTCTTCTGTATCAACAGTTTCTAGTATTGTTTTTTGTTTGTTGGTATTCACTTTTGTGGGTTTTAAGATTAGCTCTTCTAACTCCACAAGAAATCTATTAAATATTGGATGGAAAGTGCAGTGATTTTTTTTAAAGTGGCTTTTTCTTTCAAATGGTAATAGATGTATTCAAGGTTTTCATTTGTTCATTTTATCTCTTCCAGAGTTTTATGAAATAAAAGTTACCCAAAGAAATTCTTAGGGAATAGACCTCTGGCTGAAGGCTGGGACACAGCCAGGTAGTTTTCTATAACATTAACATTTCTATGTTGTGTTGGAGACTGAGTCTCCCTTATACCCCAGGATGACCTTGAACTCTCAATCCCTGGCTGAGGCCCAAGTGCAAGATGGTAGGTGTGCATACCATGCCTGATTTGTAAAATGATTTTGACCGGAGACTGCAACTGTCTATAGCTTCATTCCCCGACCCCTTAATAGAATTAATATATTAACCAAAAAAATAATGCTTAATTTAAAAATTAGAAATAAAAAGGGGAGTCGTTGCATGACAGATGGGGGATTTATTGTTCCACGGTGGATGCCAGCTAATGTCTGGTCTTTAGGCAAGCAAGTTTGCTGTCCTCATTTGAGTTGGAAGAGCTGATCTTGAAACTGCTGGCAGACTGAGTTACACTTGCTGGGAGCTCATTTATCCCTGCTTCACCCATTCTAATTTTGAAGATCGTTGATAAAGATGTCACATTTTCATGAGACACTCTGGCTGACTGAGGAGAAAACAGCTGTCAAGGTCATTGCCAGAGTTTATTCTTGACACTGCTCCAGTTTCCCCAGGAATTACCAGTTCCCTGGCTTGTTGATGCCCCAGGCCAAGTGTCTAACAAGCCATTTCCAGCACAAGGAGAAGGAGGATGACTGGGGCTTGCTGGGGGCCTGTAGAATGCAGCCCAGCCTTGGATCTGTCCAAGGTCTTTTGTTCAAGCTTCTCTTGGCTCAGGGTAAGATGTGTTTGGGGACCTCGAACAGTGGCTGGTGGATAAGCCTGAGGCTTGGCATCCATCAAGAACTTCTGAAAGCCCAGTCCTCTCAGTAAGAGTTCTTGGCCTTTGAACTACCAGGCTGATTTCTTCAGGCTTTCTTTGCTTGATGTGGCTGAGGTTTTCTGCCTGGGGCTGTTCACTTGGCCACTGTTGGGGTTTGGGTGTGAAAATGCTCTGCAGGGCTCCCATGTTTAAACATTTGCTGGTGGCACTGTTGTGGGAGTTGGAGAAGCATTCGGCAGTAGGGGTCTAACTGGAAGGAATAGGTTGCTAGTGGGAAAGCACTGAGTATGATAGCCGGACAATTTTAGTTCTGGCTCCTGGAGATGGGAGGAGCCCCAGACACATGCTCCTAATGTGATGGACTGTTACTCCCCCAAACTGTGAACCAAACAGTTTCTGCAGGAGCGTTTTGTAAGGAGAAAAGATGAGTGGGTATGTCCTGATTGAACATATTAGTCAGTGTAGCCAAATAATGAGTTTTGATATCTGGATCTTAGTGTTTTGTCTCTGGAATGAGTTAGGCATAAGGAGGTGGCCAAATAAGGGACTAGACCTTAGGGTCTAGCTTTAGGAATACAATCTAATGGTCTAGCCGGCGCCATGTTTGCCATGCTCAGGCCTGCTCGAGCCCTTCAGCTCGGGACCTGGGGCCTGTTTAATCGGTCTCACCCCGCTGACCTTGTTCCTCATCACCATGAGCTGCCCCCTCGCCATTCTTACTCTTTCTCTTTCTGGCTCTCCATGAGAAAACCCCTGAGGTTAAGGCAATGAAGCACCCCCTCTGTGGCTGACAACAAGTGCTCTGAAGGAGCGTGAACTCTTTGTGAGATGTGTTATGAAGGCCTCAGACTCCCTTGGTAAGAGTTCAAATTAAAGCAACTAAAAGAACCCCTATTTTACCCTGAAATTGCTATGTTAAAGTTTAGGTTTACCAAATAGTAGAATTAAGGTATAATTATTAACATTACCAAACTGGTTAGTCACTCTTCCAAAGCACACACCACAGGGTACCCTCCCATAGCTCTGAATGTGCATTCAAAGGAAGGTTTGATTGATGGAAAGTCCATTGACCCTCTGGAAACACAACTTTTGTAGAGAAAGAAGTCCCAAATGTGCTTTGTTTAAGTACTATTGTGCCACTGAACACTAAGATCTTATTAGACAACATTTTCCTGTTTGCAAGGAGCTCAGAAAATGTCTGGGTGAAACACAGCAAGCCAAATAAAGCTGTAGACTACAGTAAGAGTGTGTCCTCTGTGTGCCAGGTAGCTTTCTTCCACTTGTTTCAAGGACAGGCGGCTAGACCTTGTAGCCCTTCTTGACTTTCCCGGCATGTTTGAGGTAAGAGTCCCAGAAGGCTCTATAATAAGCCTATACCAGCTAGTCTCAACTGTCAGCATTTGAGTTAAAATCTTAAGGGATTCTCAACTCTGATGCCCCTTCCTCATTGTTATATAGAGACCTGAAGGTCTATGCAAATGAACATTTAATATTCTGGTGACAGTGGGGGTAGTAGATAGTTGTGGTGGTGGTGTGTGCGTTACTCTACTATGGGTGTTCATACATATTTGCTGTATTTGCATGTGACATTGAGAAGTTGACCCATGCATCCTACTGCTTTCGTTTTTAATATGTTCTCTCTCTGAACCTACAACTCCTTATTCTGGTTAGGCTTATTGGACAGCAAGCTCTGAGGCCCCTTGTCTCTACATCCCCTGGTTCTGGGGTTATAGGTTTAACACCCCTATGTTAACCTTAACAGCTTAACATGCTGAGTCGTCTCTCCAGACT
This sequence comes from Tokudaia tokunoshimensis, assembly GCA_036184795.1. Taxonomy (NCBI): domain Eukaryota; kingdom Metazoa; phylum Chordata; class Mammalia; order Rodentia; family Muridae; genus Tokudaia; species Tokudaia tokunoshimensis. Next base: position 6,810,517 of record BTHU01000012.1, on the reverse strand, counting down.
CATAGTGATGATCTTGAGGGACATACCAGGTAAATCTCAGAACCAACCAGGACTTGGAAGCACAGAACCATCCCCATAGCATCTTATATGAGGCCAAGGTAAGAGCAGTGAACACACACACACACACACACACACACACACACACACACACACACACACACACACACGCATATACACTGACCAGTGCCATAGTCAGGGGCAGACTCGTTAGTGAACTTGACTAGAATATACTTCTCTTTCTTTCCTTACTCTTCCCTCCCCCTTTCCTATCCGTCTCCCCTACCTAATATCTCCCAGGTGTGCCTAACCCATGGCCTGCCAGCCGCAGAATCGCTACAAATGAGGTCAAACACAAAATTGTAGATTTACTTAAAACATTATGAGAATTTTTATTTGGCAAAATTTAAAACTATTGCTCAATTTTTGAGTGTGAACTTTGTAAATGACAACGTCATACCACAGTGTCAAGGGTTGGATGTGCCTAACTCCCACACTGTAGGCACCACCTAGAATCTCCACTGAGCCGTGCTGCCCCCAGTAAGGAAACACAAAAGACATTAAGGCAGAACATTTGCTCTGTGTAACAGGCAGATGTTGGATCAGGAGCTATTGGCGTGGTTGCCGCTTCTGTCCCTAAATATCTCACCAGATCCTTGCTGACAGGAATGCTCCTCAACAAGGACTGTGCATTAGCGTCACCTGGGGAGTCGTAACCCAATCTGAGTGCCTTTCTCCACCCCAACAAGCATGAATCAGTTGGCTGGCCAGGACAGGCACAGGTTTATTCTCCAAATGTATTGTTGTATTGTTGCCCGAGTTGGGAGTCATAGAATATCAGTTCTCAGTTCTACTGAACCTCATTTGGTAGTTGATGTAGCAGGCTCAGTGGGGATCACGTATTCCAAGAGGTAAGTTAATTCCCTCCTCTGCAGGGTCGCTCACCACCTCTCCTCCTGCCATCCCACCTATCCCTGATGACATCCCGTCATGATGATATCCCGTCAATGACGTTTTAAGGAAACATAGGCAAACATCCTTTTTCTATATTTCTTTTGGCTCTTGGAATGAAGCTAGCACACTTGTAGGAAGTATTCCCTTGTCCCAGGTGAAGGACAAGGAATATAAGGATGACAACGGAGATTTCCCAAGTCCCAGAAGTCCAGAAATCTACCTGTAAGTTCTGAGTTGGTTCTTGAGTTAAATTGCCTGGGAAGGGTTAAGATGCCGGGTGAGGACCAAAGACTTTTCCAGGAAATGGAAATCTCTGATGATAGACCCAAGGTAGGAAGGCATCACAGAGTGTCACTGTTTTGTGAGAAAGGCTCCCAAGTTCTCACTACAGAGACTTAGGAAGAGGCTGGCTACAAACAAAGGCTTTGCCTCAGTGTCCAAAGTTAGGGAGGTACAAATGGTTACTGATCGGGTGGTATTGACAGGGAAGCGATGACCTCAAAAAGTCCTGACAAGCCAATTCTAGCCATTTACTCAAAGAAAACTAGAGAAAAGGGAAGGGGATCCCTTATACAGCACAGGCCCACTGGGATGGTTTGGGGGTGCAATCAAGAATGCCCTGTTCAAGCCATGAAGGAACAAAATGATGGACAGGAAATATTCGACATTGGAGCAGAAGATGGCTCGGGCTAAAGTCCACGTGTGAAGATCCAAGTCTGTGTTCGCAGAGCCCTGCTGGAACTGGATGCATACATCTGCAATCCCAGAACTCCTACAGCAGGCTGGGAGGAGATAGGAGAATCCCCAGAAGCTCGTAGATCCAGCTAACTTGGCAGATACAGTAGTGAGCAAGAGAGACCATCTCAAATAAGGCAGAGGTGAAGACCAATCCCCAAGATTGTCCTCTGCCCAGCCCCCTCACACACAGACATGAAAAGAAGTATACGTAGGTACACAGTGTTTGTCAAACTGGGCTCCCTGATGGCTGTCTCCAGCTAGGTTTATGAGGTTCTGCCAGCTTTTGAAAAATCACCACCGCTAGAGGTGGCATTCTATGGCTCCCACCACAAGGCGACTGTTTCTGCTCATAGAGCTACTGTCTTGGAGCAGTTCTCCCCATTCCGTAGGTCTGAGTTGGGTAGCCTTAGGTGAGGAGACGGGGCTGCAAACCTTCCTGCTCTGGAAACCTTAGTTATTCTTATTCTGATGTCTTCAGTCTTTGAAAAAGACAAGCGAGGCTAGGGCCCAGCAGCCTAGTATCATCAGTTTTTAGATGACAGTCCTTAAACGATTAAACCTGTCTACAAGCAGAGCAGGACTCAGCTAGTGAAGGAGCCAGACGGAAGCAGGGATGCCAGTCTCAGCCTCCATTTAGTTACCTTCTGGCCATCTGCGAGCCCAGGGGAGGTGTCAGTGGCTGGCAGCATCTCTGGTGCACAGCAGGTGCTCCGCGGGCGGTGTCGAACCTGGCTGTCCTGTTCACTGGAACTATTTCCCTTTTGTGTGTACAGTTTTCATAGTCAACTATTGTGTTCTGTCTGTCCCCTACTCACAGTGTAGCTCAGCTCCATAGCAGATGCAAGAAGCTAACCTCAGGGATCCCTCCTGACCCCTAGAGATGTCTTCCTGGAAATTCTCAGGCAGCTGTCTCCCTGGAGATGCCCTTAGCTACCTTGACTGTGGGGCTTTGGAATGATTTCTCACCACTTAACAAAGACATTTCCAGTGAGCCCAGTGACTCAGGAGGCCTGACTGGGAGACGACCACCGACTACTTACAGCAGAAGCTCATTTTCCTCAGTTCTGGGCCTGTCCGTAGATTCTAAGAGCTTGTTGGAACTATGTGTGTGTCTGTGATTCTGTGTGTGTTTATGTTCTGTGTCTCTCTGTATGTGTATGTGTGCATGTGTATGTGTGTCTGAGTGTGTGTATGTATGCACATGTGTGTGTCTCGTGTGTGTGTGTGTGTGTGTGTGTGTGTGTGTGTGTGAGTGTGATTTCTCCTGTCACATTTGAGTGTCTGTCACATTTCCTCCATTTTCTCTATCTACTGAGGTACACTTTTAATTCTAACCAGAGGAGACTGGTCTTGACTGTCCGTATCAGTCTGAAAAGATGATCTCAGTTCTCCACCCCTTGTCGGTGGCCCACCCCCATATTGAAGGTGTTTAGGAACACACAGGTTGTCCACTGTGTGTCTCCAGCGATTCTGGACTGAGAAACAAACAGTTTGACTCCAGACCATCCCTGATACACCTCGATGATCGTACCAAAAGGGACCATATGTGTGTACAGGAGACAAACACTAATGGTTTCCCTACCAATAAAAAACTCAATCCTGAGGCAAAAAACCTTTATATGCTGTTAAAAACTTCAGAAGAAAAGATAATTCCCTTGGAACCAAGTAATGCTTTGTCAATATTGAATTGCCCACCTAGCCTTTACTGTGACAACAGCCAAAGCATGTGTAATAAGATGTGACATGACCACACAGTGGCTTCAGTGAGGTGACTTTGTGCAGCTCGGCCCTGCAGGGTTAAAAGACTAATTAGGCTGACCTCTCTAGTTGAAGCCTAAGCAGTCGTAGAAATAGGAAATACCCATAAAGAGTAAATATTAGCCCAAGGCTTGTAGAAGAGAAAAGAAATGCATATAATTTGTTTGAGTAGGATTAAGAAATAACAGGGAGTGGTAACATCTCAGTGTGCTGTAACATGAAAGAAATCTTGCCCTTGGAAACAATCACATGTCAGGAAGCGTTATGTACTTACTGTGCTATTGTGGGTCCTTTGTGGATTATTAAGTTCTTTAGAATCACAGATGGCTTTTATTTTGTGAAAAGACTTTTCAATCGTATTGAATGGAAGGCAAAACTACATAGTAATTTTGAGCCCTAAGTAGACAGATTACAATGTTTTTTACCTGTTATCGTCAATACTTGGGTGTTTTATTCAATTAACAATGATTAGAACTACTAATACAAATGAGGGCATTGGGGTGGGGACGGGGTAAGGATGCAAAAGAAATCTTAAGAGTTCTTTTCCTGAAGTAATGAGCCACCTCTCTGAGCAGAGAGCAGCACGCATTTGATGTACAGCACATGGTTGGTAGATCGAGTCTGCTGGGCGAGTGCCAAAAATGAACAGTCAAGACTCTAGCACTCTGGGAGTTCAAAGAAGTGGCCATGGTCCACTCTGACGAGGAAATTTTCATGCAAGAGAAATATGTTAAAGGAGGAAGGGAACAGTTTCAAGCAGGGAAGGAGAGAGAGAGAGAGAGAGAGAGAGAGAGAGAGAGAGAGAGAGAGAGAGAGACAGAGAGAGAGAGACAGAGAGAGAGAGACAGAGAGAGAGAGAGAGAGAGAGAGAGACAGAGAGAGAGAGAGAGAGAGAGAGAGAGAGAGAGAGAGAGAGAGAGAGAGAGAGGGAGAGGGCTCTGTCTAGGAAGGGAGTGTCCGCACTGCAGTGAGAGGCTGGGAGGGAACACAGAGCACCATGACATCCATGATGGTGCCTGAGGGACACACGTCAGCAGGAGCCACAGGAGGAAGCAGGCCTGGCAGCTTCTGCCCAGCTCCAGCTGACGAACTGACCTGTGGTGCTCAGTAGCAGGCTGTTTCCATGCTTCGGATGTTTGTCTACCAGTCCCCCTGCAGCTCTTCCCATCAGTAGCAGCTCCTGACACAGGACAATGGAAGTGCGCCCTCCTTCCGTTGTTCTTCTCCCTTCTTTTTAATGGAGCATTGACTTACATAGGGTACAATTCACCCTTTCCGACAAGATAATTCTGTGCTTTGACAAACATGTATAGTCATGGAAGCTATCACAAACCATGGAACACTTTGAGCACCCCCAAAATTACCCTTTTGTGTTTTCCTTTTCACGGTCAAACCCCCTGCCTGTCGTCAGCGCCTGGTGGGCTTTCCAAGCCGGTAACTCCCCTTCCTCCGGAATCTCACTTACGTGGACCTCTAAGTCTGTACGTGGCCTTTTGACCCTGCCACTTTAGCATCTGAGAGGCGTCCACATTTTTGTTTCTGCTCCTTATCTGCTCTTTCTGTTGTGTTGAGTGGACATCAGTCCTTCACTGAGGGTCAGTTGGTGTTTCAGTTCTTGGTGATCATGGATAAAGCTGCTATAAATATCTGCACACAGAGTTTTGGGCGATGTGACTTTTCATATTCTTTGAATAAGTATGTAGAAGTAAGATTGCTTTTTCGATTTTATAAGAAACTTTCCACAGTGAAGAGAAACATTTTTATTCCAATAAACAGCAAAGAAGAGACCAAAAATCATCCCCTAAGAACTTCTGGTCAATGACATGTCAAGTTTCACTGTCTCTCATGCAGAAATTAACCAGAGTCCTTCTTGGCCACAGATAGGGGGAAAGGATTTTGAGGTTTTAAAGGCACTACGTGTCTTGGTGCAAGAAGAACAGGATCACCCTGCTCTCCTGGGAGACCATAGAGGGACAGCATGGAGAAGGGGAGAGACACCACCTTGTTTCCTCAGCAGGAGATTTGAAAGAACAAAAGAATGAGCTCACATAGCTTTAACCCCTCAGTTACAATGTTACAGGAACTAGATTTCCCTAACCAGGTACTAGCACCAGGGGATTCTGAGTAGTGTGGCAGGTGGAACAGAAAGGAGAACGTCAATCCTCATCCTCGGAGCCTCAGGACTGAGAGGGCTGGAGAAGGGCAGACTGTGGTCTCAGCCTCCCTGTCATCCTCTAGTCTGACAGGCTGCCAAGGTGCTCCTGTAGCCCTGAGCTGGCCTTGCTGCAAGGCGTGGTCCTCTGCTCAGTGACACAGCAATTACTCTCACTTCTCTCTTCTCTTTGCTTCTCTTCCTCTAACTCCTTATCTTACTGTAATTCTGTTGCTTTTATTTTTCTTCCTTTAATCTTCTAAGATCACTCCTCCTTGGTAGGTTGGACAATAGATCCCACCCTGACCACCTCCTGGGGACCCTGTCCTGCCTCCACAACAATTTTGAAGGGGCCATGTGGTTTTTATTTATTTTTTAATTGGGGGCGGGATGGGGGTTTTCTGTCAGACTAGCCTTGAGCTCACACTGATCCCCCTGTCTCAGGTCATGTACCATTACACCCGACAATGGCTTTTTAATTTTAAAATTAGTTAGAGTTCAAAATTGCCTTAGCGGAAAAAGTAACACAAGGAAAACCAAAGGGTTAATTCCTGTGGTATGGGGAATTGAGGCAGGCACTTAATTTTAAAAGGCTCTGTGAATCCCAGGGAGGCAGAAAGGGGCTAACCTGGATGAGAGAAGGAGTAAGATTTAGCTCTCCTTCAGCCTTCTCTGAACTCTGCCTGTTGAAGCTCTAACCTTGGAATAGCTGGAGTTGACAGCATGGGGTGTGAGACTTGTAACAAGGTAGGTAACCTTGTAATCGCTTGGGTTGTAGTACCTACAGCTTTGAAAGGCTTAGGAGTTATTTGAGGAGGGACCAGATGTCTGAGCCTCTCTCTTCCAACAACTGCCAACTAAACCCTGGGAAAAAGTAGACACCCAGCTAAGACTTCCAGTACTGAGTCCCTCTGGTGAGCATTATCACCACATTTTAAGAATGGGAGTAGAGGACCGGAGCTGACCCCGTGTGCACAGCCTCCACGGTGCTCAGGTATGCAGCCTTAGATGAGCTTTTGTAACTCACCCTGGACCTCACTGGCACACTGGGTATTGGATTCCTTCCCTTGGCAGATGTCCAACTTGGTCAATTTCCCAGGCTAGGAGCCTGGGGATGTTTTATTCTTCTCATCCCTCCTGGGGATAATGACTTTTCCTGGATACCAGGAATTCCACTGTGACTCTGGCATGTAGCTGAACAGGTAAAGGGATGACAGGGGGCGAGCTGGCGTCCTGCCCGAGTGAGCCTTCCTCTGTGACTTAGCACTGTTCACAGTGCGCTCGGGGCTAGCAACCTTAGTTAGCCAGGTGGGGCTGAGGTGTGTCTGCCTCCTTCCCTACTAACCGGCAATCACGTGCTTTGCCTCAGTTTACACCAGTGCTATAACCTCTGCTCCATCAGCACCCGTGGTCTTCATGCACCAGGGAACAGACACCAGCTACAGTTTTGGCCCATGACTGGATGGCACGTGAACTCTGCTGTAAACAAAGCAGAGCTCATTCAGAAAGGAAGATGAAAAGGGTTTCTATTAAACTCGAGATGCTAATCTCCAAATGCCACCAGCACTCTTCCGGTTCGATTACACACTTAATGAAACATGCAGACCCTCCCAAGCCTCCTCGCTGACCTTCTGATAAACGCTGTGACTCTGGGAAGATACACATCGAACTATCCCTCCCGAGAAATCAGTCGCCGCTTCCTCTTTCCTGTTTTGAACATGAAGGGTTTTTTATTTTTTTTTAAAAAATGCATTGTGTGAGTACAATATGCAGGGCATATCTTTGGTGCCACATAAATATTTACTTAATTTTTAAAACTCACTGTCATGAAGTATTTGTTCACTTCAAAACAGTGACACCCACTTTCCTCATGGAAAATAAGAGGTACCACTGTTTTTAAATCCTTCGGGACTTCATTTTCTGTGGCTGCTTTTTGCTTTCCAGTTGGCATTGCCAGTGCATATGCCCAGACCTGGGAACGCTGGAAAGGCAAGCTTAAATGAACTCCCAGAGGTAGAACATTCCCCAGGCCCCAGCATGACTAACACCTGTCCATGTAACCTAATGAAGCTCTACTTAGCTCCAAGTTTAAAAGGGAAACATGCTATAGTGGTGGGAAGGCATGGTGTCTGGCAGCATGAGCTGGCTACATTGTATCCACAGTCAAAAGTCAGCCTTGAATGTCTGTGCTCAGATTACCCATTCCTTTTTACTTGATCTTGAGCTGTGGCCTATGAGGTGGAGTCATCTATGTCCACTGTGGATCATTCCAGCTCAGTTAGACTTCACTGAAGATCTGCACACAGCTACATCTAGAGATGTGTCCCTAGGTGACTCTAGGTCCACATTAGTAAAATGAAGAATCATAGCACTCACCGCTCCTTTCAGACCAGTGTTTGAGCCGTCCATGGCTTCTTTCTCCCTTGATAGATTAAAAAACAAAACAATACTACATAAAACAAACAAACAAAAAAACCCAGAAACTGAAAGAGATCAATGATTTGTGCAGAAATTTCAAGTTTACAACGAAGGCAAAAAAAAAAAAAAGCCTATCCCCTGACACCTGCTTCAATTATATTGCAACAAGGGGAGTCAGTAGAGGGAGCTCAGAAAGAAACCCCTCCAACCTGCTTGAAGAACTGCCCCTGTATGCCTCAGGGCTAATCCTGCAGGGAGCAGTAACTGCATCGCCCAGCATTGGCCGGTGTACATGTTGGTTCTGATCCAGGCAAGAGTAAACCCTCGAATTTGACAGTCCTTCCCCCACACAGCCTGGAAATACCCAGGAATCCGTAGCCTGGCACAAGCAAGAATTTCCTGCTAGGTTTTCATAAAATGAAGAATATCTCTAAAGGATTAATGTCAAGGATGCCTGTGACCTCACACCAGAGGCAATGTTCACTTCCGACTGCTTTTGTGTGGAAAGAGAGAGGACAATGAAGACGCTGAAGATTTGAATCCTTCAGTGATCCCCCCCCACTCCCCAACCCCACCACCCCAACCACCCCCACCTCTGTCAGCAAGAGTATAGTGTTTGATGGCAGGCCTGTATCTTCGTGAGTTTCCAAGTACTCATAAAGTCTATAAGGAAAGGGATCCCTTCCACCAGGCAAAGGGGGATGATTAAGTTTAGATGCACATACTAGTAGCTACCCAGTACATAATTCTTTTTGTTCTTTGCATCAACCTGTTTGCAGCCTCACATAGATGGTTCTCCACATTGAGGCTGCTAGTGTAAACGGTGCCAGGAGTGTGAAGTTAGAGGAATTAGAAGTCATGCCTGGAATGTTTGGGGTTTGGGGTTACTGAAGATATCATCACTGTTCAGCTGTGCCTTTGTGGGTTCTTGTTCTATCAGGAAAAGGAGTCATCATACCAGCTGAGTGTGGCACAGTGCATCCAGAAAGAGCAGGGGACGTCCTTCAGCCAGCTAGAGGTGTTAGGGAAGACCTTGGCTAACTTGTCAGTTTCCCAGGCTAGGAGCCTGGCAATGTTTTTATTCTGTGTGTCTCTCCTGAGCTTAAAGACTTCCTGGATACCAGAAATTCCACTGTGACTCTGGCATGTAACTGAACAGGTAAAGGGAGAAAGCCAACTTCCTGCTTGAGTTTGCCCTCTTGTGGCCAGGTGTAGTAGTGCACACCTGTGGTCTTAGCACTGTGGAAGCAAAGGCCAGATTGTGCATGCAAGGCCGGTCTGGACTACAGAAGCAGACTTCTAGAATGGCCGTAATATGAATCGGTGAGTGGACAGAGCAAAGGATGGAAAAATGAATGACATGAAATGTGTTCTCTCTCCTACTCTCCAGGGCTCCTCTATTCATGCCAGGGAGGCATCAAACCAATAGGGAGCCAGGGCATTAGTTGATGATTTAGGAATAGGAAAAAAAAAAACTTTGAAATGGGAACCAGAGAACAGTTATAAAAATACTATCCAGTTGTTCTAGCATGGTATGATTCTTTGCTTTTACCCTGAGCCTATTGGTTGATACAAGATCAGGTTGTAGTGGGGATGCTCTATACATTTCCCATGTTCCTCTGGTGTTTGCACATGGTTTTGTATTTCTATAAATGTAATACACCTTTAGACCACTGTATTAATCTTAAACAAGTTTTCCTCTTTGTAGACTAGTCTAGCCAGGCAGTGAGGAACATCTGTAGTTCACAATTTTATAGCTTTTGTTTGTGTTTAGTGATTGACTTAGAGTTAATTCCCAAGGAATTGACAAGCCAGATCTCTTTGTGAATCTGTGTTTGCTATGTATTATAATATTGCTTTCTGAAAATATATGTCATGTGCCATTTTCTCTAGCAGTAAATGAATAAATCAGTTTCCTTATAGCATGCTGGTAACAAATAATATCGTGTTAAAACAGAGCTGTGGCTTTATTAGGTACCAAATGGTATATCCATCCGTGGTATATCAATAATGTTCTGTTTTACATTTTAAAAATTCCTACTGAGAGTGTATCTTTTGTATTTCTCCTACAAATATTTTTACGTTTACATTTTTGATAATTTCATACATGAGTACTGTCTTACATCCTTAGGTCACTTACCCCTCCTCTCCAGTCCAGCTCCACTTGTGTGTCCTCCCTGCTCCCTCTTAACTGACCTCTTCTTTAATTATTAATAAACCCCCACACACACGCACATGCAGAGAGAGAGAGAGAGAGAGAGAGAGAGAGAGAGAGAGAGAGAGAGGCCCCACACAATCATAATCTCTTCTCTTCTCTTCTCTTCTCTTCTCTTCTCTTCTCTTCTCTTCTCTTCTCTTCTCTTCTCTTCTCTTCTCCTCTCTTCTTTTCTCTTCTTCTCATTGCTGCCTCTTCTCTCAATCTCCCCCTCTCTCTATAGACAGACTGACAGATATAAAGATAGGTAGTAGGTGTCCATGCCTCTCGGCCTTTTTCGTACATCCTTCCTCTGGTTAACCCTCACCCCTGTTCCCATACCCCATCTTCACACTTTGCTCTTGGCTTAAGCTCTCTCCTCAGTGGCCACTCGCTCTCCTTCAATGCTGCCCGTCTTCTACCATCCCCCACCCAGGAAGGCGCCCCCTATCTGCAGTGACCTCTTTCTAGTTTCCTGGTTTCTCCAGGGACTCCTTGTTGACCACCCAGAATGAGACAGCTTTCACTCTGTAGCCTAGGCTGACCTTGAGTTTCCAGTCATCCTCTCGTCTCAGCCTCCTGGGTGGTAGGATTAAGTGTCTGATCCTCCACAACCAGTTACTTCCCTACACATTTGACATAAAATGTAACTTTAAAAGCAAGGCAGATGTGCTCAGCCATTGAAGTAATAGAAATCTCCAAGCAAGTTCCATTCAGACAGACCCCATGTGCAGGACTGACCCTTGGTGGTATTCCTGACCGTCACAGACGCCTCTGTTTACCCACCTTCGTAGCTTTACACATCTTCCTTCAAGTATCCATCACCCCTCCCAGAGGTATCTGAAATAAATACAGTTGACTTCACGGGTGCCGTGTTGCCCTGGCCCCTCTAAATCAGAGTGAACAGAGTTTGGAAGATTTGACTGAACTACCAGACATCTCTGCACTAAGCTAAGCAGTGAGCTCTCAAGGAAGGCTGTGCCACAATTGTGGCAGAATTCCTTTGAGAAAATTAGATTGGAATTCTCCGCATTGTAAATGCAAACAGTTTGCCCGGATGCAAACAACTGGCAAACTTGCAAATCTGATTGCATTTGAAATGCATTAGGAGCCAATTTACTGGTCTGTGGTGAGTTTTATGAAAGAAGTAAAGGGTTTTTTTTTTTTTTGTTTTTTGTTTCTTTGTTTTTGTTTTTTTTTTGTTTTGTTTTGTTTTCCAAAAAGAAGCCATGATGCCATGGTTGGGATTAAATTTTTGTAGATTAAGTTTATAACAAGTAATTCCTCCTTATTGGAGTGGATTTTCAGTTATTTATTTTCTTCTTATGAGAACTAGGGAATGCTCAGGGCTAGCGAGATGCCTCCTCCATGAGGACAGGAGCCGGCTGACAACTGAGTTCTATCCCCAGGACCCATGTGGTGGAAGGAGAGAACCAATTCCTGAAAGTTGTCCTCTGGACTCCACATGCACCCTGTGACTGGGCCAGTTCATGCATGTATACATACACATACTCATACATGCATGTGTGCATGAAGAGACCCCTGTGTTCACTCACCAGAGGTGTTCCTGTGAGACCTTGTGTGTGGCGGGGTAGGGAATGATGGACCTGTACTCAGGATGGCGCCAGTATTATCACAGATACTTTGAAACAATAGCCATGAGTTTAAAAATCCCAGGCAAGATGAAAACCGGGAAATAGAACTCCGACAGGCAGATCCCCATTTTCACCATCTGGGGCTGTGTGTGTTCCCCAGGTCACTGTTCTCTGTCTTCAGTGACCTCATTAGATGCTCCTGGATCAGTGCTTCTGAGCTCTGGAGGGGCTCTCTGCCCTTAGTGTTACCCTTCCTTCCTCCTTTTGACTTTGGAGAAAGGTCACTTGCTCTAATCTGAGAATGAGGGAGAAGGAAGAAGTCAGGTTTATTAGATTCTACTCGGAAGCAGGCAGCAAGTGAATTCTGGTGTTCCTAGCAGCCACCTTCCAACCTCCCCATGTGGGCAGCAGTGTAGCACCCATTTATTGAGAGAGATGCCAGCCAAGACTCCTGGTGAAAGGGTCTGACTCTATTGTCCAAGCTTACATCACTTAAAAGTGTGCTAAGATCGGAATGTTAGACATTTTGACCCCCTAGACCCTCACGCTGTGTGGGGAGGGAGTGGAACAGCTGGGAGCAGCGTGGTTGGGATGGACCGTAAGATGTAGGAAGATGCAGCAACAAGATGTTCGTGAATTCTGGCTCTGCCCACCCAGGGGCCTCACTTCCTTAATCTGATCACTGAGACTCCTCAAAGCATCATCTCCCCCCCCCACACACACTCAACCCACCTCTGCCCAAAGGTCAGTGTTGGGCTGCACTAACACCACTGTTCTCTCTGCTGTGTCTTCTGCAGCTCCCAAAGACAATGAAGAACGAGTGTTCAGGGAGCGAATGCGGCCAAGGAAGCGGCAAGGGGCTGTCAGGCGCAGGGTCCACCAGGTCAATGGCCACAAGTTCATGGCCACCTACTTGCGGCAACCCACCTACTGCTCCCACTGCAGAGATTTCATCTGGTAAGTCCCTGGAGAAGGGAGGAGATTAGGCGTGGGGTGGGAGATAATGAATGTCAATCAAAAGTGCTGATGCGAAGGAAAGGCTTTTTGGGGGGAGCATGGTGGTACATGCCTTTGATCCCAGCACTCAGGAGGCAGAGGCAAGCCAATCTCTGAGTTCAAGGCCAGCCTGGTCTGGTCTACATATCAGGTCCAGGTCAGCCTGAGCTACACAGTAAGGAGAGGGAGGGAGGGAGGGAGGGAGGGAGGGAGGGAGGGAGAGAGGGAGGGAGGGAGAGGGAGGGAGGGAGAGGGAGGGAGAGGGAGGAAGGGAGGAAGAAGGAGGGAGGGAGGGGGAGGGAGGGAGGGAGGGAGGGAGAGAGAGAGAGGGAGGGAGGGAGAGGGAGGGAGGGAGGGAGAGGGAGGGAGGGAGGGAGAGGGAGGGAGGGAGGGAGGAAGAGGAGGAGGAGAAGGATGAGGGAGGAAGGGAGAGAGGGAGGAAGGGAGGGAGATTGATTGAGATTTTTCCATGAAAGCAAATAATGAATGAAGTAATGTTCTTCCAGACAGAAGCATCATATTTTAATTTGAACCAAAGGAGAGATTTCTCTAATAAAAGTCCAAGAGTGCTGTATACAATGTTAGGAGCTTGATCTATAGTAATTTTGTTATCTTCTTTAGAACTCTGATTTTAAGGTTTAAAAGACAGACCTCAATAAGAAAAGAATATTACTTTCCTTGAGTTTCATCACAGTGTGAAACTATCAAGAGCCTTCAAATTTCTGATAATGACGATAGTAGTCTTCCTTAATGAAGCAGCTACTGTAAGGGTATGAAGTTTAAAACTTTTACTGTAGTTAGATTCTGATTTTTAAAAATGAATTTTACTTATGTATATTAAAAACTAAAATTAAGCAGACTTTTTGGCATATTTTCTGAGTTCTTTGAAGCTGAAATAGAGATCAGCACACTTGTATCTATTGAGGAGAGCGAATGGGGGCCACATTTCAGTATCAGCATCTGAACTGGGCTTCTAAAGGACCCCTGAGTTCTAGAAGGCACGAGTACTACTCTTTGTTATGAAGCAAGTCACTGAACTTGGCATGGCCACTTAAAGTGGCTTAGCTTAGACAAACCCACCTGGACACACACACACACACACACACACACACACACACACACACTCACACGCTGCAATGCCTCTCTCCAACACTAACCTCTGCCATTCCTGTTTGGGTTATGAGGTGAGTGAATGGCTGGTCTTATTGGTTGCATCTTTTCTCAGCCTGATGGGAATACCCTGAGTTCCTGGGAATGCCCCAAATGACTTGTGACTCCTTCATTGGGGCTGAGGACTCTAGGGAGCTTTCTAACATGTTCTGTTCATGTATCCAAACAAGTGTGAACCTAGACAGCAGACATGTGAGTTTCAGGTACAGTGAGGCAGGGCTATGGCTCAGTAGATTGGACTGTGCTGTTTCCAGGCTAACTAACCTTGCCAGAGGAACCCTGCTGTGACTGTGGAAGGAACCTTTTTAATGGTCAGTTGAGCCCTTAGTCCTACCTATAGACTACCCGTGATTCTTGACAGGCTTTGGGATGCCCAGGGTATATGCCAGCCAATGGCAGGCCTTGTCTACCATCGCAGAGCCCTCTCTACACATGTTCTGGTGCTAGGACTGGGGGAATCACCTTCACACCCATGAGGAGGGGGGATTTTAGTTGACTCGCTTCTGTCCAGAGCAAGGAGGATTACTCGTGACTTTCTAGAACATTGCCACCCCAACTGGTGTGAGTGTAGAGAAAAACAAATCTTGATACAGGCAGGCCCTGTACGTGCTCCAAAGTGAGGCTGTCCCTATGGCCTTCTGGAAGGTGTTCTTAACCCTGCAAATTGTAGTAAGATTACAGTGCTCAACAGACTCCACCGAACTCAGCACAGCGAAGGATGGCAGCCAGAATTAGGTAACTGTGTGTGTTTGTCTTTTGACCTAGTAAAATTCCATCTGCTTCCTTTCAGGGGTGTCATAGGAAAACAGGGATATCAATGTCAAGGTAAGAAGTGTTTTATGAACTTAGCTTTTGGAACCCATGGTTGGTTTAAGATTATAGTCCCTTCTGGAAGGTGCATGCTAGATTGGAAACATTTAGAGTCTTTGTATAGTTCTATTGCCCATCCTCTCTAAGGAGTATGGCCCCTCTGCTCAGTCACTACCTGGCCAATACTCTTATGCATGTACGATACATGCCACCAACGCACTGCCTATCTCCTGGCATCCCACTAAGTGCTCCCCCCACAGCATCTTGGCCACCGTGGTAGAAGACAGAAATACTTTGATTCTCCTCCTCTCCCCTGTAGATGTAACACTTGAATAGAGGCTCATTGGAGTCTCCTGTCTTGTTTGGGTTTATTGCATCCCCAATCCCGCTTCCCAGGCTCTCTGGAAGGTGCTCTCTCACCAGCCTGTTGGTAGTCCTGGATGGTTCTTGCTGATTCTCTCCATGATTTCTACTGTGGAATTAAACACTTGTAGCTTGAGGTGTTGGGGATTGCATTTCTCTAGCTAACTGGCTACACTTGACAAGGTGAAGCTGCACGGGAAGGTAGAAATGAGATGTGGTCTTGCCCAAACTTCTCTCTCGTGAGAACTGGGAGGACAGGCTGGCCCTTCAGTGCTGAACTAGAGTCTTTAAGCAGGACTTGGGTGTTTCTGCTCATGGTTGTGAGGGTTTGTGAGCGTGTGCATGCACACAGTCACTTCCTTGACCACTGAGGAGCTGCATTGCCCGTGACCTTGCAGCCAGACCTAAAGGCCACATTTTGTGGACTTACTAAATTCGATGGAAATTTTTAAAGTTTGGCACATGGTGATCATAAAGCAGATTATTTTTTAAAGCCCAAGAACTCCTGTATCGTATGCTCCAACCCCAACACCCCAAAAAGTCCTTGTGTCATGGCCCTGAGTGGGAAATGAAGGACAGTACAGAACCTTTAGTATCGAGGGCTCTGTGGAGAGCGGGGCAGAGGGTGGACCCCGACACCACGGCAGCAGGAAAGCTGAGTAGCCTTCTCCAAGCTTCCAGCGCCCTTTGAGCATCCACTTCATCTGTCTGCACTCAGGAAGCCCCATGGTCCTGGTGGCAGAGTGTTTTTAAAACATTGCATTAAAGGCTTGAGGAGGGATTCGCTAGGTTAGGACATTGTCAGAAAGGGCAAAGCTCTGGTCGTGTCTCCACCAAGACCTGATTAGATCTTGGGGTGGGATCTTGCTGGCCCTGGTCATCACTCAAGCTTCTTCTGTTTTTATTGTTAACAGTTTGCACTTGCGTCGTCCACAAGCGATGTCATGAGCTCATTATTACGAAGTGCGCTGGGCTGAAGAAACAGGAAACCCCTGACGAGGTAAATATTTATGGCTGGAATTCTGGGCTTTCTTCCTTACCAGCCTCTCCCTTGTCTGCCTTTGATGTGATCCCCACAGGAGCCTTCTCTCTCCGAGCTCCTGCAGTTGTCTTCATTGTGTTGAGCAAAAATGAAGGGAGCTGGCCACCACCTGTTGGCTTGAAGCATCGATCGCATGAGCACAACACTTAGTTTCACCCAAGTGAAGTGAAAGCCTAGAGCTGAAGATCATGAAGGGAAATGTGGGGTTCTGTCTGTCTGTCTGTCTGTCTATATCTATTATATATATATATATCATCTATCTATTACCTATCTATTATCTATCTATATCATCTATCATTTATCTATCTTCTATTAACTATCTATTATCTATTATCATTATCTATCATCTATCTATCCATCATCTATCTATCTATCTATCTATCTATCTATCTATCTATCTATCTATCTATTATTTATCTATCTAATCTATCTATTATCTATCTGTCTATCTATATTTAAGACAGAATCTCTATGGAGCTCCAGCTGTCCTGGAACTCATTGTGTAGACCAGATCAACTTCTAACTCTTAGTAATCTACTCACCTCTGCCTTCCAAGTGCTAGGGTTAAAGGCCTGCACCCCTATTCCTGGCTTTGAAATGGAGAGTCTTATTTCATTACCTCATTGCAACTTTGAAATGGCCCAGTCATAAGTCCATCGAAACCAGATGGAAGGACTAATCCAAGAGTGCTTAGGAGAGAGAGATTGGGATAGTGTCGTTGAGCACTGTCTGTGCCCTGGCTCAGAAGCACTTTAACACATTTAATGCCATAGCAGGTATTACTGTCATCATCTTAGCACAGAGAACCCAGGAGCACCAGAGTAGTTACGAAGCTTGCCCAAGACCCAGCCACTATGAGAAAGAGCTGGCTACATTCAGACTCAGGTGGTCTGGTCTGCCTTAGAGCTTGAGCCTTGACTCCCTGTCTCTTAGCTTAGAAACTAGGGTCAGACTGGCTTTAAGGAAATTTCTAGAGCTCTGGGAATGTGGAATTTCACAGTGAGCAAGGTTTCCTCTAAGACTCAGGATCAGTGGTCCCCAACTTTCCTAAGACTGTGACTGCTTAATATGGGTTCTCAGGTTGTGGTAACCCCAACCATAAAAATATTTTTGTTGCTATGTCATAACTATAATTTTTCCACTGTTGCTAATTAAGTATCTGTGTTTTCCAGTGGTCTCAGGTGACCTATATAAAAAGATCGTTAGAAGCTCCTATCCCCCGCCCCTGGGGGTCTCGACCCACAGGTTGAGAAGAGCTAATCCAGATAGCCATCCCATTAGTAGGCTAGAAGACCTTCCTGGGGGAGATGGCAAGTGTGCTGATGAGTACAGAGGTCATCTGTGCCAGAACATGAATTTCAAAGGTGTGCTTTCAATAATTCCCAGTACAATAAATACTGCACAGTCCTAAGTCACTAGAATCAGTTCATAGGAACCCCAGGAGGACTAGACACCTGGCTTTAGAGTGAAGTGAGCATATAATCTGGGTCCCCAAGTGATTCCCAGAGTCCTTCTACCTACTTCCTAAAATGTGTCAGTCAAATGGGAATTTTGCATCCGGGACCTTTCCCATCCTTTTGTCTCCTCATGCTTCTGTGTTGCCTCTAAAAGCAGCAAGGAGTAAGGCTGAGCCTTCTGTGCTCCTGAGGATAAATTGAGGCCTGATCCCCACAGCTGTTTTGTTGTCCTGGTTAAATGTGAAATCTAGAGACTGCAATATAGCTCAGTTGGTAGGGTGTCTGGCGTGCAGAAGGCCCTAGGTTCAGTCCCTGGTACCACATAACCCAAGCACGGTGGTGCACACTTGAAATCCCAATACTAGGAAGATAGAGACAGAAGGACAGAAGTTCAGGGTCATTTTTTGGCTGCATAGTCAGTTCAGAACCAGTCAGAGATATATGAGACCCAGTCTCAAGGAAGGAAAAATACAGTATGACCCAGCAGCTGTATCTCCTGACCCTTGACCTCGGAGCCTAACCGGCGGTACATGGTTACTGCCATTGCTTCCACATGAAGATGGAGAGGAAGACAGCATATTTGGCTGCCTGACTTCCTTCCCGTGAACATTCCGTTGACTACCTACTAGGCACTTCCTGCATGGCAGGCATTGTGCCATGTCCAGTGGAAGCAAAGAACACATAAGCCCTGACTCCACAGTTCTCAGGTCTCATCACCTGGGAACCTCAGGTTTCTGATGCTTTCCCTCACTTTGTGGAAGCGACATGTCCCATAATACTCTGGGCTTTGCACAGTTCAGAGCTAAGATTGGAAACACAGCTACCACTTAAATCTGGCACCGGATGCTTCCTTCTCCCTTTACTGACAGATTGATCAGTGACGTCTCCAGAGATGCATGCTCCTAAATGTGGCCTATATCCCCAGAGACAAATAGTCAGGGTCTCAAGAATGGGGTTTCTTAGAATGGTGGGTTGGTACCCATCCTGGTGTCTCCACCACAGTCCCTGTGCTTCTGGGGACCAACATGCTTTTGTTATCACTGATTAACTTTCATTGGGTGATGAGTCTTTAATTCATTCCTTTGAGTCCCCAGCTTTAGTATAATCAATGTGGATACACACATCTACATACACACCACAAACACCTGCAGCTCCAAGTGCTCCATTTCCAACATCCTCTATTAAAAAATGCTCTGCTTTAATAGTGAGTTTGAAGCCAGATTGGGCTCCATAGAAAGACTCCATCTCAAATAACAACAAAGTGTTCTGATGATGGCAGGTGCCTTGGATGTTTTCTTTCCCACTGCGAGCACTTGGTCAGTTGCTTGTCTTGTGTCAGTCTGCGTACTTCTTGCTGGTGCAGTAAACAGGAATACCCTGTCTTCTTGTTGCCTTGGCTTTCGTCTGCTTTTGAATCTTGAAATTCTTTTCTACGTGTACACACATACTCCCATGGGCATGCCTACTTGTGAGTGCGCTGTCTTGGTGTTTGCTTCTCCATATGACTCTAGAGTCATATGGTATTTTTCTCAGCATCTCATTATCTTCTCACTGTTCTGATACCTTGGAATCTTTGTTGATCCCAAATGAGATTTGTACAGCCGTCTCCAACCCTCTAATGGCCTCCTGATCACTTCCTTACCTCTTCTCCTTAGTCTGCCATTCATACCTTTATTAAATTATTCCTGGTAGGTTAGCTTCTCTTTTCATATTTGTCTACCGTATCTTCAGAACTGCAGGAATAGAGTGGACAGTGACCTCATCTGGTCTTAGGAATCAGAAAGGGACATATGTGATTGACACACACAACATTTGTATGGGCAGTGGTGGTGCATGCCTTTAATCCCAGCACTTGGGAGGCAGAGGCAGGTGGATTTCTGAGTTCGAAGTCAGCCTGGTCTACAGAGTGAGTTCCAGGACAGCCAGGGCTATACAGAGAAACCCTGTCTCAAAAACTTAAAAAGGTGGGTGGGCACAATTCTTCCCATTAATCCTGGGCAACTTATACTCTGACAGGCCCCCTAATGGATGGCGCATAGACGAGAGGGGTATCAGTAGCATTCTGGCTCCATGGGTGGACCAACCATTTCTGGAAGCCGGATAATGAGGGACAGCACATGCATGGCTTCATGTCCACACACGGATCAGTGCCTGTATCCAGCTCTCATTGTTCCTGAGTCCTCCAAGGAGACCTTTGCATGCCACAGTCGGCTGATGATCCAAGGCACCCTACGCACTACCCTCTCCCTGGTCCCTAGAGTCAGAAGTGCATCTTTCTTCCCAGGCTTTCCTGCCCTGTCTGGGAAGGGCTGGTTCATGTGGCTGCCTCACCAGTGGGCAGGGAGCTCTAGGGCGGCTCTGAGGAGACTCAGGAAGGCAAACTGTGCAGACTGGTGACTTTCAGCTCTGTAGAAGCCTTCATGTCCCCTTCGCTTCTCCTCCATTAGTTTGCTGAGCTCACTCTCCTATGACATCAGGTGGACCAGAGAGACTGTCCTTACATTCCAGTGGAGCAACCTTGAGGTCCCAGGGAACCAGGAAACCCAAGGCTGATTCACTGCCCATACACCCGACACCTGAGTTTCTGTCCAATGTCCTCTCTGTCTATTCTGTCTCATACTTTCTCTTTTTCACTAATGAGTATCAGTAGAGTTGATTAGAACCCCGAGCTCTGAAATCACACACACGGGGACACGGGCCTGTCCTTGCATCTCTTTGCATGTTTCTGAATCACACAGTGCTTCGTTTCCTTGCTGTGAAGTGGAGGAACCAGTAGCCCCACCCACTATGGTGGTGGGAGAGTTTAAGGCAGTAGTGCCTTAACTCAGTGACTTGTGGCCATTGATCTATTAGCCATCTTCATCTTCCATACTGTGCTGTGGACATGTGCTACCAAACTCCATGGGATCTTAAGCTGCTGCAAGCTTCTTTTTTCCGGGCTAGATCTCTGTGCACAAATCAGTGTTGATGGCACCCAGGGACGTTTTGTGACTGACTTCAGTGTGAGGTGCTCATTGCTAATTGTCTGTTACAATCATGTAGAGGCCTGAAGTCTTGGACCGTACATGGGAAGCAGTGTGGTCTTGCCTGTGAATTAGGATGACTTTGGAAGTGAAAGCTGGGCTGGAGGAGAGGTTCCCTTCAGGGGCCTGCAATGATTTGTGACTTCAGAGGATGGGATTCTCTAAGAATCCATCCAGGTACCCAGGGAGCAATGAGCTTCCAGAGGCGCTGAGAGCTGATGGTGTCTTCCTGTCCCTGCAGGTGGGATCACAACGGTTCAGCGTCAACATGCCCCACAAGTTCGGGATCCACAACTACAAGGTCCCCACATTCTGTGACCACTGTGGGTCCCTGCTCTGGGGCCTCTTGCGGCAGGGCTTGCAGTGTAAAGGTGAGTCTCTCCCTGACCCCTCAGCCCAACATCCACATCTCCCTCCCTTTATTTCTCCCTTCTACAAAAAACTTTCTGTCCTCGTAGCATTTCTTTCTAAAGTGGGTTCCAGGTTTGGCTGGAGCATTGGCAAAACCCTTGATAAGCCATTGTCTCCTGACCATTTGCCTGTTAAGACCTCTCTTGGAAGAAAGTGGCCACGAGTGTGGAGGACAAGGAAGACATGGCTGCACCTCACAATGTGGCTGCAACCTGGAAAAAACAAAATGGAAGATTTAAGGAAAATAGGCGCTGGCCCAGAAAGGGGGGGGGCATAGATTTGAAGATCAGTGAAGGCGTAGGTATAAATTTGTGGTTTTCTCCCTCCAGCCTTTACTCTGAGTTGACTCTTAGAGAAAGCCACACTAGGACATTGTCACCTGTGATCTTACTGATCCTCCATGGGCTGTACATAGATCACATGATCACATCTCCATGGCAGAAACTGAGGCTCAGGAATAAAGTAAAATGCACATGGCCCACAGCCTAGTAACAGAAACGGAACCTCCATCTCGGGGTCCTCCTCTGCCCCTGCTATGCCACCTCCAAACTGTCTATTCCAATGAGTGTGCTGGGTAGCCCCAGTAATAGCACACCAATGTGACACAAGGAAACATATTCAAGGAGCCTGACTAAAGGGCCTAGTTGTGCATATGATCCAGTGTGCCCACAGTGTTAGACAACTGGGAAAACAGTAAGAGGTTTACATGGAGAGCATTTTAAAATTCAGTTTTATTTTCTGTCCCAATTATATGAATAAATAATAACCATCTTTTAATAAATATAGTATAAGGAAATAAGCAGTATATGGACACACTGATCACCGAAGGGATTTTGCTAAGACCTTATGGACATTGTAAATCATGGTTGCTGTAAAAATAAAGGAGAATAACATTGTTAAAGAGTATGAATTCATAGTCTAGAGTAACTAGACCAGCCATGAAGTCCATGGAAGAGGAACTGTGGGAGGGAGGCCAGGACTGGGGACAGAATGACAAGTTTGAGCTGGGGATGGGTTGGTTAACTTGAGTGTATCCCTGGAATATGGAGCCATCTTGTTGCTGGCCATTCTTGCTGGCAGACAGGTTGCCTTAGCATTTCCAATGATCAGTAGGAGTAACTTGTAGAGAAGATTGTCACCCTCTGGCTGAGGACCTCAGGTGTGAGGAGAGGAGAGTCAAAGATGGACCTTTTATGGCCTGGGATGTTGATTCTAGCATAGGCCACAGGGAAGAAAGACCACATAGGTAGGAAGGATGCAGCAGAGATTGGCAGAAAACACACACATCCAAACACTAGGTGAGAGCAGAGAGAATGAAAACCAATGATGAATGTGCTCTTAAGATTTTATCCAAGTGCGATGGTGGCGCATACCTTTAATCCCAGCACTCAGAAGGCTGAGGCAGGCTGATCTCTGTGAGTTCAAAGCCAGCCTTGGTCTATAAATTGAGATCCAGGACAGCCAGGGCTACACAGAGAAACCCTGTCTCACACACACACACACACACACACACACACACACACACAGAGAGAGAGAGAGAGAGAGAGAGAGAGAGAGAGAGAGAGAGAGATTTTATCTAAGCATGGGTTCCAGGAGAGCTCCACAAGTGTAACAGGCCAGAGTGAGAATGTGTAGGCAGTGTTTCAAAGTGTTTTAGACAGTCATGGGGGAGATGATAATGAAGGAGAGATGGAGATAAAAGAGAGAGGAGGCTTAGTTTAGCCACGGACCTATGTGGGATCCCTCTGGAGCTCTGCCCTACTCCCCTGCTCAGCAGGCTACACCATTGCAAGCATGCTGTGAGCCATCCTGGCTAGAGCTCAGGCCCATGTTACATGGGAACATGTTACATGAGAAGCTCTGTGGGCTCAGTTCTGGGACCAGTCCTACTGGGAACAGGTTCTAGTGTTCAGGTTTCTCAAGAGCTTGAGTCTAAACAGATGGACCTGTGACATTTTGCTGGCCACGGTCACACTGCACCATGAGCTTGAAATGATCTGAACCACATGGGTACAGGCATCATACATTTGCCCTCTCAGGATCTGACCCTGTGTCAGTCGGGGGTTATGGGGGGTGGGCAGTTGTACCTTGCATCACTTAGAGGCAGGAATTTGGCTAAGAAATGTAACTAAGAGGCCATGTTGCTATTGTGCAAACCTCACTGAACATACTATACTGACAGACTGTGGTGGCTGTGATACCCCAAGTGATGTCATCTTCTAGGACTATCATTGTCTGCATCATATGTGGTCAGACAGTGAAGGGAGTCTTGTGCACTATGTAACTTTGCTTCTGTTGAATGACAGGGAATCCAAAAAAATTGATATAACAGGCACACAACCAGGAACCTGTCAGGGGCTGGCCTCTGGCCTTTGGGCTGACCCTTCCCTTCCCTTCCTACAGAAGGACCAGGCTCATACAATTGCTGAGCAGTTGAGCTCCTCAGGCAAGGCCAGGAAACTACTGGCTCTAAGCAGGTAGACAGACAGACTCATTCCTCCTTTGCTTGAGATTCCGGACTGAGCAGTCTGGGGCCCTGGCTACAGGCTCGTGCTCTGTAGGGCATACCAGCCATTATCCATAGCCTGGAAATGAGTTTTAGGAGTTCAGGTTACCACTGGTGTGTAACCTGACGAGTGTGTCATTTATCCATAGGCCATTTAAATCCTCTCATTACCTACTACCTAAGCACCCCCACTTACACATCAGCCCAGCCACCCCAGGGTCAGAAGATAACAAGAGACAGTTTACTGGAGAATCCAGCGCTCCTTCACAGACCTGCACTGCTCTGCCAAAGCCCTGTGCTTCCTCGTGCCTGTCAAGTGTCCTCTGACTGTATCACTGCCGTGCACTGAGGCGGGAGGAATGTGTGCTTTGGGAATGGCTATCTTGGAGGGTCTTCCCTGGCCCCAGACTCTCTGACATCCATCTTAGTAACGCCCGTGGTCCCAGGCTCATGGTGCCTGCAGGAGGTGATAAATATTGGCAAATGTGTTGAGACGCTCTGGTTTGTAGACTGCAGGCTATGGGTTGGGAGAACCCCCCATGGTCCTGTTTTGGTTACTGCCTGGTCTGGGGACTGCAGGTCACTATCTTCCCTTTGGCCTTCTGGGTTTAATAGAAAGAGTTTATGCAGTCGCACAAGTCAGAGGGCAGCTATGCACAGAGCCACAAAGAGAGACGGGTCACCCTTCTTCTCCTCCTCTCCCTTTCCCCTCCCCCTCCCCTACTCTTCCGTCCCTTCCTCCTCCCCTCCCTCCTCCTCCTCCATCTTTTTCTGAGACAAGGTGTCAGTAGTAGCTCAGTCTAGCTTGTAACTTGGAATCCTCCTGTCTCAGCTCCTAAGGGTTAGGATTACAGGCAAGTGCCACCGCCTCCCCCTCCCCTTCCCTTTTGTACAGAAGTACTTTGGATATTTAAAAATATAAAAGAACTTTCACCCTCATCAGGTCCAAAATTCAGACTTTTGTTACTTTTAAATTACTAGACCTTATGTCATAATGGTTTTTTTTTCATTTTTGTTTTTAGAATCAAATGTGCACCGGTAATACAAAGATGCATCCTCCCTGAACGAGTCAAGCAAGACTTAAGAGAAAGTGTGCATATATAAAGTGGTGCACTTTATGATGTCTTTACGCTTCCACCTGAGACGTAACTGCTGTTAAAGCCTTTGCCTTAGGTCTTCCCAAGCCTGTCTGTGTGCATTGTGCTAACCTGCAATAGTCAGCTCACCCGACACAAAGCGTTCTTCCAGACACGCAGGCCCAGTTACCTCTTCAGCTGTGGCTCTGTTGTCACCCTCAGAAGGACATCTTGTTCTAAAATGATATTTACAAGCCTTTCCCTTCTTATCGTGAGTCTAGCTCTAACATCAGCCTGGGAAAGGTGAACATAGAAACACCACCACACACGCACGCACGCACACACACACACACACACACACACACACACACACACACACACACCAATTGTAGAGCACAATAGAGAAGGTGCAGGTCTGTGTGCCGAAATCCCAGGCTGGTCTGGCTTGGCCCTGCTGCTGCAGCCCTATCTGCACATAGTGGGTACTCAGCTCACCAGGAATACAAGCTATGTGACAGAGTGATAGTGGCTTTTTAAAACAAATAAGAGCCCCTCCAAGACAAAGTGACTTATTTGGGCATATTTTCATCTCTAAGAAGCCAGTGCAAATGAATTGTTATTGAGCAGATCAGGGCTATGAGTGGGGTGCAATTTGGGGCTGACAGCATTATTTGGTATTCCCTCATAGTCATGTGTGTGTGTGTGTTTGTGTGTGTGTGTGTATGTGTGTGTGTATGTGTGTGTGGTGTGTGTATGTGTGTGGTGTGTGTATGTGTGTATATGTGTGTGTATGTTTGTGTGTGTGTATATGTGTGTGTGTATGTGTGTGTGGTGTGTGTATGTGTGTGGTGTGTGTATGTGTGTGGTGTGTGTATGTGTTTGGTATGTGTATGTGTGTGTGTGTGTATGTGTGTGTGTATGCGTGTATGTGTGATATTGATGATCACTTCATGTGAATGTCACTCAGGTCTCATTTGGTCGCAGCTGGTACATTCACTTCGCTTTTTGGTCTGTGGCTTCCTGGTGTTACCACAGCCTCCAGGAACCTGTGCTCTCAATGAGTACCTCAGTCACCCAGTACCCCTATGCCCAGCCAGCTTTGTCCCAGGACTAGACTTCTCAAAGTCCTTTCTCTGCCACTTCCTCAAGTTGTCTGAGGCAAAGTCCTCTGTAAAACCACCAGTTCACTAGCCTACAACCCAAATCCATCCTGGGGGAAGGACATGTCTGACGTTTAGACACCAGAGGGCGCCAGCAGTTAAACTGAACAAACAGGCTAGTTGCTCTTGGGCAGGGCAGTGTTGTGCAGGGTTGTTGGGCGGCAGGACAGAGAGTCGAGCTGCTGATTTGCTGATAGGGGAGGGGTGGAAAGCCCAGGAGAGGCTAAGCGTCCTGGACTACGTATGCTGCCTGAGGATGCTCAGACCTTCTTAGGGACAGCTGGTAGAGTTTTCTTGTTTGTTTTGTAACTGAGAAAACGTCTCTTCCGCACGTTCACACACTGCCTTCATCCTGGGACACACATTCAGCTGGACACTATGCTGTGCCTACTGCAGCCCAGTGGTCACACTCTGTGGGGAAAGCAGGAGGCCTGGCCTCACCTGCTTGGCTTGATACAAGCAGTTTTGTATTTGCTTTATTGACCTTGGCTTTTAGGGACATTTGGGTCTCATAGTGAAGCTGAGCAGAAGTGGAGAGTCTCCCACAGAGCCCTGTCCCCACACATGCTTAGGCGGCCATGAGTGTTCCACACCAGAGTGGCCCATAGGTTAACACTGGTGGACCTTCGCCAACACGCTATCATCATGCAACGTCTACAGTTTACATTAAGGCTTATGGTGGGCGTCAGAAGATCTCTGAGACTGGACAGTTCTGTGGTGATGTGCATTCAGCCCTGTAGCATAGGAGGCAGGAGGACACCCCGCCCGAAGAGTCCCCTGTGTCGGATGATTGTGAATACAGCTGCTGAAAACATCCAGAGGCAGGTTTTTGGCATAGATGTAAATTTTCAACGGATTTTGTTATAAGGAGTACCAGATGTATACTTGCTGGATTATATGGTAAAGAGAACTGTTTTGGGGCTTAGGGGCTCCTGAGTTGTCTAATAGCTAAAATGACTACATTGTTCTTCCTTCACCCTCGGACTAGCAATGAATGAGGGTTTTATATCTCACATCTTGACATCTTGACCAGTATTGGATTGGATGTTGTCAGTGTTTTGTGTTTTGTCCATTTTAATATTAATAGACTGGTGTAATGGTATCGAATTCTCTCTCTCTCTCTCTCTCTCTCTCTCTCTCTCTCTCTCTCTCTCTCTCTGTGTGTGTGTGTGTGTGTGTGTGTGTGTATGTGTGTGTGTGTGTGTGCCACATGATTATATGGGTGTGTGTGCCCGTATATACATGTAAACAGGAAAACAGGCCCTCAGGCATCCTTTTACTAGTTTGCTAAGGTCTTGAACTGAGGTCTGAATGTTTATAGAGAAAGTTCCCCATCTCCTCTGTGCTGGCTAGTTTTATATCAACTTGATACAAGCCAGAGTCATCAGAGAGAAGGGACCCTCAAATCAGAAAAAAAAAATGCCTCAATAAGATCTTGCAAGCCTATAGGGCATTTTCTTAATTAGTGATTGATGTGGAAGGGTCTAGCTCATTGTAGATGAGGCCACCACTGGACTGGTGCTCCTGGATTCTATAAGAAAGCTAAGCAAGTCATGATGAGCAAGCCAGTAAGCAGCATCCTCCACGGCCTCTGCATCAGCTCCTGCCTCCAAGTTCCTGCTGTACTTGAATTCCTGTCTTAACTTCCCTCCAAAATGAACTGTGATGTGGAAGTGTAAGCCAAATAAACCAAGTTGCTTTGGTCATTGTGGTTTATCACAACAATAGAAACCCTAACTAGGAATTAATTGAATTAAATCCTAATGATGCACACCATGTACAGCACCCACATGGATTTACCATCTGAAACTTCTTTGGTGAAATTTCTGCCCACATATTTTGCCCATTTTTTAAATTGAGTTGTTGAGTATTGGGTATGGTCTAATTTGAATACTAGGCCTTAATAAGAGATATATTTTGCAAATACATTTCTCCAATCTGTAGCCTGTCATCTCCTTTGCTTTATGGCGTCTTTTGGAGAACAGAGGTCATCGTTTTATTGAAGTCTTGCTCACCATTAGTTATTTTTGTCTGCCTCTCTCTCTCTCTCTCTCTCTTTCTTTTGTTTTTCTTTCTTTCTGTGTCTGTCTTTCTGCTAGATCAGGTCTTTGATAACATATCTAAAATGATAAGTCTAAACCCAAGGTCACCCAAATCTCCCCTGTTGTTTTCTGAGAGCTACATAACTTTGCATCTTATATTTGGTCTACGATCCATTTTGAACTCACTTTTGTGTCTGAACTGAGTGTCTTGCTTGTTTTGTTGTTGCATGTGAATGTCAGTGTCCCCAGCGCCATTTGTAGAAAGAGTTATCTTTACTTCTTTATATTAACTTTGTTTCCTGGTAAACTATCCAGTAATATGTTTTTATGGGCCCTTTTCTGGGTTCCATGTTCTGCTCTAATGAACACTTTCTTCTTTGATTGATCAGTACTGTCCTGATTGTTATAGCTTTATAGTAAGTCTTAGAATTCATGTCTGACCTCTGACATTATTCTCCTCCATTACTAGACTGACTACTCTGGGCTTCTTGCCTTTCTGGAATCAGTTTGTTGGAATTGCCTCAAGTTTATAATTCAAGTTCAGAAAAGCTAAGGTTATGACAGCATTGAGCTTTTATCTTAGTTACTTTTCTATTACTGTGATAAGACATCATGACCAGGGCAACAGATAAAAGAAAACATTTACTTAGACTGGCGGAGTGATGGCATGGTAGAAGGAACAGCTGAGATCACATTTTTATCTACAAACAGGAATCAGGGAGAACACTGGGAGTGTCTTTTGAAACCTCGATGCCCACCCACAATGACACCATTGATTCTTCCCTAACAGTTCCAACTGGGGACCAAGTATTCAAACATATGAGCCTATAGAATCCCCTTCCATTCATGCCAACAATACTTTTGATCCATAATCATGGGATGAAACTCCAGAAACTTAATTCTTTAGGGTTTTTAAATCATAATTTCATAGTTTGTCTCATATGAACCTTGTATGTATTTTTGCTAGATTTTTATCTATTTCCTTTAGGAGTGCTAGTTTAAGTGACAGTGTTTTCAGTTTTTAAATCCATTTATTCATGGCTGGTATATAGGGAATTGATTGACCTTTTCTATTAACCCTAGGTCCTGAACCTTATTATAACCAAGTATTGGCTCTAGAGGAGTTTTCTCTATGATCCTCCTCTTCCCCCACCCTCCCTCCTCCTTCCTAAGCCTTCTTCCTCTTGTCCTCCTCTCCCCTCTTCTGTCTCCATGATTGTTTAACATTCTCTACAGACACATCAGCAGACTGGGACCCTTCGGCTTCCTCTCTGTGTGGTGCCATTTGGTCTCGTGTTTGCCCTGCTCTGTAGGTTCAATATGAAGTCTTGTTCCAAAAGTTGAATCTGTATTCTGCACCTGAAATAATTCCAAAAGACCACAGCATTTAATGCCCTGTTAGGTTTAATTCATCCTTAGATTAATTTTGCTGTTGTTTTGTTAAGGGTTATTGTCATTTTTATATGTTTTGGTTTAGAGTGCTTACATCTAACATGCAAGATCTTTGCCTTTTCTTGTTTTGATGGAAGGGATTCATGATGAATTAGGAAGGATCTCCTCTGCCTCTATTTCCTAAAAGAGACAACAAAGAATTTCTTTTTTTTCATTAGATGTTTGGTAACCTTGACCAGTGAATCTCTTAGGATCCAGTGATTTCTGTTTCAGAAGGTGATTGTTGACTAAACTTTACTAGTAGAAAAACTTTCCTTACTGTCTTTTTCTTCCTGTATGTGCTTTGGCAGACATTTAATTCTGATATTTATCATTTCAGATATATTAAGGATCTGTAGAGGCTTGGAGATGTAGCTCAGTGACAGAGCATTTGTCTGTGATGCAGAAGGCCTAGCAACAATTGTGCTTTCTCTCTCTCTCTCTCTCTCTCTCTCTCTCTCTCTCTCTCTCTCTCTCTCTCTCTCTCTCTCCTCTCCTCTCCTCTCCTCTCCTCTCCTCTCCTCTCCTCACTCCCTTCCTTCCTGGAAATGAAAGACTAATTGGTCTTTTGGAAAAACAAAACAAAACAAAACAGCTCTTTTTCACTTGACTTTGCATTTATAATTCAATTGATTTTTGATGTAATTTTTATCTTATCCTTATCCTGGATTTAATTTGTACATTTTTCCAGTTTCTTAGTTTCTAGTTGCTTAGATGACTGGTTTTAGGGACCTGTTCTTTCTAATACATACACATTTTGTGCTATGTATTTCCCTCTAAGTGCTGCTTTGGCTACATCTCATCAATTTTGATAAGCTGTACCTTCCACATCAATCAGTATTCCCCTGGGAGTCTTCCTTTATCAGTACTCCCCTGGGAGTCTTCCTTTGTCTTCCTCAGTAGTTGGTAGTGTGTTGCTTGAGATTCTCCAGCTACCTTTCAGTAACTGACTTCTAGTTCCACTCCACTGTGGTCTAAAATCGGACATCATGTAAATATTATATAATTTTTTTGGAATAAAATTTGAAAGTATAGCTTTCACAATCCTCCAAAGTGAACTCTGGCGATTTGGAGCTCATGCTCGGAACAAAGCTGCCCAACTCCAGCCTGGTGTCTGCTTCTTGGTACTGTGTTTTCTTTGTGGTTTTACTCCCTTAGAATTTCAGGTTCCATGAGGAGTCAGTATCCTCTTGCCTTCCTCCAACACAATACAGCAGCAGTCCATGTGCACTGCTCTGATGACATGAGTCCTCTCAGATTGTCAGTTTGGTTGTGAGCATAGCCTCTAAAGATGGAGCCATCTCTCTGGCCTGATTTCCCATTCTTAAAGCTGTAGTTTACTGTAATCATCACCCTTCTCCTGGACCTTAGCCATCCAGCTATTATGGGGAATTCCCGGGTAGACGCCCTGGTTGTTGTAGTACAGTTGTTTCAGGTTCCTAACGTGGTAGTATGGAAAGAGGTGTTTTCGTGGGAGCAGGGTAGATAGCTTGGTGATGCTCCCAACTTCCATGGCCCCAATAGTCTGGAGCTTTTATCACCATGTCAACCGCAGCCTCAGACCCACTGTAGGTATGGCTTAGCCCTGGTCCTAAAGCCCGCTGACCATCTGGAAGTGTGGGACCATTCCTGACTTCACGGGCCTAGCACCCAGCATGCTTACAGCCCCAGAACTGGAGCGCAGTGATGGATGTCTCTATAGCAAGTGTTCTTTGTGAACAGCTACCACGTCATACTGTAGCTCCTGGACCCAACCGCACCCATGTGCACCTCATCTAATGGTCTGTTGCAGGTTAGAATGTAAAGTCACAACAGTTCTAAAGCAGTTTGATCCAAGGCATTTTATGATCTCATGATCCAGCATGTGGTGTATAAAAAGGAACATTTCCATGTGCTTCTGAGGATTTTCTGTCTTCAGGTTTGTTTCTGTCTGGTAGAGGAGTATTGAAGTCTCTGAATCTAATAGTGAGACCGTATATTTTTTTCATTGTTTTTAATCAGGTACATTTTGGCGTTCTCTTGCTAGGTGCAATCACACCAAGGATTTCATCTGCTTGGTGACCTGACTTGTTTATCACTATGCACTGCCCCTCTTCTAATATAACAGCTTTGCTTGCTCTAAAACTATCTGTATCCAGTTAACACACTGTGATACAAAGAAGCAGATTCACTCTAAAACCCTCATGGAAGTGGTAGGCGATATGGCCAAGAGCTCCCATGGACACTGGAAACTGCAAATAGTAAACTTTATATGTGCTATGTTTCTTCCTATCTTATATGTGTGTCAGAGTTGTAATTATAAATTAGGCACAGTAAGAGGCTGATAACAATAACTATAGCAATAGAACAGGACACTTGTAACAGTTGAGCTGTCACGTGCCAGCATCACATCCTTTGCAGTTTAAGGTCATCGTTGAGTGAGACAATCATTGTCATCATACCCACGTCACAGTTTGATTTTAAACATCATCCAATGGCCCTTGTGTCAGAGGCTTGGGCCAAAGTTTGGTTTGGAAAGTAGTAGAAACCTTGAGGTGACAGGTCTCCTTAAACTGTCCCCCCATCCCTGCCATCCAAGATGGAACCCAGGGCTCTATACATGAGTAGATAGACAAGTATTCTACCATTGAGCTATACCCTCAGAATCTCTTAAAGCTTATTAGCCATAGCTCCAGTTCGAAAGTTCTAACATCCTTGCTATGTTGGAGTCTAGATCCATTGTTCCATCTCCTCAAACTATTTTATATGTTTTGTGTTTTTCTTGATAACCATATATGATAACCTAAGCCAAAGGACTTGCAGTGAATGCTCTGTGATGTAGTGTCTTATAGATAGCTTGTACCTATAGAATACAAACCCCACGGTTCTCCCAGCTTGGGCCTCAGGCAAAATGGGGTGATTGGAGTGGTCTGGACTTAATGTTTCTCCAGGTTTCGTTAGGATCTGATAAAACCCAAGAATAAAGCTCAAGCAAGATGTTTCTTCTCAGGGCAGGACTGTGTAGGACAAGCAGAAATGCTCTGGGATATGGCAGGGTTGTCTGTCTTCCTCTGGTCCTGTTGGAAGCTGGCTGAGTGTCTTCTGTGATTACCAGGGAGCTCCCTGTATCTTGTGACCCACAGCAGAGTGGGTAGGCAGACCACATATGTGGCGTGTATTCACTTGGGCCTAGAATCATTTGGGTCAGTGAAAATAATTTGGTTCTTGCAGAAGCAGTATCCTGTTGGCCTAAAGGAAATGTAAATGTGCCTTCTGCTTGTTCTTCATGTATGCAGAAAAAGTGTCAGGGAGAAACAACCAGAACCATCTTCTGGACATTCTCTGCAAGGTGGCTGGTGGGTGATAGTAGTTCTCTCTGATGGAATAGGCGGTGGTTTTGTCTATTTTTATTTTTCTTCATTTTCCAACCCCTTTCAAGTGAGCACATTCCTTCTGTAATTTGGTAAAGGTCATGTTTTGGGCATGAGCATTGACTGTCTTATCTCCCATGTTTCCTTACAGTCTGCAAAATGAATGTTCACCGTCGATGTGAGACCAACGTGGCTCCCAACTGCGGGGTGGACGCCAGAGGAATTGCCAAAGTGCTGGCTGACCTCGGCGTTACTCCAGACAAAATCACCAACAGTGGCCAGAGGAGGAAAAAGGTAAGGAAGACTGGGTGGTTTACCTGGAGCTCTCTCTGGGCCTGCTTCTGAGAGCATCCTTATAGGAGGGTATAAGATCCCTGGGTTTAGGATTAGAACCTTACTCAAACTATCATGTGTTTGTAGAAAGAGGCCAGATAACATGAAAGGCTTGTTACACCTCAAAATTGGAGGAAGCAGATGGAAGAGCAAGCCTTAAGAGTTATGTGTGGGTTAAGGGTTTTAGAGCTAGAGTCTTTTCCTACATGTCCATGAAACCCCAAGTTCAATTTTCGGGGACATGACAGAATAAAAAGTTCACCAGAGGAAACAAGCTTTGAGATGAGGACCTTAAAGTCCCTTGTAGAAAAAAAAATGACACTCTAGAACAGCAGTTCTCAACCTTCCTAGTGCTATGACCCTTTAATACAGTTCCTCATGTTGTGGTGATCCCCAACCATAAAATTGTTCATCGATACTTCATAACTGTAATTGTGCTACTGCTATGAATCATAACATAAATATCAATGTTTTCTGATGGTCTCAGGGTCATCCAACTCCTACCAACTCCATCAGGATCTCACTGCTCTAGGCATGGAAGCACACTAACCTGCTACCAGAACTGTCATGAAGTAGTTAGAGTCTGAATCTGGGCCCTGGCACTGAGGATAACTCAGTACACAGATGGGCCAGATCCTTCATCTAGCACTGAGTTGATTGGGAAATATGCTTAAGAATACATGGCCTTTCTTTAGAGACCAAAGCCCTATTTATCCATATGACATTCCAAGTATTGTTAGGAAGAGTTGTATTTTCTAATTTGTTCTTTTGGCAAGTCAAGGCCTACGGATGTAAACAGAGCTAAGGGCATCTCTAGTGGTCTCTGCTTCAGCCATAGCTGTTCTAGAATATTTTAGAGGCCTTTGGAAAGCAGGTTATGAGGAGGTTATGAGAGCCACATTATCAGGATAGTCAGTGCTGTTGTGGGTGGGTTGGGCGTGGCCCCACCTGCCAGGTGTCAAACTTCTCCAAGTGCAATTTTCTAAGAGTAAGTATGTCTCTAGGAGCCTCACAGCCTTTGCTCTACCCTTCCCTGAAATCCCTTCAGAGGAGTCTGCATTCCCCATTCTTGGTTTCTAACCTGCCTGCCTCCTTTCCCTCGTGCTCCCAGAAAAGCTTGGTTCCCACTGATGAGGAGGGTCAGACAACTTTCATCTTTTTAACTCTCTCTTCTGTCTTCCCAATAAACAAAGCTTTTTTGCAAGCCCTGAAGAAACTACCCTCTTCAGGTAACTGCAAGGCCTTAAACATTGTATGGCTTCTCTAGGTTCTGTGAATCCTGCTGGGGAAAAAACTTTGGTCCCTGAAGGCAGTAGAGTTGCAAAGCCACATGACAGTAGTCAGTAATTCTAAATCCCCTAAAGAGGCAGGCTGAGCAA
Source organism: Tokudaia tokunoshimensis (assembly GCA_036184795.1). Classification (NCBI taxonomy): domain Eukaryota; kingdom Metazoa; phylum Chordata; class Mammalia; order Rodentia; family Muridae; genus Tokudaia; species Tokudaia tokunoshimensis. The sequence goes on along the minus strand of BTHU01000012.1, from coordinate 6,776,162 downwards.
GGCCTCTGGTGCCTTGCACCAGTGTTGAGTGCCAAAGAAAGTCCTTCTCAGAAGAATGGCTTTTCTCTGCTGGAAGTGGGACAGACTTTGTCACAAGAGGTTTAAAGGGAAATGCTCTGCCCTCTTCCATCCTGCATTCACACAGCTGTGGTTCTGGTGACAAGGTGCTGTCTACTGCCTTACATTTGTACACTTACATTTGTGGACTCACGATGAGAAAGTACCAGCTGAGAAATGTAGGAATGAGTAGAGAAAGGGTCAAGGAGCTATCATCCGGCAAGCTCCACTGAGTGACAGTCCTGACAGAAAGTTTCAGTTGTATGACATGGCAGACAGAGGAGAGACATTCTTGTGAACTCTAGATCCACACAGGCACTTAAGCTGCCAGCACTATTTCAGGAGACAAACATGACAGAATCTTCCATTAAATTTGCTAACAGGTTTAAATGACATCTGAAAATATTAATGAGCATCTGTTATGTGTATAACTTTGTGCCAGCCACTAAGGGCACTGAAAGTAAGGCATAGAGGTGGTCAAGATCACATCGACTTAGAGAGAGAACTTGCATTATATAGATACTGTGGGTTTGGGAGTGAGGGATGGGGAGTAGTGTGTGTGGGGTGTAGTGGAGCAGAGCTTTGTCTTAGAGGTCATCTGTCTTTGGATAAATGTTGAGGCAGTGGAGATCGTTCAGGATTTGTTTTGTTTTTCTGTTAAATTGACACATGAATTCTTAAGCACCTGCTCTCTGTCTGATGGACATTGCTGCACTTCTGAGTTTCTGTATGGTGTCTTGATGCTTTTGACAACACAAGTGTCCTTTCTGATGACTCTCCCATTCTCTGTCCTCTTTAGCTTGTTGCTGGTGCTGAGTCTCCACAGCCGGCTTCTGGAAACTCCCCATCTGAAGATGACCGATCTAAGTCAGCGCCCACCTCCCCTTGTGACCAGGGTGAGACTCTGAGATTTGCCTCTTACCTTTGATCCTTGTCACTTGCTATTCAATGCAGCCAGCAGCCCCATCAGCAGGTCCCCACACACTTCTTCCTTGTTGATATGGTAGTTGTTCTTGAATGCTATAAGGCTTTCTTGGGGGTGCTAGGTGGAAGTGCTCACCTCTGTTCCCTCCAGCCTAGGGTTAACAGAAGGCCCACATGTGTGTGCTGCAGTCTGTTATAGCTTCACTTCTGACACTGGTTTCAAGTGTAGAGAGGAAGAGAGGTCCCAGTTCTTTGCTCATCACACCATTCTTCTGTCTGGGCCTAGGCGTGTCACCCCAAGATTTGAGATTTAGGGAAGATGTCTCTTCTCCTGTTCTCTGAATGAACAGATGGGAATAGAAAGGTGAAATTTGAGAAGCAGGGGAGTCAGCCCTAGGCCTGACCTTCTTCTGCCTACACTCTGGATATCGCTTCCCTTCTGACTAAATATACTTAAGATGGTAAGTTCTGCAAGCATAATATATATTCATTTATGGAATCTGGGATGCTAGAACTAAACAAGGACTTCTGTCTGAAGCCTCCCCTTCTGGTGACAAATGTATCCCAAACATCCCTCGAAAGAGCTGCATGTGCCTACAAGGCAGAATGACCTCACCACATGGTGGTGACCTTCTCTATGGCCCTTCCTGTGGTGTTGTTGCTAATATTTGACTCTTACCAGCTCTATACCAGGTAACAGGCTGAGAACTGGGAGGCCAGTGTTGAAAATGCTGGTCCTGAGGCCAAGATCCAAGTTGGTGTCCAGGACAGGCCTCTGCCTCTCCTGATGACTTCATTGGAGGTTGTCACTGTGACACAGCATTTCTTAGGAGTAAGCAAGACCGTTTCGGTCTTGAGACTATAGAATAGTCAGTCACAGCTCCTCTTCCTATCTCTTTCACTTTCTTTGTCTTTACTTCATTCCAAAAGAGATTCCATCCCTCCCTAAGTAATCAGTTTACAGATCCTAGCCTGGGCCAGTCAGACATTTTCAGCTTTCCCCCTTTTAATACTGAATGTCCTGGAACTTCAAAGAGATGGGGTCCAATGATAACAGACCCAGGTAGAGTGGCATACCCCTGGTTTCCAGGCCTGGCTCTTGCTGTCTGCTGTGCCTCTTGAGGATTTATTCAAACAGATGTACCAGCCAGGCAGGTCTCATGCTTGCCAGGCTGACATGAGAATTAAAGGTTATGAAAGCCTCTTAGTTACATACCACAAAACTGAGATGAGCAGACACTGTCTCTCCTCTGTTGGAAGAATTCAGAAAGCCATTTTCTTCAAGCTTTTGGGTCTTCAGAGTTCTACTGAGTTCTACCTTCTAAGATGCTCTTAACTGAGACTTTCCCAGCGGGACAAAAGCCATTCTTTGGAGTAAATGAACTATGTGACTGCTGAGTCTGTCATGCAGGACTGTCTGCAGGCCTGGCTGTTGTCCTTCTACCCCATTATGAGTTCACTCCAGATCCCCTGTATGGGCCCTTAGGACTAAAGTCCTTCTGGGACGGACGCAGAGACCTTCCTTTCCAGAGGTGCTGCTCACTCATCTGTCTTCATTCCAAGGTATAAATCCTCTGTCCCCTCTGTAACTACTGTGACTCATGAGAGTCTTTTACAATAGGATCATGTCAGGACACCCATACTACACAGATGAGTGCTCTTGTTGGTGAATGAATATCTAACCATAAAAGACCTTCTTCAAATAGAGAAGGTCAAAGGGCCACCCAGCACTGTTATCCAGGTAATTTAGGTCACATACTCCAGAAGGCCACAAGACCATCTCGTAGTTGTGAAATTGGGCTGCGGAATTCCTGACCAAGCAGAGATAGTTTTGTGGCATGCCTTTGTGGGAAGCTCGTCTTTTTTTAATGATAAGCCTGTGGCTCATTCTATGAGGTAGCTTCATGTGGGACAAGTACTCAGAGTAAAGCCAAATACATCAAGGCTAAGTAAAGACGTTTAGAAAAACAAAGGCTTCCTAGAAGTTGTCTTCAACTTCTTTTAGTTCTAGTTCACAGCCCCTGTGAGTGAGTGACTGATTCTATCACCAGTACTGCCTGTGAGGGTGGCTTCTGAGTGTTCTCATCTTCAAAGGAAAGTTGAAGGGAAGCGTGCCTGTTGCTCCTGAGTTCGCAGAGATCCAGGGAAGACATGCAGTCTCACCACACCTAAATTATGGACAAGGTTGCTAGGAGGCCTTCAGAGGCCTTTGATGGCAATGAATCCTGACAGATCAGGAACTCCATCCTCCTTGTCTTTGCCGACTGATGCCTTGTTGTACACTAGGTAGCAAAAGAACTGTGTTAGACAGATAAAGTAACCTACAGGATGCCCCTGGACCTGCCACCACAAAGAACTGAAGGATGATTGAGAGCTCATGGGTTCTGAATGTTGAATCTTAATGTGAAAAACTCGTGAGGTATGTTCTAATCTACTTCCTTTTTGCCTTTGGTCCTAGAACTAAAAGAACTTGAAAACAACATCCGGAAGGCCTTGTCATTTGACAACCGAGGAGAGGAGCACCGAGCCTCGTCAGCTACTGATGGCCAGCTTGCAAGCTCTGGAGAGAACGGTGAAGTCCGGCAAGGTCAGGCCAAGCGCTTGGGCCTGGATGAGTTCAACTTCATCAAGGTGTTGGGCAAAGGCAGCTTTGGCAAGGTCTGTGGGCATTTCTCTGTAGGATTCGGTTGCTCTCACTCATCAAATGGGAAAAGGAGAGGAATGGAGTGGAGGAGAGGGAGAGGAAGGGAAGGGAAAGGGAGAGAAGGGGAGGGGAAGGGAGGGGAGGGGAGGGAGGGGAAGGGAAGGGAGGGAGGAGGGAAGGATGGAGCACATCGAGAGGTTGCGGGTGTTTAGCATGTGCTCCCTTCTTCCCACTGTCCACCCCACATGCACATTTCTCCCTTTGTGCAGAGAGCCTTCTGAAATCCCATTTTCTCAGCAGGAAGCATGAACTCTAAGCCCCTGCCCTTGGAGGACTCCAGGTTCAGAGAAACCCTTTCTGTGTAGGACTTTGGAAGCTGGATGTCCTTTAACTGATTTTCCTGATGCTTACTGAATGTTCTGCTCTTCCTCTCCATGTGAGAACTGGATAATCATGTGGTGGATCCGGGGACTTTGTCCTTGAGGGCATTTTCTCCAGCTCTTGGCTACACCATATGCCTTGTGGGGCTGTGCCCTTCAGTGGCAGCCAAGAAAAGGCAAAGATTGGATTTTTGGAATGACAAAGAGCCCAGAGAAATGAGGGGCATTTCAGACATCTGTTATCTATCTCCTTGTCTGTCTTAAAACCATGCCTGGTGGGGAATTGGGCAGCTCTGGGAGCTAAAGGCCTAACCTCCATTCCAGGACCATGCTCTGTGAAGCCCTCAGGCACAGGGCCTGCTCTGCAGGCCCTCACCTGCCCTATCTGTCCTGAGATCACCTGGCAGGGAGGTTCCTGGAATTTCCTCCTGTGGCAACTGCTGATAAGAAACAGACCCCAGGCCTTGGGTTTAGGTGTGACTCGGGCTTAGGCTATGAGCAGGGCTAGGTCTGAATATGAGCAAGATTTTAGGGAAATGAACATGCTCAGAGCTCCCAGGCTTGCACATGATGAGACTGGGTAGGAGTTCCGAAGACTCTGAGCCCTTAGCTAGTTTCTTAGGCAAAATCATAGCCATCACAAGAAGTTCCTTGAGTTATGTTCTTTTACTTTGACAGCAACATTGGAATAGCATTCTTCAAAGTCCCCCCGGAAGGAGAATGACCTGTGACTATTTGGAAATAAATGAAAACACCATCTGATAGGCAAATGCCAAGAAAATAGACTCCCCATCAGCCATCAGGGGAAGGAATTGTGTCTTTACCTGCAGCACTGTGGATAAAGCTGTAAAGGCAAACACAAGGCAGGATTAAGTACACAAAAATAAAGAGTTATGTTCAGTAAGAAAAGGTGGCAGCAGATTATCATGAAGCAGGCGAGAGAGGGCCCGGTGCAGAAAGAAAGACACGTATGTCTCATATGTGTGCTGACTTAGGAGAAGTAAGAACCCCATAAATGACTAGATGGAGGAGAAAAGTTACTCTCCACATAGAGAATTGATTGGGAAATGAATGTCCCAGGAAGGTAGGTTACAAGTTGAAAACAGAATCAAGGTAGTGTCTCCCACTTGTCAAGGAAGAGGAAGCAAGTCAACGGGAGGTGTAGGTGACAGTGGCCCCATCTCAGACGCTAGTCACTGAAGCGGCCCTCTTAAAAGTCAGGAAATACAGGCTGGAGAGATGGCTCAGCAGTTAAGAGCACTGACTGCTCTTCCAGAGGTCCTGAGTTCAATTCCCAGCACCCACATGGTGGCTCACAACCATCTGTAATGGGATCCAATGCCCTCTTCTGGTGTGTCCGAAGACAGTTACAGTGTATTCATACACATAAAATAAATAAATAATGATTAAAAAACAAACAAACAAAAAAAAACCCTCTCTTACCTAAGCACCGTGCCAGAGATTTAAAAAAAAAGTTAGGTAGTTTCCCTAAACTTTTAAAATGTTAACTTCCTAAACACCTTCATTAAAAATGAAAGGAAAAAAAGCAATTAGCATTTAGATATTTGCCGTCATTTGACTCTGTGTGTGTGAAGACTGACTAGGTGTGTTAAAATTGGCTGCAGGTCATGCTGGCAGAACTCAAGGGCAAAGACGAAGTGTATGCTGTGAAGGTCTTAAAGAAGGACGTTATCCTGCAGGATGATGACGTAGACTGCACGATGACAGAGAAGAGGATTTTGGCTCTTGCTCGCAAACACCCTTATCTAACCCAACTCTATTGCTGCTTCCAGACCAAGGTATGCTTAAGAGGGGCCAGTCGTCCTCTTGGGTAGTATTCTGGCGTCTAACATATGGAATCCAGGCTGTCAGAAACCAATTTTGACCGTCTGCATGCCTCTCTCCAAGACTGTGTGGAAGAGTGGATTTTACCCTTGTAGAGATAGCCGTTCGTTTGAACAACGTCTTCTTTCAGGGTCATGGGACTTTTCCATGTGTGCGCCTGTGCAGGGGTGACAGATCGCTAGTGCACTTTCAAAGTGTAGCCACACAAAGCCAAACGGCTAACCCCAGTGTTGACTCATTGGAAAAACCAACAGCTGTGGTGTATACCCTGCTCCGGCTCCTTTCTATCAACAGTAAGACCACTTCTAGGTTGCTTCAGCTCAAAAGAAAATAAGAAAAGCAAAAGCTACCCTAATCTTCTAACTTGTGTGATGCTGAATCTAAACAAATGCTTGGAATTCCATGGTGAGATCCAGTCATTATAAAAGTTTCCATATATGTGTCTGGCTGCCAGCAGGTGGCAGTAAAGGATGAATGTCTGTCTCCCTCATCAGGTTTGGTATTATTCTTAGGGAAAAAGCACATGTTCTTCATAAAATTCTTATTTTATTTTCCCTTTTTTGGACGTGTGTGGGAGAAAGTCTTCTAGGATGCATTATGAGTCTGTAGTGTTTGGGTTCTTTAGAAGGCAATCCAGACTCCTACCTATTCTTGCCTGGATCCTAGACACTGAAGGGTTGCGTGTGTGTGTGTGTGTGTGTGTGTGTGTGTGTGTGTGTGTGTGTGTGTTCCATATGCTAGGTCCTGGTGACAAGGCCCCATTCCTGCCATCAGAAACTTGACAGCCTCTTTGCTCCGGTCCCCACCCCCACTCTCACCCCTGAGGCAGTTTCTGAGAGCCCTGCTTATCTGGGGAACTTTAAGAATGCTCTGTGGCCTGAGTTTCCATCCAGTAGTCTCAGGAACGTTTGTTCGCTGGAGTCCTGGAAGAGTCCTGCAGCGTACAAAAAAAAGATTACCTTAGTTTAATCCAAGGTTGCCCAACTCATTTGGTCCTGCTCTCCCACGCCTGACGCCCTGTCCACATTAAGCAACATTGATCTAGGAAAGTTTTCCTATCCTTCTGATCTCTTCAGAAATGAGAACCACCTGAAAATGCCTGGCCATTCTGTGTCTTATTTTTCAGGGACACTGGGGTTGCTCTCTCTGTGAAACTATCCTCAGAGACCCCACTTCATAAGAACCCGTTTCTTTTCTGGGCAAGCCTCGGACTGGTGGCTAAGTCTCATTTCTCTTTTAAATTTGTGTTGTGTAATGCCAACCAGATTAGTGTGAGTTCATGTGTGTGTACAAATGCAGATTCCAGTGTGGCAGTCCAAGTCCAGAGAAGGCGTGGCTTTCTTTTCTCCCACTACAGCTTGTGTTTGTTACTGTTGTGGTTTTGGTTTTGAGATGGGACCTCATTCTGAAGTTCAGTTCATACCTGAAACTCGAGACAACCCTGTCTCCACCTCTTAAGCCCTGACATTATAGGTATGAGCCACCATACCTAACTCTTTTAGAACTTAATTCAAGATCAGAGAGAAATGTATCAGGTCCCATGTCTTTATTATCTGTGGTGCTTTTCACATGGGCTTACATCCAGTAGATTTGAGTTTTGTCTTAAGAACAATAGCAACAATCAACAACAAAAACTACTTAGCCTACTTTTCTCACTGAAAAATTGTTTTAGAGAACCAATAATTGTGTGTGTGTGTGTGTGTGTGTGTGTGTGTGTGTGTGTGTGTGTGGTGGGTATTAGGAATTGAACTTAGAGTCTCAAGCCTGCTAGGCAACAGTTTTGTCTCTGGCCTATGAATACAAGGTTTTGTTGTCGACAGGTGGTACATGTTGGCAGCCAGACCTGGTACCTCTGGCTGCTGGGACAGCTACCCCTGTGAGGCCGTGATCTGGTATGGCTGTCTGCTGTGGCCAAGCCAGTTGGAGCCCCACCAGTTTATCAAGACCCATCTCTGTCTCCTGATGGATGTGACCGTGTAGAGAGGGAGCCACTTTAAGGTTCTTTCTTTGAATGTGTGGTCAAAAGGCCCAGGAGCCTGCAAGAGCCGAATCTAGTCATGAAGGCTCTGTGAGGTTCCTATACATGATGGCTCCTGGAAAGCCACAGTTGAAGGTCTGCTTGATGTGAGAAAGGGCAGTGACATCATCGATGGCACCATTTTTACAGAAATCATGCACTGAAGAATGTCAAAGTCAAGGTTTCTCATTGACACACAAAGGGACATTGAAAAACGCCATGAATTTTGCTTACTGCCGATGAAATGAGCTGGCATGGTTTGAGGTCTGGGTAGATGGAGAGGAGAGGAGAAACTTCCTCTGCAGTTCAGAAACCTACTGATTTCCGTTAGGCCAGTGCTAGGCCACAGACAGTCACAGGAGCAGGCTAATACCTGTTTATATAGCATGTACATATTCTATTTTTCTTTTTTTTTCTTTTTTTTTTTTTTTTTTTTTTGGTTTTTCGAGGCAGGGTTTCTCTGTGTAGCCCTGGCTATCCTGGAACCCACTCTGTAGACCAGGTTAGCCTCGAACTCAGAAATCCGCCTGCCTCTGCCTCCCAAGCGCTAGGATTAAAGGCGTGCACCACCACTGCCCGGCCATATTCTATTTTTCTTAATAAATTATAATTTAATCTTACTATAGGGAATTGATTTACTACTAAAAGGAACCTTTGAAGAATCATCTTAAGGACCCCAAATTTAATTTTTAAAAATGGACCTGTGCTTTACTGGCCAATAGTCATGGTTTTAAAGACTGGTGATTATCCTCCTGGTTGCAGTGGGTGCTGGGTGTGGGGTTAGCAGCAGAACACAGATTTGCCTGAGGAAGGACGACCGAGTACAGGACTTGGGGCTCATACTAACATCTGCGGTAAACTAGCACTAAGTAATCCTTAGTGACCCAGGAGCTGCTGCTCTTCAGAGTCTAGCATAGCAGCGGTGCTTTTGAAGAGTGAGTTTTGGGCAGGAAAGGAAGCAGAAAGGGAAGCCGCAATCCAAGGTCGGTTTTTAATCTTGCTTGGATGTTGTTTTTCCTGAAAAAGTACCATTCCTCAGCCACCATACTGTTGTGGTTTTGACTAAGATTTTCATATATGATTCAAACCCACAAAGATGTGTTTCAATCCTATTAAGATTTTTGTCTCATCCTTGATTAGAACAGACAGAGCAACAGTGGGTGTTAAGTCAGATTTGGGCTGAGCCTCAGTGTGGGGGTTTGAATGAGCAGTACCCCTGGTCTCCAGTTGGTGGCAGTGTTTGAGGACACTTAGAAGATGCGGCTTTGTTGGGGGAACTGTGTCACTGGGGGTGGACTTTGGACTTCAGATGCCTCCCACCATTCTTAATGTGCTCTCTCTGCTTCCTGCATGCTGCTCAAGATCTGAGCCCTCAGCTTGCTGCTTCTGCCGCCATGTCTTTGCTACGCCATCATGGACTTCACCCCTCTGGAACCATAAGCACAAAGAAACTCTTTGCTCTTCGGTTGCCTTGGCACGATGTCTTGTTACAGCAATAGAAAAGTCATTAATAGACTCAGGTTTTAGTATTCAGGGAGAAATAGGTCTTCTGGAAGCTGCCTTGAGAGCGTCTTGGTAGACTATACAGAGCTCTAAGCTGGGTGTCGGGTACAGGTTGACTGGCGGAGCTTGGGAGAGTGTAAAGTAAGGCCCTGTGTCTTCCCTGGCACCCGGTGATGATGACTGTACAGTTCCACTGGCCAAAACCATAATGGCCCACTTAAGTCTGCCAGCGGCAGCCTGCAAGGGACCAAGCTAAATTCAAATAGTGACGGAAGATTTCTCTCTACTAAGCTGTTCTGTCCTTGGCGACTGTGCTGTAGTCTTCTCCCACAGACTCTGGAAGATAATAAGCAAGTGAAATGATTCCAGCACCCAGAACTAATGAGAATGGTCAGATACGCCAATCAATAAAACCACAACCACAGAGCCATCGGATTCCGACCTTGTGCTAGACTTAAGATCCTGCTGTGTTCTGAGTTTCTAGAGAACCTGAGTCGGGCTAAGGAAGCTACAGAACCGGCCTTTGAATTAAGGTTAGCATTGGGAAGAAGGTGGATGCCCAGAGACGGCTCCAAAGTTCTTTCTAGATTTCATTTTGACATTCTCCCACACTAGACTTCACAGCCCCTTCTGCTTCTTTGTGGACAAATGACATGAGAAAGTGGTTTGGGGGGAGGGGTACCTACTGAGAAAATAAGAAAAAACAAATTCTTGCTAAGTCAGAGGCTGAGGGGAAGGGATGTGGCAGTCCTGGGGACCCTCTTTAGGGGACTGAGGTGCCGGCCCCGCTAGGCTCCAAAAGACATGGCCCTCCTGCTTCAGGTTGGAGCCTGGTGCGGAAGGTACTTTTTCAGAAATTGCCTGTTCCATTGGCTGGTAGAGCTCAGAGAGCCTCTGGGAAGTAGATTTATTTTGATTTTGTGGTTAACAGAAAATCAAAATTCCCAGTCCCTTTTAGATTTTGTGCATTTGTATTTTATCATCACCATACAAAACCATCCTTTCCAACTTGATCCCACAAAACCTGACTTGGCCAGTTTCACCCATGGTCTTGCCTCTTTAAAACTTGCAGCTCTGCACACTGTACCCGTCCCCCACACTCTGGCATTTCCTGCCAAGCCTGGGAAGCCAAGTCCTGGAGGACTTTGCTGTGAAGGAAACTGGGGAAACGGGGCTGAACTCCTACAGGAACTTTGCTGGCCAGCCTCCCTCCAGCCCTGGGGAACATGCAGCATGGAAAATCCTTAAAAAGCAACTGGAGATGGTTTTCAAATGTGATTTAATCATCTCTGTGGGCATGGGGAGAGCTGCCCAGAGCAAGTGTTGACAACATAGGAGAGAGTTTGTAGTTTCAAGGAACTGTAATGTTTATTTTGACTTTTAACAGAAGAGTAAACTCTAAGGAAAAAAAGGGGGTGACAGGAGAGTAAGACGATCAGCAGAGAAGATAGAGAAGGCAAATCTAATAAATAAACGCAAGTCTAAGAGAGCAGGGAAAGCAACCTGGAGGGTAGGCCATGGTCCTGCTAGACCATGTGTGATGTTGGAGGTAGCATGGCCTGGAAGGAGTTGAAGGGCTTTAGGCCTCTTTGCTGGCTGTTTCTAGAAAGCAAAAGCCTGGGATGTTCAATACCTCTAGTTGGTTTGGATTAGCAGCCCTCGGGGACTCTATGCTACACGCTTGCCCGTAGAAGATTCTAAGCTGTAGTGCCAGGGTTGGTAATGTCTTCCAGGCTTAGGTGAGGTGAGTGTACATGGACGCCTTGGGAAGTGCGTCTCCTCGGTGCCAAAGAGCATCCTGTGTGGGGGTGCTGGGCAGCAATGCTATGTCTCTTGCTTAGCCAGTTTGCATACCCAGGGGCCCTGTGGTCTGCAAGCAACCAAGGGCTTACAGAGACTCTGATAGGAGGATCAGTATTTAAAGTCATTGAGTGGTAATCTCTGCTGCCTGAGGAGGACTGAGGGACATGTCTGTGGAGGGATGGGGTGGGAATGCAAGTAGAGGAGACACATAATTTCATACCAATCAGGCCTGGTGAAGAAATCGATCACTCAGGTCTTGAAACAGGGATCCAGTCCAGAATGAAATGCAAGGTTAGAGTTCTCTTTGCTCCAGTGTCCCCACCCCATGGCGGACAGGGAGGAGTGCTGACTCTTAATGTAGAGGCTGTTGTATCCCATCAGGTAGCTTCTCTGCATGTAAGGGAGCCCTATACCTGATCTGGAGTAGCCTGCAAAGGCTTCTGCTTAGAGCATCCTCCTCACATGATAGAGTAAGGCAAGCTTGGTTATTCTCTTCTTTATTTCCACATGTGATTATGATAAAATGAACATAAAATTTATCACCTCTGGCACAGGCCTATAAATCTAACACTTGGAGATTGAGGCAGGAGAATAGAAAGTTTGAGGTGGTTCTCCACTGTATAAGAAGGTTGACTAAAAGAAAGATCAACCAAACAAACAAAACACCCAAACCAACCAGACAACAAATGCTCTATCTAACACTGGGGACGGGGACGGGGTGACAGGTTCATTTACACACTTGTGTGTGGGCATGCACCCCTGCATCTGAGCATGTAGAGCCAGAGGTGAACTTGGAGTGTGTTGTATCATGTTCCATTTTTAAAACAAGGCCTTGGTCACGGAACCCAGGGCTTGTCGTTTTGGCTTGGCTAGCTGTTCCCGGGCTTTGAATGTCTTGCCGAATCCAGAATTGACTAGGGTGGGACCTCACAGTCTTCTATTCAGTCATGGTGCGTTGACCTCTTACTATGTTCCAGGTCATGAGGCACCATGTTCATTGTCACAGGATGTAGTGGTGGCCAGGGGACGCCATGGTCTTACCTCGTGGGAGCATGCTCTTCGTGCCACAGGGTGGAAAGTGCTGGCTTCATTCTAGTTCCCAAACATGGGGCTTTGCTTTTTGAGATAGGATCTTACTACATAGTCCTGACTGGCCTAGAACTCACTACACTGACCAGACTGGGATCAAACTCACAGAGAGCCACCTATCTCAGTCTCCTGAGAGCTAGGGCTAAAGGTGTGCCCCACTGTGCCAAAACCAAGAATGTTTATATTCTTTGTAGAAATTTTGGAAAATTCAAAAAAGACAGATAAAAAAAATAATTCAAGTGACTTTTACAAGAACAACTATGTGTGTTTCCTGATTTTTTTAAAATAATACACACTTGATACATATATACCTAAAATGTCATCTGTTATATAGAATTCCTGCTCTCCTTACTCTTAGTAATCTCCAGCCAGATGCTTTCTAGACTTCTAGTCTACATAAGGGCCCTGGTACAGAAATCGTGCATTGAAGGTAGAAGGTGGCCACAAATGCTTGGTTTCTAATGGGGCTGATCTGAAAAATTAGACTCTTTCCACAGTCCTTGTTCATCTTTGCCTGAGGGCTGGCCCTGGCCTCTCAGAAACCCAACCACCAGCTCTGTACCTCTCACATTCTATGATACAAACTTGACTGTAGCTTATAAATAACTCACTGATGCTGACGTAACACAGGCCGAGAGTTAAACACCTCTAATGTGTGTGTTGTGTGTGTATATGTGTGTATGTGTGTGTGTATGAGTGTGTGTGTGTATGTGTGTGTGTATGAGTGTGTGTGTATATGTATGTATGTGTGTGTATATGAGTGTGTGTGTGTATGAGTGTGTGTGTATGTATGTGTGTGTATATGTATGTATGTGTGTGTATATGAGTGTGTGTGTGTATGAGTGTGTGTGTATGTGTGTGTGTGTATGTGTGTGTATGAGTGTGTGTGTGTATGTATGTGTGTATGTGTGTGTATGAGTGTGTGTGTGTACGTGTGTATATGAGTGTGTGTGTATGTATGTGTGTGTATGTGTGTGTGTATGAGTGTGTATATGTGTGTGTGTATGTGTGTGTGTATAAGTGTGTGTGTATGTATGTGTGTGTATGTGTGTGTGTATGAGTGTGTGTGTGTATGTATGTGTATATATGTGTGTATGTATGTGTGTGTATGAGTGTGTGTGTGCATGTATGTGTGTGTATGTGTGTGTTTGTGTGTGTGTTGTGTATGTATGTGTGTGTATATGTGTGTATGAGTGTGTGTGTGTATGTGTGTGTGTATGTATGTGTGTGTGTGTATGAGTGTGTGTGTGTGTGTGTGTGTGCGCGCTCGCGCGTGCGCTCTTCTAAGTGCGTGTGTTTGACACATTTTCCAACATGAAGGAGCATACTTACTCATTCTGCTAAGCTATTTGTTTATTCTAGTGCTAATTTTCATATTTGTACACAGGATTTGTAGAGGTGCCTCGGGTGAGGTGGTGTGTTGGTGGAGGGTGTGCTCATGCATACCCCATGCATGTCCCAGCAGGATGGCCTCCACAGGCCCCTTCCCCATCCGACAGAGCAGACCCATGTTGTCCAGCTTCGCGTTAATTTTCCCAGAAAAGCAGAGCCGGGCCTGTGTCACAGCACCCACTCTTGTCTCCTGGGGTAGAAGAAGGGCACTGTAGGAAGGGCTGGGAAGGAATGGCTCTGGCCAGCTAGGGGAGGGGGAGACAGAGTTTTAAACAGCAAGAGATTTCATAGAATAGATTCTGAATGGCAGAAGGTGCCAGGACAACAGAGTCATCCTGGGACGTTGTGAGAAAGACAGCTTCATGTAAGAGATTCTGACTAAGTGCTAGAACTATTAACAATGCCAGAGAAGAGTCCAGACTCACTCTAGAAGAGACCTCCTTAAAGATATTCTAGAACAAGATGACTTAGAAATGACAGCCTGTGCAACTCTGTGTGGCATGAATTGAAGAAGAGAAAGATAAGCAGGGACATCTGAGGAGGCCAGAGGCCATGAGGGGTCTGAAGGGAAAACTGGCATCAGACATTCCATTTCCCACTGTATCTAGAAAACCAGCCAGCTTGTGAAGAAGGCATAAGCTTCCACTGACTGGTATAGAACTCTTGACCATGGAGCTCTGGGATGGGGAGACGTAGGCCGCCGCCTGCTATGGTAAGTGACGGGCACACTTGGATCTCAATTGCTCATCTCCTAATCCGAATGAAAAGTTTCATGTAGAAATCCAAAACTAGAAGCCAAAGTTATCTAACCTGTTGACCAAACAAAGCCAGTTTCCTCATGGCTGACGTCAGCCCTCTTGATCTCTCCCTAGCACCTTCATCTATTGGATTTCAGGATTTACTCCCTTTTTTTAGAGTCTCTATTTTTAGATGGGTGTTGAATTTTGATAGTGGTGTGATGTTTTCCTCAGAGAGTCACATGGGTCATTCCAGGGAGAAGTTTCTGCCTTGTCTATTGAAATTTCTCCCCCAAAGTAATGGCCTTTCCTCACATAACCTGGACTTTTTGTTCCAGTGGGCTCTGATCCTTCAGATAACCCCACTGCTGTAGCTTTGAAGGTCTTGCCAGCTGGTGGATTCAGCCCACTAGGCCATCTGAGTCCACCGTACCTTATTGATTTGTAGGGACCATGGTATACCAGAGGGAGAATGACCATTCTAATTCTGTCTTCTGCCTATGAGGCTTGCCTGGAGACACTTCTGTGTGCACTGCTTTGATTGTTCATAATCAGAGATGGCAAAGGACACAGGGGAACTCAGATTATGTGATTTGTAAGATCTCACACAAATCTGACATTAAGGGTCTGTGGATGTGAAATTCACCAGGAACCCACAGGAAGGCCATTCTAGTCTTAACCTGCTGCAAAGGTGTGGATGGAATGAAGACACTAAGAGTGTCTGCAGATAGGGCTTCTGCTTACTGCTTCTTTTCCAAAGCTCAATTCAGTAAAACTTCCTACCTCAGCCCAGGCCTGTCTACAAGACCTTTTGGAGGCAAGGTGTTATTGAGACAGGATTTCTTTGTCTAGCCCTGGCTATCCTGGAACTCACTCTGTAGACCAGGCTGCCCTTGAACTCAGAGAAATCTACCTGCCTCTGTCCTGCCCCCATGGAAGGTCAAATTTTGAGACCATCTCATCATTACAGAAATAGAATCATATTGTCACTTGGATCTGGAAAGTTTCCCCAGAAGCTCCTGTATTAAAGAATTCTCCTGTATTAAAGGGTCCTCCATGGAGTAAGTTCAGAGGTGGGAAGATGCCTGGATCTTGAGGGCTCCAGACTCAATTCAATAGAAACTCCAGAGGTGGGACTTCACAGAGGGGAGAGTCCTTGTGAGGCGTCTCTCACCCCAGCCCTCACCCGCACATGTGCTTCTTGCCTCCACTCAGCATCAGCATCTTGGCGTGACGTGCAAACCACTGGCCCAGAAGCCAGGGAGCCATGTGAGCTGAAACCACGAACCCAAATAAACCTTGCCTTCTTTTAGTTGATGTGCTTGGGCGTTTTGTCATAGATGGTTACTGGTTCTAGTTAAGAACACTGCACAGAGGTGTCTTCTAGGTGGGCTAATGTTCTTCTTCCACTTCAGGGCCAGTCTTGGCTCAGTAATGATAGAGTATAACCAACACCTCACAGAGTACTCCAAAATGCCAGGGTCAACTTCACGCAATTTAAATACTGCTAACCTAGTCATTATACCACGCTAAGAAGTAGGAGTATTGTCCTGAGAGGCCACACAGCAGAAGGTGACAGAGCCTGAATTCAAACCCAGTTAGTTGGCTTCCAGAAATTTAACTTTGTCTGCCTACTCAGAAGAGGCTGGAGTTAAAGGATTAACAAACAGTCCCAAGAGGACAATATGTAACTGAAATGTCAGCTGGTTTGTTTATAGTGAGGTAGCCAGACTCTATGCATGTAGTGCAGGGATCTCTGGGATGTCTGTTTAGGGATGGTATCTTGGGCAATCAGTGTTGAACTTGGGAATTAGGAGGATAAGCAGACCCCTCTTCCTGGAATTAGGATGAATGTCACTGGCAAAGCCAATAGGAAGTTGCAGCCCCACCCCCACTGGAACATTTTGTTTTCACCATGATGTTCTAAGGAGAACGCCAGCATGGATCCCAGGCAAAAAGAATTTTCTCCATCAGCTCCCTTAGTTTGGGTGGATGTAAAAATAAATGCCTTTGCTAGCTCAGTACTACATCCATGTGAGATTCATCAGCCACGTGTAAGCCACCTTATCAGGAGCGCCCGTGTGCAGGTTGTTAGGGAGCTAAGCCTCTTACCTGGATCTGCCTGCTAGCACTGGACCCGCTTCGGGCTTGGATTGATCCTCATGGGCTTGCTGTTCTCCTGTGTCCTCTAGAAGGACTGTGGAAGGCACAGTGCAGCGAGAGTCTGAGCATCAAGGAGGCAGAGAAGGCTATCTTTATCTGTCTGACCCACTACCACTTGAACAGTCCAGGCTAATTCTGTTTTGGTTTTGGGGCAACGGCTTGAATCCAACTTCTTTTTTTCCAGTTCTAACTGATGGACATTTTCTAGGTTAACCAGTGTTATTACTAAAAACATACTATTGCCACCAAACCACGTGCTAGGATATTGTTGAAACACTTCTGTAGTCATGGTTATCCATTTTTATTCTTTTGAGGAAGTTTATTAGTGATCTTGGAAGCCACATTAATCTGGGGAAAAGTAGCCTAGATAACTAGATAAAGCCTGTGCTCTCGGGACCAGGTAAACACAGGAAGTTAGGTCTTGGTAAATGCAATAGACAGAAACACCATTGCAAGTGCCAGGTGCTTGCAGTTGGGAAGTTGTTCTTGTTTTTTGGGGGGGGGGGAAGGGGGGTGTTTGTTTGTTTGTTTGTTTTTGTTTGGAAAAGTTTTTGTTATTTTTTAATAAAAACTTTTTATATAGCCAGGTTATCCTCAAACTTTCTACTTAGTCCTAAGTGAACTTGAATTCATGATCCCCCTGCCTTAGCTGCTCAACTTTGGGGATTAAACACTCCACTTGGCAGAAAACTTGAATAATCTGGCCTTAAGAAAAAAAACTGATAAATTTAGGAGTGAATTATTCATCTTTCCAAAGAAAATCAAATTCCCATTATAAAAAACAAAGTATGAGGTATAGTGGTGTTCAGTAGAGTGACTGAAAAACCCAATGTACTAAAATCCACCTGCACCATGAGCCAGCCACTAGGGAGGAAGTGACATATACATATGATCAGTTGATTTTTCCAGTACCTGATGTATCTTCAGTTCAGTGCCACTGGGCTACTTTTTCCAAGATTAATATGGCTTCCAAGATCACTAACTGGGGATAGAAAAAGGTAATTCTTGTCCAAGAAACCTCTGACCTTCCTGGGAAAGTAAGGTTAATGTGGGTGACCTGAAGAATAGGAATGGTTGTGTGAAAATGACCCCACAGACGTCATCCTGGAGCATCCAAGTAAGAGGTGAGCAGTGGGTTGACTGTAGCTCTTTCATATTTAAAGCTACCAAAAAGACACAGTTATGTTAAGATAATATTGAGATCAAAAAGGTGGGGAATTGGCCACAGCTCTTCAAGTGTTGTAGATAATTTCCAAGGAAGTACAATGCAGACAATTGTTTTCAGTGCTGGGATATTTTAAGAAAAATGTGGTGGTTTTATAAATCCACCATGGGGAGGGGAGACAGAGAGATGGACACAGAGACAGACAGAGACAGACAGACAGGCAGACAGTGACAGAGACAGAGAGAGATTACAAGGAAGTGTTACTACATGAGATTTCTTCCCTCCATTTCGTTGAAGCCACGTTTTATAGCCAGAAAAATATAGTCAAACATTTGATTTGACAGGTTGTATTGTTAGAACCATAGGCATCTTAGCATTTTAATCTATAAATGATACCATAAATGATTAAGGAGACTTTGAAGCCCTAATTGTCATGCATCCCTTTCAAATTCTGGCCTGTGTTGTTGGACATGCCCCAGTTATCCCTTCACCTCCATTCTAGCTACTAGTTGACAATATCTCCTTTCCCTGGTGTCTCCAAAGTAGCTAGTGTAAATTGTGGCGGGGGGGGGGGGGGCGGGGAGAGGGGGAGAGAGAGTGAGAGAGACAGAGAGAGCCAGAGAGAGAGACTTCTAGGAGCTGATGTTTTTTACAGTTTCCACCACGTGTCTGCCATTTTCCAAAGCTCATTATAGCCATTGACAAATCCTTCCAGGAGCTGTAGGAGGCCAGTGTCCTAAGGCATGACAATGTGGCATGCCTCCTTGTACATCACACAGCTAACCAGGGTCAGAACTCTGATGGGAGCTGAGCTGGCCTCTGTTCCCTTTCCCAGCTGTTATCAGTGCACTGCAGCAGATGTCATACTCTTGACTTTAGGATGTGATTTCATCTCTTCCTTACTAGTCAACCCTGCCAGCCCTCCTTGCGTGGATAATGACACTCAGGTAGGGGTGGGTATTTCAACATGACTCCATAACAAAGGTGCCTTGGGCTTCCTCCTCCTGTCATGGCCCCCTTCATCCCCCAGGCAAAGGTGAGTGGGTCCTGAGACAGCAGGCAGGAGCAATCCTGTTCCTGTGTACCCACTGCACAAACATCATGGAAAGAGTAGCTTATTCTTTGTGTGGGGGAAAGCTTTCCTTACAGTGCTGGCTAACTCCTGAGCCTTAAAGTAAACAGCTACATCATCCTGTACAGAGCCAGGAAAGGGAAACTTCAAGAAAGTACCAAACTCCTGCCACATTTAAAAAAAAAGTAACTGGAGAAAATGATCTTTCAGGGGATTTTCTGGGGTCCCTGTGACAGAAGGCTTTGCAGCTAGTGACCCCCTGCCCAAGCTATGTATCTGAGTAAATGTTTCCTGAACTGTACCTATCCTAAATGTTCTTCCTGTGACACAAAGAGGGAAAGACACCCTCAAAGCAAGACTAGAAGATCTTCTATAAGCTACTTCTACTTAGGGAGTTGTAACAATGTTTCCATGTGCAAAACTGTGGAAGTGATCTAGTGTCCAATGCCAGTGCCTCCTGAGAGCCTCATGGAGGGACAGTGATCTCACTTGTGGCTTCCTCATCTAAGATGCATGAAATTACAGCCATCCCTCAGCACATGGACAGGAAATCACTGGAGATGCTTCTGGACCCCTGCTTGGGGTAGTCTGTCAGCTGACCAGCTTGTCCTGTGTCCTTTAGTCCCACAGCAGGAGTCTCTCTCTCTAGAGGGTTTTCTGGCTTGGGCATTAAGCATTTCTTGTTATCCCAGAATACCTCTGGGCAGTGGCAGAACATACAATTTTCAAAATGACTTGGGTATTCCAGCCACATCCCCACTGTGGGAATTCCCCAGGTCTGCCCCTTCTCCCTTTGCCAGTACTTCCGAAAAGCTCTTGCATCCTCCAGTGTGATGCACTAGATGGGAAACAGCTATCCTGAAGGTCTGCAATTAACCTCCCCAAGGCCATTGCCAGGGACCGCCTCTGAGCAAATTATAGTTATGCCCAAACAATAGGAATAAATTCCTCATCTAAACAGCTTGGCTCTTCCCTCTTCTGACTTCATTCTGCTTCTCCTTGTCCTGTCTTAGGTGGGGTATTTTTTCCCCTTGCTACCCTTCTGGGGTCCCTTGGGTTTTGTCATCTACAGGATCAGCACAATGTTCTTTTTGAAAATTATCTTCATTTTGCATCCCTTCTTCTGATTGATGGGAACTTATCTGAGGGTTTGCCTTGCACGGTCTAGAATACACTGAATGACCCAGAGTGCATGCTAACTTCAGGCACCTTCCATGTGACAAGGCATGTAAATGGAAATGTACCTTTAAGTGGGCTTTCCTCAAACACTATTTTGGATAGTAACAGAAACATCAGATCAGGGAAGGTAGCCATTTAGATTTTTAGTTGAAATCAGACGTTCATAGAAATGGGACACCACTTGTAGCCTATAAAGTAAGATCTCAGTATCTCTTGGATCTTAACCTGTTGGCTGCAGTTTTAGTCCTTGCTCCCTGGACATTCCAGCCCATAAAACGATGCCTGTTGTGGTTGGTATGAACAGTCCAGCCCTGCCTATGTAGTTATCCTGACATCACCTACTCTTCCGTCCTGGCTCTCACATAGACTCTTTTATCCATCCCAACTCTCTGCTATCTGTATATCCTTCATCTCGCTAGCATGTGTCACACACCTGGCTTTTGAGATTTGTGTGTATGAACTGGCCTTGGTGTTGCATGCCTTTAACCCTAGCCTTTGGGAGACAAAGAGAAGCAGATCTCTGTTAGCTCAAAGACAACCCCAGCTACATAGTGAGTTCAAGGACAGCTAGGGCTACATAGTTAGGCTCTGATCTAAAACCACAACAATAATAAAATACATTTGTGTGCATAATCATCTTCCCCTAACTCAGTTCTGAGCATCCCTGTATATATAGTTGTCTGTGTGTATAGGGACCCTGCTTGCCCACCGTAACCCCTCAGTCCACACGCCTCACATCAGTGATGTGAACAAGGGCCACACCAATCAGAAAGCCTTTCCAGACTTGAAATTAGCTGAAGGATGGCTCACCTCTCAGCACATGTAGAGTCCTGGCATCATCCATCCTAGTGAATAGGGATATCCATGGGGGAGAATCCCATCATGACTTTTTGTTCATTTGTTTTAGCATCTCTTCATAGCTCCTTAGGAGTAGACTAACTCACTGTGGGTGGACATTTAGTTTTCAAGTCTCTGTTTGGTTTGATTTTTGTTCTCTTTTTAAGCTTCCAGTCAATTTTGGTTTCTTCTACAAAGCAGAAGTACTAATAACATTGTCATATGCCATCTTTAACACAGAACTTGGCATATAGCATACATGTAGCACACATGTAGCAGGCATAGAGCTTTCAGTGTGTTCCCTAGTCCTTTGCATGTTACCACCACATTTTATCTCCATGATTTCTGTAAGATTGGCAGTATGCTAGACTCTCTCCTTCCTGGGTCTGTTAATTTTGTGAAGGGGAGAAAGGGGCAGCTTTTACATTTGGAATGAACTCTCCAGCTCCCTGTTGCTTTCTGAGAAAACCAGAGTCCCCCTCCTAAAAGGGAGTTCTTATCCCTAATTCTTGCCGGGCAACCTCTTCCCTCCAGCCTTCTAGAACTTTCCCCGTGCTTGCCTCAGCTGTGCATTTTATTAAAGGACCACCATCCATTTTCCTTGGATTTCCACCATCCATTCTTGCCTCTTGGTCACCTCAGAAAATTGCCAGGTGACACAGGTGTTTTTATTGGCTAAACTTAAAAATTTCTCAGGCAACGATGGCATGTTGATGCTTGGAGTCAGATTGGCTGGAGTGAGAGGTGATTTATGAAAAGGCCTGTAATGCTAGACGGTCCTAATCAGGAAGCCGAGAAGGGAACGAAGCACTTTAATCCTCTTCGCAGTCTCATTAAGAATGACTCTAATTAGTCATGGATAAAGTTTCTCTTCCAAGGCGTGTGCTTTTAGAGATTATAAAATTTCATATTTCCCATCCAAGCATCCACATGTGCAGACTGCCAGTGTTTGGGAGCTGTGAGAAAGGAAATCTGTGCCAAAGGGTCCATCATGCACTAGAGACAAGAGAGGATAGCTTGGAGTAGCTGTCACCGATGCTACATTAGAGGTTGGGACTTCCTTTCTAGGGCTGGGGCCACCTTAGAGGGGACAGAGCCATCCTTGATCAGTGTGGACAGTGTAGAAGTAGAGACCCAGTGGCCCATCAGGGAGCAATGACAAGAGAAACGTGGAGGATTTACAAGATTGACTGTTTATGGAAGAGTGGGGGGTGAGAAGGGTGGGGGAGGGGAAGGGTGGGGGATGGGAAGGGTGGGGAATGAGAAGTGTGAGCCATACATTCCATTTGGACTTAGGCTCATCATTTTTGTAAGCAGCAATGACAACACATCAGAACATGGCTCCTTGGAGAACAAAATCAGGGTCAGACAGCCATCTCCATCTTCCTCACTAGGTGCAGTGGTGGAAAGATGACCAAGATGGGAACTTCCTACCACAGAACTCTGTTCTGACAGCCCTTGAGCATAGCTTTTGCTACCTATAAAAATCGTGCTGGCCCCTATGGATGGGTTCTCCAAAGGAAGTTGTCCAAGAAGATGGGATAAGTGGGAATGAATGTGCATGTTGCACTCCTGGAGATAATGAGTCAGTGGGGCTGGAGAACTTTTAGTTTTTAAGTGTAAGGTCATTGTAAACCAGGCCTTGAGAAATATTGTATGATAACTAATCACCTTCTTATTGGAAGAGTTAGTTGTGTTGGTGGCTGGTGTGTATGTGGAGAATAGAGGTCAACCTCAGATGCCATTTTTTGGGAGGCCATCTACTTTGTTTTCTGAGACAGTCTCTTGCTGTGACCCAGGACTCACTGGCTGGGTTGTCCAGTCATCACTCCCCAGGACCCACCTGTCTTTGCTTCCCAGCACTGAGATAACAAAGGCCATGAAACTTAGTGTTTTGCATGAATGCCGGGGATCGAACTCAGGACCTGAAGCTTCCTTGACAAGTACTTAACTGACAGTCGTTTCTCCTACTCCAAGAGAGTTAGCTTTATGATGGGCCAGCAAGTGACAGCTGAGTCTGGGGAAGCATTCCTCTGTTGAGATTTACATCAGGGCAGTAGGCAGAATAGGATGTGAGGAGACCTGGCGCAGAGCTATTGAAGCTCCAAGAAAGAGAATTCCTATTTCTGACACAGAAGGGAAAGTGGGCTCTACTGAAAGAATGACTGAGGGGCCACCAGTGTAAGGGCAGTCTTGAGTTTGGTAATCCCTCATAAAGGCTATGTTTCAATCTAGAGAGGGCTATAGCCTCAGAGGGCATTGTCCAGGGCCCCATAAAATCTCATTTAATGTGCCTAGAATGACCACCAAGTCTCAGCAGATGGTCTGACCCATTCACCAGCAGGTAAAGGCTTGGTTAAAATCATCTGGGGATGGCAGTCAACCCTTTGCCCTTTATAAATTTTGCTTTGAAAAAAATTAGTGGCTTGAGTATCCTAAGATAAAAACCACTCTATGGGAGTCCAGACTCTGGGTATAGACTCTCTAATGCTGATGACATGTGCATTGTGGGGTTTTGAAGCTGTGCGATCCTTAGATGGGGGACTATGCCTACTCTGTAGGGTTGGAATGAAGCAGCTTGAGTCCAGCACTCGCCCACCAGCGCCAGGCCCATCGTAGACACCTGTGAGGGCAGCACACTCTGGGGATTGCTTATCATTTATTGTGTCCTCCTCTGGCCAGACTATCCACTCATTCTGATTCTGTTTTGAGACTGATTATATATTTCTGGTCACTTATCCATAAAACACAAGCAATACTGGCATTGCTATTTTATGAGGTCCACATTTGGTTCTCAGCAGAAGCACGTGGACAGAACCCAGATGAGGATTCTAGGCTGGACTCTAGACAGAACATATAGTAAATATATACACAAATATACATATATGAGCATTCATGCTTACACACCACATGCACACACATGCATAAGTATATAGGTATGTATCCATCCTAATGCTACATGGTTTGCCCCAAGGACCTATATTAACAAATATTCATTCCACATACATGCTTCCTATGTGTCTACTACAAGCAAACACTGTTTTGTTAGGGATCCAGTAGTGAACCAAATAGTTGGAAAACTGCCCAGTTAGAGCATACGTGCAACCTCAGAGAGACAATGAACAGATTACTAAAATCATGGTGTCCAGTATGATTACAAATGAGACCAACAACCCACAAAGTATGGGAAAGCGGATGTGTTAGGAAAGTTATGCGCTCTCTCTCTCTCTCTCTCTCTCTCTCTCTCTCTCTCTCTCTCTCTCTCTCTGTGTGTGTGTGTGTGTGTGTGTGTGTGTGTGTGTGTGTGTGTGTGTGTTTGTGTGTGTGTGTTAACCCAGGGAAAGCATGGAAGTCTCAGAGCTGGCAGTAGCATGAGCAGAGCTGTGAGGGAAGTGAAGGGGTGACCCATTCAGACAGCTAAGGGTGAGAAGAGTTCCAAGCAGAGGATATAGCCAGGGCAAATGTCCTGTGGCAGAAATGTGCCTGACTGTAAAGTCTAGTGAAGAGGACATTGTGGCTAGAAGGATAATGAACTGAGTCACCTCAGCTGGTTACTTTGGAAAATAACACAATTGAATTAAAACTGAGGGGGACTGTGAGGGCGGGTACGTGCCATGCAAAGGCACCAGGATGGCTGGTTTAAGACATACAGATGGAATTCCCTTTGGGCCAGTGCAGTCAAGGAAAACCTCCTACAAGATATGGATGCTTTAGCATTCCCATGGCAGAAGAAATGGCAGCAAAGCCCAGAGGAGAGTTTGCACTGCTATCTAGAAGAAAAGACAGAGGCCAGGGCAATGTTTAGACAGAGAAGGTTCTTCAAAGCCAAGGCAAGTCGGCTGCCTCACCCCAGGGAAGCCTGGCCTGTCTGGCAGAGCTGCCTGCTTCTCAAGGGCCACCAAGCCCCAAGCCTCAGTCTCCATAGCTGCTGTCCTCGCATTGGATTCAGAGCTTCCCCTAGCAGACTAAGACTTCCCCATGCCCCTTGATGAGCTCCACCCTTTTGGAGCACAAGCGAGGTTCCCTCCAAGTCACAGACACCCTCCCAGAAAGAAACCTTCTCCGAGGTCTGCAGGAGATCTCTCAGCCCTTCTGGGCTTGCTGGGACCCCTCAGCTGGGAGTGAGAGAGAGAGGGAAGGAAAAGGGGGGGCACCTTTTCTTAATGGAAAATACTCCTGGCTTTCTGAACCAGGAAGGCAGCTAGGACTTGAAGATAAGGAGCCCAGGCTTCAAGCCAGACTCCTGTGTGAGTGGCCCCGAGTCTTTCTCTCTCCTTACATCACTCATAAACCTGTGTGAGAAAAGCTGGGAAGTATTTTTACCTAGTGACAGGGCAGCAAGGGATTAGCAGCTAATGTACTTTGGTTTATGGAGGCATTGTTACGTAAACTACTCAGGAAGGGTCGGATATCCCCTGGGCTAGTGCTCCTGTTCCTGGGTTGTAACTCTAGAGCTAGGGTTGTTTTACTCACTCGCCACTTATTTTCCAAAGAGGTAGGAAAACGCCCCAGCCATTGTTGAAGCAGCAATCACACTTTGGAAGGCGACAGCCGCGACTCCCAAAGCTCCTGGAAGTGGGATCTCCTGTGGCTGTTGTTTCTCCTCGGGCCATTGTTCAGCCTACAGAAACTGCTCTAGGTGAGATCTATATTCCTGGAGCTCAGAGGAGGCCTTTGAGAGCTACAGAAAGTATCTTAAAGATGGTGACCCCTGCACCAAAAAGGGGTGTGGCCACTGGCTGCAAAGTCATATTTATGCATGCCCCCCACTCCCATCTCCACCAAAAAATAGGGGCCAAGAAACTCCCCATCTCCACCAAAAAACTGTGTCAGTTGGTAAAGCAACTATCTCCCCCAAATGGGGGCCTGAGCTCAACCCCCAGAGCCAACGCAAAAATGTGGGGCGCATTGGCCGGCTAGTCAAACCCACACTGGGGAGCTTCAGGCCAGTGGGCAAGACTGTCTCCAGGTGAATGACAATCTGAGGCTAATAGTCAACATTATCCTCTGGTTTCCACGTTGGCGCATGTGTGTGCGCACACACACACGGGCACACTCACATGTGCTCACATATACCACACACACACACACACACACACACACACACACACACACACACTTTCTAAACGTTGCAGGAGTCTGGAGAGATGCTTCAGCAGTTGGAAGCTCCTGTAACTCATTCAGAGGCCCTAAGTGCAGTTCCCAGTCCCGATATCACCACTGACTGGCTGAAACCAGCTCAGGGGATCTGACGCCCTCTTCTGGCACCTGTAGTGACTGGATGCACTTGGTATGTAAAAATAAATAAATGTTAAAGACTGAAGTGGAGGGGGCGGTGAATGGCCTTTTAAAGAGTCAGATGCAGGAGTCACTCAGGCCCTGAAGAAGGAAGAGCCGGTCATGCCCGCTGCCTCACCC
This sequence comes from Tokudaia tokunoshimensis, assembly GCA_036184795.1. Lineage (NCBI taxonomy): Eukaryota > Metazoa > Chordata > Mammalia > Rodentia > Muridae > Tokudaia > Tokudaia tokunoshimensis. Next base: position 6,749,937 of record BTHU01000012.1, on the reverse strand, counting down.
CAGCTGGGCATGCAGAGGGAGGACAGTTGAAAATGGCAAAGGCGGCCAGGCCTCCTCTCTCTTTATCTTCTCTGTGAGCCTGCTTACTGTTGGTATAAGCTTGATGGTGCACAAAACCAAATGGTTACATAGCATTTGAATTTCTCTTTAGAGGAAAATAGAGGCGATTGCCAAACTATTGACGTTCCCAGACAAGAGAGCCAGTGTCCGTCTTGGCACAGTAGGGCGGGGAATTTTCTGAGTGTGATATTTGAATAAAGACTTCTAAACTAGGGGAAAATGTTTCTCCAGATCTTATCATTGTACAATGAAGACTTGTATAAAGACTGTTTGTCCCCGCCGCATGTTTACTCACCAATGGGAAGGATATCTCCAGGGCCAAAAGTTCAAGCTGCTGTGCACTCCCAAGTAGCGTGTGAACTTAAAGTGAACTGGCTTCTAAAGAGGCTCCAAAATGAACTGGCAAAAGGTCTTGTCTCTAAATAGTCCCCTGTACTTGCTAAGGTCTCCATCTATGAAGGGATTTGAAATACCTAGAGAGATGAAATGAAGGATAATGGATGCTTTCACCAGCGCACACACACACATGCACACCAGCATACACACATGCACACCAGCATACACACATGCACACCAGCAAACACACATGCACACCAGCAAACACACATGCACACTAGCACACACACATGCACACCAGCACACACACATGCA